>QXTE01000070.1:7330685-7486451 GCA_003942145.1 Platysternon megacephalum
TGGTGCCTTTCTCTGTGTGATTCATGAGTGGCTCTGGGAGCATTCGTGCAATCTAGCTGTGTGTGGGGCTCCACATGCTGCTGTGCTGAGTGATCACAGCACCTGGAGGGGTTTGCTGCGTCACTAGCAAGACATTGTGAGAGAGAGCCCAGGCTGGAGAGAGTTCAGGGGGTACAGCATCCCCATAGTCCCAGGCTGCACCCCAGTGGNGTGTATGTCCACTTTTCATTGATGCGCAGTGGTGAACCAATTAATAAAACTGCATTGCTCGTCTTGAGCAGTGCAAGCCGGTATATTCCTGAGGTACAGTGCTGGGAACTGGGGGTGATTTGGCTCTGGTGCCTTTCTCTGTGTGATTCATGAGTGGCTCTGGGAGCATTCGTGCAATATAGCTGTGTGTGGGGCTCCACATGCTGTTGTGCTGAGTGATCACAGCACCTGGAGGGGTTTGCTGCTGGTCACTAGCAAGACATTGTGAGAGAGAGCCCAGGCTGGAGAGAGTTCAGGGGGTACTGCATCCCCACAGTCCCAGGCTGCACCCCAGTGTGATCCCGGCACTGGATGACCTGAGTAATTATAGGCCTGACAGCCTGACATCAATCCCAGGCAAAATAATAGAGCAGCTGATACTGTACTTGATGAATAAAGAATTAAATTAGAGTAATGTAATTAATGAAAATCAACATGGGTTTATGGAAAATAGAGCCCGTCAAACTAACTTGATTTTTTGGATGAGATTACAAGTTTGATTGATAAAGGTAATAGTGTTGCTGTAATAGACTTCTGGAAGGTGCTTGACTTGGTACCACATGACATTTTGGTTTAAAAACTAGAATGATATAAAATTAACACAGCACACATTACATGGATTAAAAACTGGCTAACTTTTAGGTCTCAAAATGTAATTGTAAATGGGGAATTATCATCGAGCAGGTATGTTTCCAGTAGGGTCCCACAGGGATCAGTTCTTGGCCCGATGCTATTTAACATTTTTATCAATGACCTGGAAGGAAACACAAAAGATCACTGATGAAGTGTGCAGATGACAAAAATTTGGGGGGAGTAGTAAATAATGAAGAGGACAGAGCAATTGTGATCACTTGGTAAACTGGGCACAAGAAAACAGTGTGTGTTTTAATATGGCTAAATGTAAATGTATCCATCTAGGACAAAGAATGTAGACCAAACTTGCAGGATGGGGGGGCTGTAGCGAGGTCGAGACTCACCGGTGTGGCGCCTCCTGCTGGTCGTCTTGGGAATTAGCTCTAGTCCAGCCCGGAGCACCCTCTGCAGGCCGGTGTCTCGCCTGCCTTAGGGCCCTCATGTCCCTCCCGGACCCCGGGGCCCCTTACCTTTGGGTTCTGCCCCTGCAGTACCCCCGCTCTGGGTCTCCCCTCCAAGGGGAACCCCAACCCTCTCACCCACCTTGCCTCAGTGGCTACTGCCAATCATCATCTAGCCCCCTCTCACTGGGGCAAACTGCAGTCTGTCATGGCCACTCATCATTGGCAAGGGGGTCAGACCAGCTGCCTCTGCCTAACCCCGGGCTGCAGCCTCTGCAACCCCAGTACCTATTTTGGCCCTTTTAGCAAGGCCCGCAGCCTGGGGATTTACCAGGCTGGAGCTCCCCAGCTCCTCTTGCCTTTCCCCAGCCCTGCTCCGTTCCCTGTACTCTGAGCTCCCAGGCACCCAGTCCTTCTCTCTCCAGAGCAAGAGAGAGACTGACTCAGTTCCTGGTTCACAGCCATTTTATAGGGCCAGCTGTGGCATGGCCCGAGCTGTGGCTGCTTCCCCAATCAGCCTAGCTTGGCTGCTTTTACTCCTTTTCTCCAGGAGTGGGGCAGCCGCCCCACTCCAGGGACTCTATCCTGGGAAGCAGTGACTGAGAAAGATTTGGAGGTTGTGGTGGATAATCAGCTGAACATGAGCTCCCAGTGCGACTCTGTGGCCAAGAGCACTAACGTCATCCTGGGATGCATAAATGGGTAAATCTCAAATAGAAGTAGAGTCATGCATCTGACGAAGTGCGCGTTCACCCACGAAAGCTTATGCTCCAATACATCTGTTAGTCTATAAGGTGCCACAGGACTCTTTGTTGCTTTTTACAGATCCAGACTAACACGGCTCCCCCTCTGATATTTTATCTTTGTATTTGGCACTGCTGCGACCGCTGCTGGAATCCAGTGTCCAGTTCTGATGTCCACAATTCAAGAAGGACATTGATAAATTGGAGAGGGTTCAGAGAAGAGTCACGAGAATGATTAAAAGGATTAGAAAACAAGCCTTATAGTGATAGACTCAAGGAGCTCAATCTATTTAGTTTAACAAAGAGAAGGATAAGGGGTGACTTGATTACAGCTTATAAGTACCTATAGGGGGAACAAAAATTTCATAATGGGCTCTTCAGTCCAGCAGAGAAAGGTACAGGTCTGTCTCATCTTACGCACATTTAACATGCGCGAATTCAGCTTTACGCGGTCGGCAAAAACAAAACAAAAAACAAAAAAAAGAGAAAAATAACGATGTATGTACTGTTCCTGTAGTGCGGACGATTCCACCCGCCATTACACTCAATGGGATTTTGACTATAAGCGGTTTTTGCTTTACTCGCTGACCACAGAACGTAACCCCAGCGTAAGATGAGACAGACCTGTATAACAATCTAATGGATGGAAGTTGAAGCTAGACAAATTCAGACTGGAACTAAGGTGCACATTTTTAACATTGAGAGTAATTAACCATTGGAACAATTTACCAAGGGTTCTGGTGGATTCTCCATCACTGACAGCCAGTCTTGATTTAAAAACTGTTTTTCCAAGAGATCTGCTCTAGGAATTATTTTGGGGAAGTTCTCTGGCCTATGTGAGACAGGAGGTCAGACTAGAGGATCACAATAGTCCCTTCTGGCCTCGGAATCTATTAATCCATGTTTCTCTTCATTTTCAAACACTAGAAGCCAGAGGCCTCTGTTTTCCCTACCATGTCCCCTTCACACTTCATAAACATCGGGGGTGTTCCTTTGTGCTTCCGACAGCCCCCTTAATACGAACTTATTTCCAAGATAACCCCACACCTTCCCCTCTCTTTTCAAATCTCTTCTGAAATACGTTTTCTTCCCTGATTTTCTCTTTCCCGCTGCTGCTTTTTATAATTGTTACAGAGGGAAGGAGGGAGAGCTAGAGGTTAGGACAGGGGACTTAATGTGAGGACTCCTGGGTTCTATTCCCTGATCTGCCACTGACCTACTGGGTAGACGTGGCCAAGTCGCTAAGGATCAGATTTTCCAAAGAGATCTGGGCCAGATTTCCAAGTGCTCGGCGTCCACAACTGGGGTCTGATTTTCAGAGGCGCTTGGCTCCTGCTCAGTCACTGAAATAGAGGCTGGATTTCCTAGAGAGCTCAGCACCCGACATGCCCCGATTGTGGGTGCTTTGCCTTTTGGAAAATCTGGCTCTTAAATGGCTGATCCTGCTTCCACTGGAGTAAAACAGTAAAAGTTCCATCAACTGCAGTGTTGCAGGGTCAGGCCTGTAGCTGCTCTGTACCCATTTCCCTGTCTGTAAAGTAGGAATAACCATGTTACCATTACCAGGGTAAGTGCCCCTCCAACTCCTCCTGGTATAGCCAAGTGCTGTACACACCCTCTAGATCTCAGGCCACTGCCTGTCTCTCAGGTTGGACTTGAGATTCTCCCACTTTTAACCCAGGCCCTGGGTTGCAGTGGCCTGTGTATCAACCATGATTTACCTCAGCAGGTCTGACTTACGTCCAGACCCTGCACCTCTGTTCCCTCCGGGGCACAGACAGTGCTAATCAGTGACCAAACAGCCTCCTTAAAGCAACGTCTCATTTATTTAGAACAAAAGCATTTCACCGAAAAGACACCTTAAAAACAATAAAGGACACTGTACACATGTCCAGCGTCGCCGGTTGGTAACCAGCTTCCACGCCGCGCACGTCCAGCGTCGCCGGCAGCTAACCAGTCTCCACGCCGCGCACGTCCGGCGCCGCCGGCAGCTAACCAGCCTCCACGCCGCGCACGTCCAGCGTCGCCGGCAGCTAACCAGCCTCCACGCCGCGCACGTCCAGCGCCGCCGGCAGCTAACCACCTTCCACGCCGCGCACGTCCGGCGTCGCCGGCAGCTAACCAGCCTCCACGCCGCGCACGTCCAGCGTCGCCGGCAGCCAACCACCTTCCACGCCGCGCACGTCCAGCGTCGCCGGCAGCCAACCACCTTCCACGCCGCGCACGTCCAGCGCCGCCGGCAGCTAACCACCTTCCACGCCGCGCACGTCCAGCGTCGCCGGCAGCCAACCAGCCTCCACGCCGCGCACGTCCGGCGCCGCCGGCAGCCAACCAGCCTCCACGCCGCGCACATCCGGCGTCGCCGGCAGCTAACCACCTTCCACGACGCGCACGTCCAGCGCCGCCGGCAGCCAACCACCTTCCACAACGCGCACGTCCGGCGTCGCCGGTAGCTAACCAGNCTGCGCACGTCCGGCGTCGCCGGCAGCCAACCACCTTCCATGCCGCGCACGTCCAGCGTCGCCGGCAGCTAACCAGCTTCCACGCCGCGCACGTCCGGCGTCGCCGGCAGCTAACCACCTTCCACGCCGCGCACGTCCGGCGTCGCCGGCAGCTAACCAGCTTCCACGCCGCGCACGTCCAGCGTCGCCGGCAGCCAACCAGCCTCCACGACGCGCACGTCCGGCGTCGCCGGCAGCTAACCAGCCTCCACGCCGCGCACGTCCAGCGTCGCCGGTAGCTAACCACCTTCCACGACGTGATACTGGTAGGACTAAGGCCCAGACCCTCAAAAGGTATGTGGGCACCTAAGTCCCCTTGAAATCAATGGCAGCTAAATAACTTTGAGGATGTGGGCCTAACTCCCTGTGGACTCTTCTGCAGAGCCCCCCCCCTCTCTCACTGTCAGCTTGTCTCCCTGTTAGAGCTCATGCCCAGTCCCCTGGGCACCCTACAGCAGCTCACTCCCCTGGTCATGAATGAAGCCTCTCTTAAACTGCCCTTTGATCTTGCAACTCCCAGCTCTGGTAAAACAAGGTTTGCAACTTGCTGGAGACAGGCGACAGGACCCAGGGTTGCCACCTTTCTAATGGCTGGTAACCAGACCCCGAGGCCCCGCCCCCTGCTCTGCCTCTTAGAATCATAGAATATCAGGGTTGGAAGGGACCTCAGGAGGTCATCTAGTCCAACCCCCTGCTCAAAGCAGGACCAACTCCCAACTAAATCATCCCAGCCAGGGCTTTGTCAAGCCTGACCTTAAAAACCTCTAAGGAAGGAGATTCCACCACCTCCCTAGGTAACCCATTCCAGTGCTTCACCACCCTCCTAGTGAAAAAGTTTTTCCTAATATCCAATCTAAACCTCCCCCACTGCAACTTGAGACCATTACTCCTTGTTCTGTCATCTGGTACCACTGAGAACAGTCTAGATCCATCCTCTTTGGAACCCCCTTTCAGGTAGTTGAAAGCAGCTATCAAATCCCCCCTCATTCTTCTCTTCTGCAGACTAAACAATCCCAGTTCCCTCAGCCTCTCCTCATAAGTCATGTGCTCCAGCCCCCTAATCATTTTTGTTGCCCTCCGCTGGACTCTTTCCAATTTTTCCACATCCTTCTTGTAGTGTGGGGCCCAAAACTGGACACAGTACTCCAGGTGAGGCCTCACCAATGTCGAATAGAGGGGAATGATCATGTCCCTCAATCTGCTGGCAATGCCCCTACTTATACAGCCCAAAATGCCGTTAGCCTTCTTGGCAACAAGGGCACACTGTCGACTCATATCCAGCTTCTCGTCCACCGTAACCCCTAGGTCCTTTTCTGCAGAACTGCTTCCTAGCCCTTCGGTCCCTAGTCTGTAACAGTGCATGGGATTCTTCCGTCCTACGTGCAGGACTCTGCACTTGTCCTTGTTGAATCTCATCAGATTTCTTTTGGCCCAACCCTCTAATTTGTCTAGGTCCCTCTGTATGCTATCCCTACCCTCCAGCGTATCTACCACTCCTCCCAGTTAAGTGTCATCTGCAAACTTGCTCAGGGTGCAGTCCATGCCATCCTCCAGATCATTAATGAAGATATTGAACAAAGCCGGCCCCGGGACCGACCCTTGGGGCACTCCGCTTGATACCGGCTGCCAACTAGACATGGAGCCATTGATCACTACCCGTTGAACCCGATGATCTAGACCGATTTCTATCCACCTTATAGTCCATTCACCCAGCCCATACTTCTTTAACTTGCCGTCAAGAATATTGTGGGAGACCGTATCAAAAGCTTTGCTAAAGTAAAGGAATAACACATCCACTGCTTTCCCCTCATCCACAGACCCAGTTATCTCCTCATAGAAGGCAATTAGGTTAGTCAGGCATGACTTGCCCTTGGTGAATCGATGCTGACTGTTCCTGATCACTTTCCTCTCCTCTAAGTGCTTCAGAATTGATTCCTTGAGGACCTGCTCCATGATTTTTCCAGAGACTGAGGTGAGGCTGACTGGCCTGTAGTTCCCCGGATCATCCTCCTTCCATTTTTAAAAGATGGGCACTACATTAGCCTTTTTCCAGTCATCCGGGACCTCCCCGGATCACCATGAGTTTTCAAAGATCATGGCCAATGGCTCTGCAATCACATCCGCCAACTCCTTTAGCACCCTCGGATGCAGCGCATCCGGCCCCATGGACTTGTGCTCGTCCAGTTTTTCTAAATAGTCCCGAACCACTTCTTTCTCCACAGAGGGCTGGTCACCTTCTCCCCATACTGTGCTGCCCAGTGCAGCAGTCTGGGAGCTGACCTTGTTCGTGAAGACAGAGGCAAAAAAAGCATTGAGTACATTAGCTTTTTCCACATCCTCGGTCACTAGGTTGCCTCCCTCATTCAGTAAGGGGCCCACACTTTCCTTGACTTTCTTCTTGTTGCTAACATACCTGAAGAAACCCTTCTTGTTACTCTTAACATCTCTTGCTAGCTGCAACTCCAAGTGTGATTTGGCCTTCCTGATTTCACTCCTGCATGCCTGAGCAATATTTTTATACTCCTCCCTGGTCATTTGTCCAATCTTCCACTTCTTGTAAGCTTCTTTTTTGCGTTTAAGATCAGCAAGGATTTCACTGTTTAGCCAAGCTGGTCGCCTGCCATATTTACTATTCTTTCTACACATCGGGATGGTTTTTTCCTGCAACCTCAATAAGGATTCTTTAAAATACAGCCAGCTCTCCTGGACTCCTTTCCCCCTCATGTTATTCTCCCAGGGGATCCTGCCCATCAGTTCCCTGAGGGAGTCAAAGTCTGCTTTTCTGAAGTCCAGGGTCCGTATTCTGCTGCTTTCCTTTCTTCCTTGTGTCAGGATCCTGAACTCGACCATCTCATGGTCACTGCCTCCCAGGTTCCCATCCACTTTTGCTTCCCCTACTAATTCTTCCCGGTTTGTGAGCAGCAGGTCTAGAAGAGCTCTGCCCCTAGTTGGTTCCTCCAGCACTTGCACCAGGAAATTGTCCCCTACACTTTCCAAAAACTTCCTGGATTGTCTGTGCACCGCTGTATTGCTCTCCCAGCAGATATCAGGGTGATTAAAGTCTCCCATGAGAACCAGGGCCTGCAATCTAGTAACTTGTGCTAGTTGCCGGAAGAAAGCCTCGTCCACCTCATCCCCCTGGTCTGGTGGTCTATAGCAGACTCCCACCACGACATCACCCTTGTTGCTCACACTTCTAAACTTAATCCAGAGACTCTCAGGTTTTTCTGCAGTTTCATACCGGAGCTCTGAGCAGTCATACTGCTCTCTTACATGCAATGCAACTCCCCGACCTTTTCTGCCCTGCCTGTCCTTCCTGAACAGTTTATATCCATCCATGACAGTGCTCCAGTCATGTGAGTTATCCCACCAAGTCTCTGTTATTCCAATGACATCATAGTTCCTTGACTGTGCCAGGACTTCCAGTTCTCCCTGCTTGTTTCCCAGGCTTCTTGCATTTGTGTATAGGCACTTAAGATAACTCTTCCCCCAAGGCCCTGCCCCTTTCTCCACCTCTTCCCTCCTGGCCCCACACCAGCTCCACCTCTTCCCTCCTAGTCCCGCCTCTTCTCCCAAGGCCCTGCCTCTGCTCCACCTCTTCAACCCCCTCCCCCCCAATTAAAAAAAAGAAGACACAGACGTCCAGGATTGTCAAATGGCACCTGGACACAATAGCCGAAACCCGGACTGTCTGGGTGAAAACCAGATGGGTGGCAACCCTACATGAAGCTAACAGCTTGCCCTATTGTGTATGCTTGGGTGTCGCCTTCAGGCGCAGACCCCCATTACATTTGAGCATTATAGGCATACAGTGAACCTTCCACTACCATCCAATATGAATTAGCTCAATAGAGTCATACACAAAATTTAAATAGCCCAATAATTTTCCAGTCACATACTGTGTTCATAAAAGTGATACATCTCAGTGTTCAGAACATTATTACAGGTCCACCTCTGTCACAGATACCTGCCTATCATACGGTGGCTTTGGGAAGTTTAATAATCCTTGGCTGAAAAGGTTATGTGAGGGCAAGGTATGATTATGCCTGTGAAGGATGATGTGCATGAAAGATGCTGTACCCTTAAAGTTGCACTGTACAGTGTTGCAGATGAAAATGTACAGCTTCTTCTTTCCCCTTCCCCTGCTGAATGCACAAGCCATGAAGTGAAACATTTATGGCTGGGAATTGCCTAGGAGCCTGACAGAGTTAGTTCCGCTCCCACTGACTTATTTTTAATTTAAACATAGGTTTCTTTGGACAATCCCAGTCACTCTTTTTGCAGACTGATATCTTTGCCTTGTTTGGGCGGAGACATACCTGTCACTCCCAAGGCAGCGGGAGCTCTGAGCATGGGCCTGGCTCTTCGGAGCTGGCCACCCAGAAACAGACGTCAGGACTGGAAGCGTGGGCTGAAGTGGCCCGTGCAAGTCACCCAGTGAGTCTCTGGCAGGGCCACAAATAAAGATCATCGGTCTCCTGCTATCAGGAACGAGGGCCTGCAGGTGAGCCTCGGACTAGCTACTTCGATCTCTAGGCAGACGAATGAACCCAGATAGACAACAGCAGAACCGCCTTGATGGGCTGACCCACTTGATTGGTCATAGTCTTGAGTCCAGCAGCACCAGTAGGTCATCGGCCGCTCAACGCTTATGCCCACGACTGCGATTGCTCCTGTGCCTGCCTTGTTCCCAGCCCTGATCAGTTCCTGGCTCGGTCCTTTGGCTCGGACTCCTGATTCTGGCTCTGACCCTGGTCTCTATCTGCCCGTTGCTCTGACCACTAGGCATGACAGCCCATGCCCCAGTCATGATCCAAGCCCTAGTCTGGAGCCCTATGCACTGGACCATGCCACTCACATAGAAGAACATGTTTTTGACTGTTGCGGAAGCTGAAAGTGAAGCAACTCTGCCAGGCCCTGGCAATCAGGCCCAGGGCTAGGTTGATCACTCTCCAATATCTTGAGTGACCGGTAAAGTAAGACCAGTAGCTAGACCAACATTGGTGCTGGACATTTAATATCCAGCCTATTGGCTGTACCTTCAGGCAAAATCTGCTTTGAGAGAAACTGAAACCAAATTTTTTCCCCTCAACATTTTCTGTCAAATCAAAAAATGAAAAAAAAAAAAAAATCAAAATCAACCCAACGTGTTTCAGGTCGGCTCAATTTCCCGCCTCCTCCAGATTTTCCCATTCCAATTAGCTCGAGTTGTAAGACAGATGGTGGAGCAGGTCAACCTGTTATTGGTGCTAGTGAGTCCTCTGTAGGAACCAGCAGACCCCAGTTGAGCGTATCGGAATGGAGCGTATCGGAATTTGCACCACGGTTCTATAGCATTTTACGTATGGCGCGCAAACCCTCACCATACCTCCGCTGGCAGAAGGCAGGTGGGAAATTCAATGGGCACATTAACCTTGAGCCAACACACAATCTTACAAAAAACAAGAATTTTATTTACACCTAGGATTGGAACAATCGTTACATTTGGTAGTTTAAAAACCCGGGAGAAAAACCCTGTGGTGGGTGTGTGAAACTCCGTTCATTTATTTAAATTCTTTTTTTTTTTAAACACATAATAAACGTGCCAAAGTGCAAAGCAGTACAGAACCATCAGAAATTCTGTCGTATAGAGTCCAAAAAAGGGTAAAAAGGGTCACTGAAGCATTAAAACCATGAGAATTGGTATAACAAAGAATCATAGAATATCAGGGTTGGAAGGGACCTCAGGAGGTCATCTAGTCCAACCCCCTGCTCAAAGCAGGAAAAATCCCAACTAAATCATCCCAGCCAGGGCTTTGTCAAGCCTGACCTTAAAAACCTCTAAGGAAGGAGATTCCACCACCTCCCTAGTTAATTCCTTCCAGTGCTTCACCACCCTCCTAGTGAAAAAGTTTTTCCTAATATCCAACCTAAACCTCCCCCACTGCAACTTGAGACCATTACTCCTTGTTCTGTCATCTGGTACCACTGAGAACAGTCTAGATCCATCCTCTTTGGAACCCCCTTTCAGGTAGTTGAAAGCAGCTATCAAATCCCCCCTCATTCTTCTCTTCTGCAGACTAAACAATCCCAGTTCCCTCAGCCTCTCCTCATAACTCATGTGCTCCAGCCCCCTAATCATTTTTGTTGCCCTTCGCTGGACTCTTTCCAAAGGACCCAGGAGTGTTTCTACTAGATTTTTGGGGGGAGATGGGTGTGTGTGTGTGATTCCAACATTTTCTCCATCCTAACAGAGAGAGGTATTTTAAAATACAGCCCCTTAAAAACACCCCATATATTCTAGATTATTCTGGAGGTTCAGGGAGCTTCCCCTCTCCCCAGTCACTAGCGGAGTATATTTAAATTTACAAAACTACTGAAAGTTCAGTACAATAAAAAGCTTTTTTTAAATGCAGTGCGAAGAAATAAAGGGTATGGGGCAGGGGGAGCAGGAGAAGCAAAATCCACCCCCCCCCCGCAAATTAAAGGGGAAAAGATCAGATTATTTGAGTGCACTGTTTCCCTAATAGCTTAAGATGAAGCGAGAAGGTTAAAAATCCAACCGCCGTCAAGCAAGTGAGATTACTGTTTGAACAGACAAAGGGGAGAGGCGGAAAGCAGGGCAGTTCTAAATGCATTTGGAAGCATGCACATGGTGAATAACCGAAATTGCTCAATCAAGGAGGAGAAAACTGATCTGTGAGACAAGGACATCTTCCCTTCCCTCCTCTCCCCCCAAATGTGTCCCTCACACACAGAGTAAAGTGACAGGTGCCAAAACAGTGTTTAGCGGAACACACAGCATTGAAAGAGCCGGAAAGATGGAAGCTCCACAATTGGACGGCAGGACGAGAACAAACCAAAAAAAAAAAGACAAAGGAGGCAGCAAATAAAAAGGACAGAGAGGAGCTATTTTTGGTATTCTCCACTAAATGCTCAATATAGAAACAATGAGCTTGCAAAAAAAAAAAAAAATCACTACCGCCCCTTCCCTCGCTATTTAAAATAGAACGGTGACGTAAGAAGTTTGCTCTAGGGATTGAAATGAATCACAATGCACTCGGTGCCATTCTCTGCCCAGAAGCAGCAATGGGCAAGGAACAATCTTGCCCTGGCTCAGTTATGGAGTTCAGAGACCGGAGCGGAAGATGACCAAGGGCCTGGATAAAGCTGTCAGAATGGAAAGCGATTGAAAGGATTGGGACTGATTAGAAAGGAGACAAATAAAAGGGTACAAGATAAAAGTAACAAACTAACGAATGGGTAGAGGCGGTAGATCTTCCATTCACCCTTTCCACAATAGAACAAACTGAAGAATGAATTCAAAATGGATAAAAGAAAATAGACTTTTTCCACACAAATGCCCATTTACCCTGTGGAACTCACTGCCACAGGATATTGCGACTATGGCTTTAGCAGGATTCAAAAAGGGATTGGAGATTGGATAGTCTCGTTATCCACATAAACGCCCAGAGTTCTAACAGTAAATACACCTCTACCTCGATATAACGCTGTCCTCGGGAGCCAAAAAATCTTACCGCGTTATAGGTGAAACTGCGTTATATCGAACTTGCTTTGATCCACCGGAGTGCGCAGCCCCGCCCCCCCGGAGCGCTGCTTTACTGCGTTATATCCGAATTCGTGTTATATCGGGTCGCGTTATATTGGGGTAGAGGTGTATTAAACAAACAAGAATCTTGAAAGGGAGCCACTCTATTGGGAGTCAGGAGAATGCTTCCCCTGGGGTCAGGGTTATCCCACACATGTGGGCTGCAGGGTATCTTGCACCTTCTTCTGGAGCATCTCTTGGGAGACAAAATATTGGACTGGATGGACCATGACCCAGTCTGGCAATTCCTATGAACCTTGATGCTACTTTAGAAAATGCTAAGCTAGGTTAGGGTGTCATCCAGTGGAAACTTATGATCCAAACTGGCTCCCAGTGACTTCAATGGCAGCTTTGCTAGTGGGCTCCAGTTAGGGTTGCCTACCCTCCAGGATTATCCTGGAGTCTCCAGGAATGAAAGATTAACCTTTAATTAAAGAGAATGTCACGTGATGAAACCTCCAGGAATTCATTCAACCAAAGTTGGCAACCCTAGCTCCAGCGGAACAGGACTAGGCCCTAAGCAGTTATAAACTGGAGCAGCAAATAGCCTGCCCCAGGAGCAAGCGCCCCTCCCTGGGAACACTCGAGGGGAGCCTCCCCCAGGTTATCTGCCAATTCCTGTTCAACCGGGGCACCCAGCAGAGTAAAGGCTCCCACAACGATGCATCGAGAGGCGGCGGATTTTCCTGGCAGCAGCCATCAGAGATCAGCTTCCGCGGCGGGCGGGCGGACGGAGACGCTGCTCAGCAAGGGGACGCGACCTGCAGCACGTTCGTCTGCTCCTTACTGGGGAAGTGGAGACGCATTTAAGGCAACGGGGCTTTTACACCAACACAATGTGCTCGAGGAGCTAGTGGGGGTGAGGAAGCTCCAGCACATTGGAGCGTGGGAGAAGCCAAGCGAGACGTGCTGCCGAGGGCAAAGCAGGCCTCTTGCACCTGCACTGGCTGGAAGCCTAGGCCGGAGGCGTGTGCATTATTTCAAAGGGAAACCGAGGACAAGTGCTGGCTGAGCAAGCAGGAGGGCTCAATTCTGCAGGGGCTCTGGTGCCACAGTTCAATCTCACAGTTCAGCTAGAGGCAGGAAGCGCCACAAACACAGGAAGAGCCCATTGAGCACCAGCAAAGGAGCTTCATAGGTAGCGAGACCCTCCCTTTCCCTCTGTGGCCAAAGAGAGAGGAACAGAGCAAGGAAGCCCTTAACCACGCTGCTGTGTAGGGAAACAGCTTTCTTCCCTCAGCCCCAGCCTGCTTTTCCTCTCCCAAGGGCCATCTCAGACTCTGCTCTGTCACCCCCATGACATTTCAACCCCACTGAGCGCACAGGGGGTGCATGGGAGTTCCCCAGCATGGCATTTAGCTCACCAGCTGCAAACAGCTCTGCCAAGGTAGACGCTAGCCTGGTGAGCAAAGCAGCACACGGTTTGCTAGTATCTTGGGTCACAGCAGCCCTTTAGCTTCACATATTCCCCCCCCCAAATAAGGAAATTCCCCTGGGACTCGCACTGGATTCTTCAGTTCAGAAAACACTGTCCTGCTGCACAGGGATTTGGGCTCAGAACCAAACTGGGCAGAGGCAGCTCATACTGGCTTCTTCCAAACCCATAGCTAGGTAGAGACCTGGGGCAGGCCCAAAACTCAGGTTAATCCAAAACCCATTCAAGTCAATAGGTTTCTTTCCATGGTCTGTTTGTACAGCACCTGGCCCAATACCTGCTCCACAGCAAGGACTCCGAGGTGCTACCATGCTGTAGATAATTGACTCCAATGGGATTTGGATTAGGCTTTAAAAGGAAGAACATGAGCAACAGCAAAGTGGGTGTGGGAAAGGGGCAGCAGCAGAGACTACAGTGGATGAAACGTGAGGATTCTGGCAGCTGCCAACAGCCACTGAACAAACAGAGCTAGGACTGGGCAGCAGTTCCAGGAGAAAACTGCTTTTAGGGCAGAGGTAGCATCTCATTGCAGGGAGCAGGTGGGGGACAGGCCCTGGCCAGCAGGCAGAGTCAGGTGAGAACATACGAGAATGACAACAAAGCAGCTGCGGGATGAACTTTCCTCTTTATAAGTGAGCTTCGTCCATGGGAGCAGACCGGTGTGACTGGAGAGGTTGGATCTGGTTCATGCGTTTGAGCGATCCTTCAAAACTGGGACACCAGCAGGAAGTGGCTTTTAATTTCCCTCCCAAGCCTTGGCGATATTACTCGTGTCCTCAAAACCTTCTAAAAGAGCCATGCCTCTTGCCTGCTCCCATCCACAGCCCAGGCGTCACTGCCTTCTGTGTCTGGATAAGAAGCTTTTCTTTAGTTCTGAGATGATGCAGATGGAGGGCTGCAGCCGGTCTACAACCAATGGTTGGTGGGTTGTTGTTGTTGCCCCCCCCCCCCCCAAATGCATTTTCTAGGAGTGTTGTCCCTAGCAGTGGGCACAAGCTGATTAGGCTCCAACCTTTTCTCCCAAGTCTTGGCTATTCCATTTCCGGGAGATGATTTTCCTCCTCTAATGCCCTAGCTTGTACTGAGCCTGCATACTAAATTGCAGAGCGCACTGACAACACCAGTGATCAGACAACACCTGCTGGCCATTTTGATGAACTGTACGTTCTCAGCACAGCAAGGCACATAATAGAGGTAGTGAACTAAATCTAGCAGCTACTTCCCCCCGAGTTGATCCAAGCCAATGGGAGTTGAGAGAACTCAGCACCTGATGACCAGACTACCATATTATAGGATAGCTTGAGGGCAGGCAGTTCACTAGTGAAAAGGAAATGTGATTCAGCCATTAAGGCACATTCCCACTCCCTCATCTCAAAATCATCAGGCTACAGCATGACTAGATGTGGCTGCAAACCTCAGACCCTTGGTGGAAGTGCAGAACCACTCCTAGGAAAGCACCTCCCTCCCCTGGCAGTTAAAGGGCCACGCACATCCCCCATGACCCCAAATCGCAGGTGCAGAGTTCTAGGCCCTGTGTACATATAGAAATGATCATTTTGCAAGAAGCACTCAATTTTTCCTCAGAATAATTTATTAAATACAGCATTAAAATTTTATTTGTTATGAATTCAGTCATTAAAAACAAGTTTGTATTTCATATATTTATGGACCTGGACAATCATTTTATAACTATCGGTGCAGAGAGAGAGACAGACAGACACACACACCGACCAACAGTGCCAGCGCTGCTAGGGAATGGTTATTTCCCCATCCTCCCTTCCCCCAAAGCAGTTCCACACAATTAATGACATTTGCACAGAAAAGCGAGAGCTGTCCCGTAGCAGCCAGCCCTGGGTTAGGGAGAGGCAGGTGGAGGCAAGGGTGATAGAAAGGTTTAAGCTCTCAAGAATTGGCTTCCGCTAGTAGGTGTGTAGCTTGAGACCCCTTATCTTGGGTTCAGCTCTCACAGGTGAAAAAATAGCTGCAGCTCCCATCAATGTCAAATGCAGCTGTAGGTGATCAGCATTTCTGATTATCACACTGGTAGGAGGTCAAGATGGGCACCCTCAAAAAAAAAAAAAAAATGGCAGAGGCTCCTCTGTTGGAAAAAAAAAAAGTTGTCCCTAAATGCCCCTAACCTCTGCTGCTGGAGCATGCACATTTGTTTTGGTTTTGCTCTGCGGCTTGCAAAGCTAGTTTTCCTTATGAGCCAGGGAACCCTACTCCAGTGGCAAATCAGCCTTTTCCCCAGGACAGCACAAGCTTGTGGGGGGAGCTGTAGACAGCTTTGATGTGGTGAGAAGCAGGGCCTTTCTGGCACTCCCCTCCGCTGCACAGCAAGGCTCGTTGGGAGGAGAGCATTTCGTGGTATAGGGGTGTTCCAAAGGGCAGGGCTTCCCCATCAGGTGCCTTGGGAGAGTTCAGAGGTAGTGTTAGACGGAAGTTTGAAGCATGATTGTCAGTTTCCAGCTGGCTGAGAGCAGTGGAGAATGGGAAGGAAGAGGTTACACCCTCCAGCTGATTTGAATGGCATGACAGAGCTTATCCCCTTTATACCAAAGTCCTACAGCATTTAAAAGGGATGAAGCCAATAGGGTGCTGCAGGTGGTGCTCAGAAAATCCTATAAGGTTTTTTATAGACAATTCTATTCCTGCAGGAGACTTCTAGAGACTGGCTTTAAAAAGTGCCATGAAAAGGTATTAAATGGTATAGCACGGGCCCCTTCCCCCCTCACCGCCCAGGACTATCCCCAATATGAACCCTGCTACGGTTACGGACGAGTGCCTAGATCACGGCCCTGACTCCAGCAGCCCCTGTTGTCTCGTCACACGTGCTGGCAACGTTTTCGCTTGCAACTGTTGGAAGCTGGCCTGTCACTTGGGAGCCTGGCACTGCAGAGAGCCTGCTCCGTAGGCCCTTTTTACCCCCTCACTGCTGTGGCTGTACCTTCCGGAGATCTCCTGTTGGGGCAGACGTTGCCCCATTGATTTGGTGTAAAGTGGGGGTGCAGAGCAGGTAGGAAGGGCTTGGAGGAAGTCAGCTCCACCAAAGGCCCATGTGGAAGGATGACCAAGGCTGCTGAGTCCAGTCCCGATTAGAAACAGCACTCAAAAAACCCACCACAAAAAAAAAAAAAAAAACAACCAAAAGAATCCACACGAGCCCGCTATTGCAGACAGTAGAGACAACAATTCAGTAGCATTTTCCATAAGGCATCACAGGTGCTTCAATAATAAAGCAGTAAATAAAGTGTTGGATTACAGTACGGGAACACAGACCATTGTGCAAGGCGTCCCGAGGGCAGGCAACGGCTCTGCCCCGCTGCGTCAGGAGAGCAGATGTGAGGGGGCTGTACAATTCCCCTCCCCCCCCATACACACACACACACACACACACCACGCCCCACACTGCTTCTCACCGCTCGATTTCTTAAAAAAAAGACTTTAAAATCTCAGCCCAGGAGTAGCCGGTGGCCCCAAGTAGAAGATGCTTTGCGCGGTACCAGACTTGGCAGCAGACGGGGAGCCAGGGTGCCTCGGGGACAGCACCGTCAGGGCTCCAAGCACAGGCTAGTTGCCATTGCTGACGCTGGAGTTGGCGCTGCTGCAGCTTTGTTCATAGGAAGGAGGGGCCTCTATGGGGGGAGAGGAAAAACAACAAGTTTAGGAGTCAGATTGTACAGCTTACTTGGAAGGTTTCCTTCCCACCACTTTGCTCCTCCAACTAGGGCCAGATCCAAATCCCACTAAAGCCAATGGCAAAAAATCTCAGACTTTACAGGATTAGAGCCCCTAAAGAGAGATGCACAACTGGGTGAGTGTCTTTTTGTGGACAATTTGCCATTCTGCTCCTCTCCGGTTCATGCCCTGACGCCAGAGAAGCCAGGAATGGCTTTGTGGACCACAGAACACTGGAGATGCAGCCCCCAGCCCTGCCGTCTAACCTGGAAGTACGTGAACTAGTCACTTGCGAGGCTGGAAAGGACAGCCTGTAGCTACTGAAAGAGACTCAGACTTTCAATTAGGTGGACGGCCATCAACACAGGTACTTACATAGTCCTTCAGAGCTCTGTAAATGTTAAAGCTCCACAACTCCCTGGTCTGGTAGGGATTAACACTCAGTTTTACAAGTGGGAAAATACTCAGTTTTACAGGTGGTTCCTATCTGCGTTCGACACGTGCGTACACAAGCACACCGTGTGCCGGAGATTGGAGAATTCTAGCAAGAGCGTCCGTTAGTCTGTGCCTGCAGTTGTCCTCTTATCCCCTGGGTTTGGCACAGGAGGAGAAGGTGCAGACCAACACCTCCCCAGTTCCTTTATTTCTGCCAATCAGATACAATCCGCAGCAGAGGGGAAGGAGGGTGGGTAGTGCAATACTGATAGGGACCACACATCTCAAAGAACCTCCAGTTACAGGTAAGTAGCCTCCATTTCTTCTTAAAGTGTGCATTCCTATGTGTATTCCACACACGGGTGATTGGTAAACTGTATTCGAATCAGGTGTGCGCGCGGGGGTGCAAGGATGCAGTTGGTATAGAGGTTTAATATTGCTGGCCCTGCTCCATCTGCAGACAAGGCCTGGACCAATGCCTAATGTTTCACAAAACTATGAATGGAGCTCCAGGTTAATTTCCAAATGAATGTAAGAGAGTCTTTCATGCTGAGAGCTGCGAACCACATTCCCTCCAACAGGAAGGGGATTTATGCATGCCAGGTTAACCAGCTGGCATTTTGATTTGCCAATACAAACACATAATGGCTGAAGGCGGAGAACAGGTCTCCATCCTCCATTTTTCTTGGGAACGATGGAATACGGGGAGTAGAAACCTTTCCCTTGGTGCGGAGGTGGCACTTGGATGGAGAATCTCCTCCTGAGTGGTCCCTGAAGAGGAACCAGGAAGGGGAGAAGTTTTCTACAGAGTAGCCGCAGTGGATGATTTCTAATATCCACTTGTCTGTTGTGATTACCACCCAGTTGTGGGCAAAGAGGATGAGGGGGCCACCAAATGCTCAGGGGGCAGAAGTGGATGGCATCAGTAGGGGTAGGAGGTTCTTGATCATCCCATCAAAAGTAATCCCCGAGTGGTGGATGTGCTGGAGTATTTGTAGTTGTGGCACAGGGAGATAATACCGACGTCTTTGTATCCTCCGACGTTTGCATGGTGGTTCGAAAGGGCGCTGGTGGTGAAATGGTGGAGGCGGCAGTTTTGGCTTGTGCACTTGTGCTTTCTCTTTGGGGCAGGGGTGTAAATGCCTGGGGAGCAGAGGATTGTCCTAGAGTCCTTCAGTGTTTGTAGAGACTCGTCAGACTTCACACTAGATAGATTACACTCGATGGGCAAGTTCTCTAGGACATTCTGAACCTCCTGGGGAAACCCAGAGGAGTGTAGCCAAGACATGAGTATTCCTGTCTCCATCCCACTAGATGCCATGTTAGCAGCATCCACAGCAACTTGAAGGGATGTTCTTGCCACCAATTTGCCATCCGCAATGAAGTCACGAAATTGGGCCCGGTCGTCTTGAGGAACATTTTGGACTTCAGGGACAAACGCCCAGTAACTGTTGAAGTCATTTTGCCAACAGAGCCTGGTAGTTAGCAATAGGAAACGGAAGGCTGGTAGAAGATAATACCTTCCTCCCTAGAAGGTCAAGCCATTTAGAGTCCTTGCCCACAGGTGCTGCTTTAGGACGCTGCAGCCTAGATTTCCCGGAGGCTGCTTGTACCACCAGGGAGTTGATTGCTGAATGTGTGAAAAGAAACTCCACTCCTTGGCTGGTACAAAAATCTCACCTCTTGCCCCTTTTCAGGGTGGTGCACAGGAGGCTGGAGAATGCTACGCTACCCTGGCTGGTTCCAGGATGCCCTCATTTACTGGGAGGGCTACTTGGCTGGAAGCAGAAGGCTGCAAGATGTAAGAGTGTGCGCTGAGTATCTTGGACATCCTCAAGTGAAACCTGGAGTTCATTCACCATTCTCTGCAGGAGCTCCTGATATTGCCTGTGGCCATCATGCAGGGATAGGGAAGAAGGGGCAAATTCTCACCTTCACCAAATGAGGCAAACACCCATTGGTACCTCGAGATCCAGCTTGAATTTCTTCTCCCTTGTACTACCAACCAGCTCCATTGTGTAGTGTAGAAGAGGGTCAGTGGGACTCATGGATGGCTCCAGGGTTTCTAAAGTAGGGATCCCATAGACCTGAACAGGTCCAATGTGAAGGGCTGACCAGTTGTGGGGGATCCCAAGGAATCACATTCCATCAGTCCCTTGGATAGTTGTATCTGGGTGGAGGATGGACTCCAGATCTTTGAGTCTGTCTGAACTCCCCTCCATATGTGGGGATGATGGTTCATCTGGAGCTTCCAACCCACCTAGAGAGAAAGCTGGTTCCTGTTCAACCAGCAGAGCCAATGCACTGGTGGGTAAAGCTCCTGCCTATGGACGGGAGAGGGGAGCATCTCCATTTTCTCAAGGTTTCCTCCTCCAGTGTCAAAATGTCTCAAGACCTGAAAGATGGGGAGGTTGAGGAAGGGGAGGGTGAAGATATACTACAGCAGTGGTCACCACCCGGTCGATCCTAGAGGATCTCTGGTGGTGCAATGGGGCTGCCGCTAAGGCAGGATCCCTGCCTGCCCCAGCCCCACGCTGGTCCCAGAAGCAGCCAACGCAGCCCCGGGAGGTGAGGGGGGCAGGGGTCTCCCTCCGTGCTTGCAAGCTCTGCCCCCGCAGCTCCCATTGGCCGGGAACAGGGAGCTGTGGCCAATGGGAGCTGTAGGGGTGGTGCTTACAGAGAGGGGCAGGGCACAGAGCCACATGCCCCTGCCCACCCCCAGAGGCCCAAGGGGCATGTTGGCCCCTTCTGGGAGTGGTGTGGGGCTGGGGTAGGCTGGGAGCCTACCTTAGCCTCGCTGCGCCGCCAACTGGGAGCCGCCCGAGGTAAGTGCTGCCCAGCGAGAGGCTGCACCCCAATTCCCAGCCCTGAGCCCCTTCCTGGAGCCAGCACCCCAAACCCCCTCCTGAACCCCAAAACTCTGCCGCAGCCCGGAGCACCCAAACTCCCTCCCAGAGCTTGCACACCTCCCCACCTCCTGCCCCGAGCCCCTTCCCACACTGTGAAGCCCTCGGCCCCAGCCCAGAGGCCCCCCCAGCCCAGTGAAAGTGAATGAGGGTGGGGGAGAGTGAGTGAGGGAGAGGGAGGGGGATGGAGTGAGCAGGGCGGGGTAGATCCTGGCTTGCCCTTAAATTCAAAAAAGTGATCTTGGGCGTAAAAAGGTTGGAGACGACTGCCCTACAGGGAGGTGTAGGTTTTGGTTTGTCTTGAAGTATGAGGTGTTCCTATAGCTGGGACTAGCAGATCTGGCACGTCCCTAGTCCAGGAATGGGTTGATACCGTCAAAGAGTCTAACTGGGAATTCAGGTGGTCTTGGTGTGCTGATCCTTCGGCTTATCAACTGGCAGATCCTTTCATCTTCGCGCCTTATCCTCAAGATCAGAGGGTTTAAGCTGGCTAAAGCCTTAGGATCTGGGCACGAGGATTCACTTGACTTAGCCCAAGTCAGGGAGGGATTCCTTCTTTTGGGGCAGACCTGGAAGGACATGTGTCCTTGTACTCATGAGTGCGCCCCTTACTCTCACGAGCAGCCCTAGCTGATGACTATTTGGGTTTTGCAGCTCTGGAGCTTGTGCTTGGAGGGCCGTTGCTCATTGGTGGAAGCCGATGTACGGTGTGTGGGGGAGGGTAGAAGGAGTCTCCCTGGCCTGTATCTGACTGACGTCTCAACCATCTCCGTAAGGTGTTTTCTCAGATGGAGATCTCCCTCCTCAAAGGCAGCACCGTTGTTTGATGCTCACAGAGAAGGAACAGGGAGAGAGATACAGTTCTTCAGCTAAGCTAAACTTACTACTAAAAGAAACGACCACCACCAAGACTACATACAGCATATTTACAGGTTCTGAAGAAAAAGACGAAACACAGGGGTATCTACGGCCACAGAAGATTCCGAACTCGGGCCATGCGGTGGTAAGGAGGAACTGGAGAGGTCTCCGTCTGCACCGACTCTTATCCCCTCAGTTCGGAGCATGAGGAGGGCATCTGCGCAGGCACAGACCAACCGACAGACACTACTGGCTAGAAATCTCCAGTCTCAGGTGCGTGGCGTGCGTGCATACCCCCGTGTGCAATACACATAGGGACCAGCCCTCCAAGTAGCAGTCACGGTTTTGCTTACCTGTGCAGCGGTTAGGTTAGTACCCCTAGATCTCACCCCCTCCCCCTCCCAGTCAATCAGCATCCTCTCATTCCCCCTTGCAATTCATCCATCCCTTTTTTGCAGATGTTTGGCCTCGAAGAAACAGCTTGGGCCAGTTACACAGCCAAGATGCTGCCTAGTGCCTCAGTTTTTACCCTGGGCGCGAAGGGTGTTCTTATTGCCTTAGGATATTGGTTTGGGCTAAGCCTGCTCTCTCACAGACCCTATATGGGCAGTTCTGGGATAGGCAGGGTTCCAGGGATTTTCTCCTCATGTATAAAGGCGTTCCCAAATTCTTACATGCTGGACCATCTCATCAGACATGTAGAATTTCCCCTCTGTGAGCCAGACCTAATGCCCATTCACGTCAAAGGAAAGACTCCCATTAAAGTTGCTTTTCCAGCTCTGTTGCCAACAGCATCAGCATGGGCCCAGACATTTACACCATCCTGTTGAACCAACACCATCTTTTACAAAGATCTTCACTTCCACAGCTATCCCCAAGATAATGTTGGCTGTGGGTAGGTAGCGTCACTCAGAGTAGACATGTGACATGACTGTCATGGCTATAAGGGGGGGATCCTTTACAGAGGCTACTGGACACAGAGACCCTGTGGCTTTCCTGACTAACAGACCGTGTGGCTTGTCTCCTCCTACATGGCTCTCCCCGTGTCCTGGCCTGGCTCAGCAGCCATGGAAAGAACCACTACCACACGGCAGGGGTTCAACCACTGCTCTGGAAGCAGCAGGATAAAGGACAATTCTGTACTCCCAACAGCCGCTGGATTGATTTCCCCTCAGAACCTAGACAGTGGCTCTTTTAGAGCTCCGGGAGGGAGCGCTCACCATAGGGGTAACCCCACGTGCTGTACTCCGGCGGCAAGATGAGAGAGCTGGCGGTGGGAACCGGAACCACTGTCCCCTCAGCATAGTAAGGGACGGTCGCTCCTGTCGCCAAGCAAAGCGTGGGGTGGTTTGGGGAGGCAGTCTGGTCTGAGTCCAGCCTTAGGTCCTGGAAGCTCAGTCCTGGAGCGTAGCTAAACGTCTGAAGCTGGGAATGGCTTTTGGTGGGGATTGAAACATTGTCCATTGGGTGATAGCCACTGGCAGCTTCCTCCTCTTCTGGCGGGGCGGACGGGACCACAACGGACGGGATGTGCTGGACCGACCTAGCCGGGGTCAGAGGAACCCTGTTCACAGCGATGTTGCCGATGTAAATAGGCAGAGTGACTGAAACCTCTGGCGACTTCAGGGAAACCTGGGGAGAGGGGAAAAACAAGAGGCATCAAAGTCGGTCAATCCAGGTTCTGCCAAAGGACCAGTTGCTCCAAACACAGGCAGTTCCAGCCACTGAGCAGAGATTAACGAGACAGCTACAGCTTTAGGCCCAAACGTGCCCGAGTGGGAGCGAGTTACTGGGAGGTCCCCAGTCTCACGCTGGAGCACCCACATGGTCTTGTTTGGTGCCTTAACCAGGTTTTTAAGAGAGCTCAGGGCCAAATTTCCAAGTACTCAGGACCCAATGTGCAGAGCTCTGCTGAAAGCTTGGCCAGAAACGTCACCTTGATTCCTATCTCTAGCCAGCTAACCCCAGACTTGCTGAGGTTGGGACTGCTCCGTTAGGCTTGCTGCTGAAAAATGCTACGTAAAGCCGTGCATCTATGGGTGGGGATTGTAGTATTTCCCCTGCACCAAAACCGGGAAGCGGACTGGAGCTCTGTAACCCAGGGAGCTGCAGACGCATCTGCTGAGCAGTCTGACAGGCAAGTCCTACCACATGGGTGTCTCCTCCAGACCAGGTGGTGTTCGCTGCCAGGAGCGCAGTATAGTTTGAAGAGCTTCCCTCAGGCACAAACTCCTCTGGCTCCACCCTCCTCAAGGACTCTGGCTGCTCTGGCCCAGCCCATTGGAAGCACTCACAGGTGTTCTGCTGTTAGGAAGGGGCAGGGCAGCACCTACTTGGATATAGTAGTCGACATGTATGAGGCTGCAGCCGTGCAGCACGGACTGCGGCAGCGCGGGGACAAGGATCTGCTCCTTCCATTCCGCATGCTTCCAGGCCTTCACCCCCGAGCCCTCCACCTCGGCAATGGTCCTCAAGTCATAAATCCAGCGTTTGGATTTATAAGCGACCTTCTATAGAGAGGAGCGAAGAGGGGATTAAGCAGGAAGATTTCGACAAGGTCCATTTCACTAGGCTTCCAGCATTGCTCAGGGCTGCCAAGAACTAGAAACCCCGTAAGCGTTGCCGAGTGAGAGTAAGCAGAGGTCTGGCATGACGGACAGCAACATGGAGTCTCTGCCCTGTTTCAATTATGTGACAGTCGCCATCTTGGCGGACACACTGGAGATTAAATCAAGGACTCCAGAGCTGAAAGCATGGACGACTACAGCTCGAGCTGACGTACAAGCCTCTCTAGCTGATGCTGCAAGAGACTCAGTGGAGCAGGCATAGAGTGGGGTGAGGATCTGTAACCTGCCCTCTGCCCGCTCACTGAGTTACACCTGGATTGCATTCAAGGGGGCTTCTCTCCTCCCACCATGCCCAAGTTAGTTAATTCTGCTTCCCCTCTCAGGGTTTGGTTTCCACCTGACCTCCTCCTCCTCCCCCGCACCACCACCTGTGCACCTGGGGAAGGGAGATGCACAAGGATTTCGAGTTTAGCAGACCCCCATTTAGATTATCATTGCGCCTAGGAGGGAAAGCAGGTCTTGAGACACTGCTCTCAGCACCTGTCTGGATGTGGCTCCATCCAAGCCAGCCCAGCCTCGGTCCCAGTCCCTGCCGATGACTCTTACCTGGAGGAGGCTGGCCACCACCGTGCCAGTGTCCCGGCCAGACTTGTTCTCGATGTCGGTGCGCAGCTGGATTGCCTGCCCCACGATATACCCTTTGAGGTCCGAGGTGGCGGTTAAGATGATGTTTCCACTCTTCACCAGCTTGTAGTTGAACTTCTTGGTGACGGACGTGGTGTTGGGTTGCTGTGGGAGGACAGCAGGTGGTCAGATGTGGGGGCTCAAGAGGGAGTTTGTAGTTTTCAGAAAAAAAATGGTCAAAGGGAATGAGGGTTTGTTCTCTCCCCCCGCCCCCAATCCTAAACACCTGGTCTTCTAACAACCTTGGTATCCGATGCAGTTTGAATGAGGCGGCAAGCGCCTACTGTACCCCACAGATCGTCTTCCAGAGTAGGGCAGACTTCACTGGTCCCCAGAGGGCTGTGCAGACCACAGGTGAACACACACAAAGCAGCTGCTTTTCCCATACATGGTGTACAGTCATCTCAAGGGCCAGTGCCTAGGGGGGCTAGTGTGTGCAGTCCTGGAGCATTCCTCTTGCACACCAGCAGTGACAGCGCCACCCCAGAACAAGGGTCTATTCATCAGGAAAGATTCCAGGCTGGCAAAAGCCAGATGGTGTCATTAGACCCAAAGGGTCATTACAACCACCCCTAGGATAGGGCCGGTTACATGCGCCCCCAGGCCTACACCCAGTGGGATCACCTAGAAAAAGGCTGGTTCTCATGCAGATCTCTGCAGCCCACGCATGAAGATGGCTGCCATAGCCAGTGGGGCAGGCAGGGTGGTCCAGCCCGGTCCGCCGTAAGCTATTTATAGCCAGTACAGCATACTGGAAAGACACAGGAGGAGCAGACAGTGGGGCCGGCCAGTGACCCCACACCGGCAGCTCCTCCAGCGCAGCTGTACCGTCCCCAGCCCTTCCACGCAGCTGCGTGCCTGGGTCTCCTGTCCGGGGTCTGTACAGCATCCCCGCCGGAGGACAGGGCTAGGGTTGGTACAGCTGTGCTGGAGGAGCAGCCGGCGTGGGGCTCGGTTGCCAACGTGTCTGAAATAAATATTCTCTGCTGTCAGCGGGAGCTGGTTTGAAGCTCTTCTGCTGGCGATTCTCAAAGCAGGTACGGTGTTGTTCCTCTTCTCTTAGCAGCCCACACAGCAGCTGTGCTGTGTCCACCCACTGGGAGCGCTCCCCCCCCCCCCAAGGTAACGTGGGATGGATCATGGGGAGGGGCGGGGGAGACCAGGGGGCCCCAGGCTAGGGGAGAGGCGGGGTACACGGGGAGGTCACGTGCCCCCCCACCCCTTTAACTGGTGCAGCGTGCCGGTAAGAAACGAATACTACTTGCACCACTGGTGCTAGTGGAAACTGCAGTGGGAACAGGCCCATGGGTTTATGGCCCAGACCAACGATGCCCTGCAGTGCTTTGGGTGCAATGATGCCCTGCAGTGCGCTCCATGAGCAACCCTCTCCACCGAGTTCGAGTTACTCCCCTGGCTTTGCAGGGCCACACTGCATAGGAGGAGAGGGGCGCTTGGCTTCCCCTTTATTCCAATGGGAAACGCTCCAGGGTGCAAGAGCCTCTTGCCCGCCCCCTTGCTGCTCTCTTACCTCAATGTCAGGGATGTCATTCAGGTTGAGCGGGCAGAGAATGTAGAAGACCTTGTTGCACTTGTGGTCCTTGGCGAATCGGGGCGTATCTATCACGGCTTTGACCTGATGGACCACCTTCCCAAAAGGGCCTTCAAACGACGTGGGGGCGGATGCTGGATTCACAGGGGAGAAGGCAGTCAAAAGAGAACGCTTCAAGCCATCGAAAGGGGAGCTCGGCCTTAGCCACTGAGCCTGAAACACTTTCCTGTGGCTCAAAGCAAGAGGAGAGGCAGAACCTTGCAGCTAATTTGGGGGTTACGGTCTCCCAAGTGCATTTGAGTCTGTGCGGGAAGAATCAGAGACCAAATTAGGTCCATTGGGATCACTGTAGCCTCCTTTTTACTGAAGAGGCAACCCGTGCCATGCAGCCACGGCGTATGGAGAAGCAGGGACAGCACCAACTCCGCTTATTTGTACTATGGTAGTGCCTAGGGACTCCAGCCATGGACCCGGCCTCACGGTGCTAGGCGCTGTACAAAACAGTGAACAGAGACGGTCCCTGCCCCAAGGAGCTGACAGTCTTCCTCCCACTCTGCTCTGGAGAAGTTTACAATACAGAGTTCCCACCACCTCTGGTGAGGAGGTGGGGTCACTAATGCAGGCAGACTCCAGCAGCTTCCAGCTTATTTTACTACCGTGTGGTTTAGTGAATATGGCCGTAGAGGCACCAGAGGTTCCCAGAGCCTCATCTGCACTAGGTAAAGAAGAATTGCGTAGTTCCTTTTCGGGTGAGCCAGCAGTGGGGTCAAGAGGCATGACAACAACGCAGCTTCCATCATCACTATGATTTAGTTGGGATTAGGTCCTGCTTTGAGCAGGGGGTTGGACTAGATGACCTCCTGAGGTCCCTTCCAACCCTAATCTTCTATGATTCTATGCTCTTACTGCTAGCGCTCTCCAATGCTTAATATGCTCTTAGGCCTTGAAAACATTGGTGGACGTAACCTTAAATGTGATTTTGCACCTCGCACGGACACGCTTTAATACCATCAAGAGTCACTAGCTGTTTGTGGTTGACTCTGGGCTCCTGCCAGTGTCTCTAATAGGTACAAAAGTCATGTTTAAAAGTCACATTAGCCAGCCAGCTCTGAATCACCACCCGGTCTCCTAGCGGAGGGAAGGTCTTAGAGGCTTGACAATAAAGGTCCTTTCCCCATTTGGCCAGCATGCGATTTTTACCATATAAGCCAGAGGAGAGAAAAGTCTCCTGGAAGCACTGGAGTCATTAAGTTTTCACAACCCTGAGCCCCAGAGAGCATCCCAAGCAGCCAGTATCTCCACCGTACCTGGCAGCAGGAACTGGAAGGGAAAGGTGTGCTCGCCAACTGTCAGAACCCCTGCAAGAGACAGAGCAAAAGGCAAGTGAGACAACCTGGAAGCATCCTGGGCACTAACGGCCTGAAACGGGATCTCAGTGCATTAGCATGAGGCTCCCCCCCCCGGAAGACAAACTGCCAGCTGAGAGCACATGTACAGGACTCATCCCCACAAAGCATTCCTCTCACCACAGCTGAAGCACTCTCACGCTCAGTGCATGTAATAGGCCAAGATCCATTTGCCTGTCTAAACACTAGCAACGGGGGAGATATGGGGCACGATCCTTGGGGCAGTGGTCAGAGGAGCAAGGCCTATAGCTACTGGCTGGCGACAGGTGACTGGTGTGGGACCCAGGAAGGAGACGCACGTGAACAAGGCCAGGATGTGCAGCATGTTCTGCTGGCTGTCCTGGGCTTGGGGAAAAGTTTGGTGGTGTCAGGCCAGTATAATCTTAATCTTCCCCACATGCTGCTCACCCTCAAGGATCCCATTTACCTAGGCAAGACCAAACTCCTCCTGCTTCAGCCAGGTTGCTTTGCAGTCTCTGGCTCTCATCAGCGATGTTCCAGCTTTGGCCCTCCTGAGCCCCATTAGGATTAAAGGCAGAGTCCAGATTCAGACTCCGAGACCCTACGGTTTTGGTCCTGGTTTTTAGAAGACATGGCTGAGATCTCACAAATATCAGCTTGAAAAGACTTCAGTGCAGTCGACTGGATTTGTCCCACAACCAAGTGCAAGGATCATACCGTGAACAAGGCCTGTAATGCAATAATCAGGCCTAGATAGACTGCAGATCCTAGACATGATCCTTGTGCTGTCAGCACGGCAGGCAGTCTCCCCTCCCTCCGTTCTGCCTGGCACCTACACCCCAGGCCCTCACCTAAAGAGCTGGATGGGCTCCGGCAGGGACGCGGGAACCATTTGTACAGTGGGGGTGAGAAGAGCCATTGAACCACCCTGTATATAATGGAAACCACTTCAAGCCAGGGCATGCGGCAGCCCCCTCAGCACCCCTAGGTCCAGCACCTATGGCTCCTGGGTCCCACTTCCATCCTTTGAGATGGGAACAGAATTCAAGAGACTGTGGCATGAGAGAATTGCCGGTCTGGTGGTTTGCCTTAGCAGTTACGGGTATTAGAGACACTTGGATTTGATCAGGCACTGGGAGAAGGGTTTAGATTTTGTACCAGAGACTTCATTTTATTTGGTATCAAGTTCTCCGCTTCAGCATGTGCTGCCCCTTTTCCAAACCCACTATTACAGGGGTCAGCAACCTTTCAGAAGCGGTGTGCCGAGTCTTCATTTATTCACCCTAATTTAAGGTTTTGCGTGCCAGTCATACATTTCAACGTTTTTAGAAGGTCTCTTTCTATAAGTCTATAATCTATAACTAAACTATTGTTGTATGTAAAGTAAATAAGGTCTTTAAAATGTTTAAGAAGCGTCATTTAAAATTAAATTAAAAGGCAGAGCCCCCCGAACCGGTGGCCAGGACCCGGGCAGTGTGAGTGCCACTCAGTAGCAGCGCCAGCTTTGCCGGCGCCCTAGGCGGCGGCAGGTCCCGCCCCCGAAATCCCGCCCCCAACAGCGGCGGCGGAAGGCCCCGCCCCCAAATTTCTACGGGCGGCGGGGGCGCAGGCGCCCCCAAAATAGCAGCGCCCTAGGCGACCGCCTAGGTCGCCTCACGGGAGCGCCGGCCCTGGTCCCACTGAAAATCAGCTCACGTGCCGCCTTCGGCACGCGTGCCACAGGTTGCCTACCCCTGCACTATTACTTTTTAACTACAGTGGCCAAGCAGCAACTGTAGTTAAAGGTCTTTGGACCACATTAATGGCATTGTAACCTACCGTAAGAGCACTTCTTTGCAATCTGGAGAACCAAGCAGCAAAGAGCCAAGATTCGCTTGGCATGGCTAAAGCAATTCGCAAATCCCGCCTTTTAAATTTACAAGCCAACTGCAATGCTCTGTGCGCAGTTCTCATTTCTAGAGTCCAACCTAGTTCATCAGCAGTTGATAAATTGTAGTTCAGGGCAGATAAGCGATACTGCTATACTCACTATTTAATCTCCAGCAATAAACAGCAAGAACCAAGAGGGTTTTACAGAATTGTTGTTTACGTGATGTTTTTAATTGGCAGCACAGCAAGAGGAACCTGCTACCTATTAACTGAAGCTGTGCACGTTCTGCGGGTTACTTATATCAGCAAGCCAGAGCCAAAACCCAGAACTGAGCTAGCTAGTTTGTTGATGCAAGAAATGGGCTACAAGACAGGTGCCAGTCGCTATGTTAGCGTAACAGTAGGACCCCACTTTGTCAGCAGACTAAGCAGATTAATGGACGCAGATGGGAAGAGAGACATGGACAGCAATGGAGTTTCTCTTCCCCATTCGCAGGGAGACATTTTTGCAACATGGAATCCTGTAACAGGGTTGGCCACTTCCTGAATGCCTGTTTGCAGTCGGGGTGCCTCTGCTGACACCTGCTTCTGTTTCCCTCACCCCTTCAGGGCCACACCAGAACTGCGCACGGACGTCTCCCCGCGTCAGCACCATCCCTGCCTGGAGCCAGTTTAACAGCGTTCTTAACAGTCCTCAGGGCCCCAAACTCAAGTCCATCGCCGCACAAGATTCCAGACTTCTCTCACGACCAGAGCTCGTCTTCTGTCCCTGGCTGTTCTCCCAGGCCATCTTCCTAGCTGGAGGTCAGCCCTCTAGGCCCCCAAACTGCTCAGCTCAACTCCCATCTAGGAGCCTCCTTTCGGTCACAGCTCCCTTGGTCTCAGGGTCTTTTTGCAGGAGCCCTTCTCCCGCTCTACAATTTCCTGATCTTACCCCTTACTGCCCTCAGGTGGGGCTCATTCTGTGATCAGGGACAGCTAGCCCCAAGGGCAATGCCACCCTGTTACAACTCCAAACAGAGATTTCATTCACACCCCAAAGTTGGAGGAGTTTGAATCAAGGTCTGCCCAGCTGCTAGCTTTGCTAGGAATTCTGTTTTTTATTCATGCAGCCGAGCGGTGGGGGGCCGTGCAAGGGGAAAAATAATAATGATCAGCTGCACACACGACTCGGTACATACAGAAATCAACAAGCCTCTCTGACCTTCAATGGAAAGACACACAGAATGTGACAAGCGTTAAGATCTTAATTCCTCCCAAACTCCTCATGACTGAACAAATGTATAGGCACCTTGTCCTTTAGAACAGGAAAAGGAATCATCCATTAGACATGCTGTTATAGGATTGGTTTCAATCCTCTCCCCCCCTCCACTCCCAAAAAACAAACCACCCCCCCCCACACCCCCCAAGGTGTAGGCTAAAGTCTAATAACTAGTCTAGTCACTAGGTGGTGTTCTGTAGCAACTCATCAATTGCAGGCCTGCTCAAGCCCTTGCTGGGAATTACATTAGGATTTCCAGAGTAGAAGGGGTTACCTGCGTTCTTAGGAGGGGTTGGAGGAGGCGTCTGTGTGGAGTAGATTTCTCATTTCCTTTATTTGCCCAGCACTGGCACACAGCTACAGGAAGTTCAGACCAATCCATGATAAAGATCATGCTATAAACTTGCTGGACTGAAGCTATTAAAAAAACAAAAACAAAAAAACCCCACAAAACAAAAACAAAAAAAATACACACACACCACACCACCCACTACGGCTCTACCAATGTCATTCATACATAGAGTGGCTGAAGCACAGGCCTGAGTGACAGGAGACCTGATTTCCAATCCCCAGCTCTGCCATCAACTCACACCAAGGCCTCAGGCAAATTATTTCACCTGTGTGCCTCAGTTTCCCTACATGTAAACAGGGTAATATATTCACCTACGACACTGGAGTGGTTGCAAGGATTAGTTATTTGCAAAGCACTGTGGAGATGCCAAACTCCGTATCAAGCGTTCATTGCTACAGTCAAAACCCCCGACTGCTGTGTCTTGGCTTCTCAGCCCTAGCCGCGCGCGGTTGAAGTGTGGTTGCAGCATCAGACAGTTGGCTTTGCTATTCTGGAAGCTTTCCAAAGAGGATACACAAGAGACAACACACGGCCGCCTTCCTCGGAGAGGCACCTGTGCCCAGAAGGGTTTCCAGTGGCTGCACACACAAACTATTTATGAGAACAATTAAAGTGTGTGTGTGTGTGTGTGTGTGTAGAAATAAAAGTCTGGCATTGTGTGCCCTCCCGTAAGATGGAGGCTGGCTAGCTAGCTCCTGCCCCGGCTGGATGCAGACCAGCCCACCCTCAGACAGCCGCACTTCCAAGGGCCGTGCTAAATCTTGAAGTCAGTTATGCCCATTGCTGTGGCTGGGCCACCTTTTGTTCTAGTTATTGCAAGCGATCAGTGAAGCGGAGAGAAAGGGAGCTCGGATGGGTGGCTCTCAGCCTGCCTCAGGAAACAGACAGGTGGGCCTTAAGGTACCAGTGACATTTGGGATGCTCCCATGACCAAGGGTTCACTGAATACGAACTCGATTTGTGCTGTTGCCTGAAATTACTTTTCCAGCCCCTCCTCACAGAGCAGCCAACCGACAAGGACGAGGGCGGGTTTGCACCATGCGTGATAAAGTCAAGGGTGTAGGCTCAGTGAGGTAAGCAGGACTATCCTGCCCCAAAGCCCCAATGCCCCCAGCCCTCAGAACGCCACCGTGGGCTCTGCCAACCACAGCATCCCATCAAGTGAGCCTTTGGAGACAAGCTGCCTAGAGGCGGATAGATTAAGGCCTGGCTACTGGCCATGAAGACTAGGGCCTGGTCATTATGCTGTACCAGAAACTGAACGGGAAGCCAGTGGAACGCAACATGCTCGAGTCTCTGCTTTGTCAAGCAGAGAGAGGCTACAGGCAGCCAGCAGCATCTCCCCAGTTCAGGTCTGCTCACCGGTGACCCAGGTCAGAGTTGCTCCACCCTGTCCCTACTCTGTCCTGCCCATGCACAGCCCCCGCCTTCTGCCAAGGGTAGGGCAGCTTTACGCCCAGAGACCCCCTGCACATGGGGAGTTCTCCAGTGGTCTTGGTGGACGCAACAGGCAGGCTGCTGGGTGCGTGTGTATGTGGGGGTGCAAACTGGAGCATCTGAAGGGTTTCAACCTACATCCCCAGGCAGAGCAACACGTATCCACGCCTTCAGGCTAGGCAATCAGCAGCTAAGCCACCATAGAGGAACGAGCCCAGGCTCCTGGTTGAATGGAGATGGAGCCCACAGTTCTCAGCACCGTTGAGTGCACATCAGGAACAGTAAGAGGCTGCAGGTCACTGTGCTGATCGGAAGGATGTGCTCTCACTAGAGGCGGGGGGGGGGGATGTTCCTAGTGGATACTGGCTCACGGCACATAAAAGCCACTGCACTGGCAGCGTTCCCTGGTGCCAGACAAAGCTCAGGGCTGCGATAACAGCAGGTGGTACAAGGCAGAACCAGGGGGTGCGTTAGAGCGGGTAGCGCCTCAGCTGGGAGTGGCTCTACTGCAGTCTAGCATTTTCAGGAGCACTCAACTGAAATGTCAGTTTGGGGAGAAAGCAGGCGGGGTTTATGCTCCAAAGCAAGGAGTTAAAGGTGCATCTTCACTGCAAAACCCCCATGGCAGCAAGGCTCCGAGCCGGCTCTGCTGACTCAGGCTCACGCTATGGGGCTAAGAACAGCAGTGCAGACATTCCCGCTCGGGCTCTGAAACCCAGTGCGGGGAGCAGGTCAGAGCCCAGGCTCCAGCCCGAGCCACATCTACCCAGCTATTCCTAGCCCGGCAGCACAAGCCCAAGTTGGCGGAGCTGGGTTACGACTCTTGTTGCTGCAGGGTGGGGGTGGTTTTTTTGCAGTGTCGATGTACCCAAGCCACAGTTTGGTAGGAAGCTTCAGGAAGTTGTGACCATTCATGGGGACCCTGCTTGGCAGATCACGCAGCTTTCACAGTGCAGGGATTCCAGGTCACTGGCTTGCTGCCTCTCATCCCAGCGAGAGTGGGGTGTTTAGTCGTCATGCCGTTCCTCCCAGATTCCTTGTTTGCTATCCTTGGAGGATAGGACACTCCTCTCCCCCAACGCTAGAGTGACCAGATGTCCCAATTTTATAGGGACAGTCCGATTTTTGGGTCTCTCTTATATAGGCTCCTATTACCCCCACCCCATCCCAATTTTTCACATTTGCTGTCTGGTCACCCTACCCAACGCACACAGAGCAGGGAGACTCATTCTGATTAGCTGCCATGTCTGACCCAGTCGGGGCACAAGCTCCATCCTGCACTACGGCCACAAATCCCCCCTGCCGTAAGTGGGTGCAACTCTAGAGACCTCAGTGGAGGAACACCCCCCTACTCCCCCCCCCCCCAAAATACCAGGGAGGGAGCAGAGTTGGCAGGCAGGTGTGGGGTAGAGGCAACAGGCTGTTGCAGAGAAACGTACAAGGGTAATCTCCACTAGCTCTGTATAGCCCGGATGGCTGGAGTCCCACCTCATGCCGGTGTGGCTTAACTTCTGTGGTCCCTTCACTGAAGCCTTCATGAGATGGGAAGGGGAAGAAGCAGCCTTCTGTGCATTAGATAACCTGCCTAAAGGGGATAAAGCTTTGCTCAGGCACTAGTAGACAGTGCTAATGTGATACAACACTGGCCACTCTTCTGGTTTATTCCTGTTGAAGGCAAGTCCACGCTGCAAGGTAGATTTGGGCAGATGCACCCTAGTGGGATTCCCAAGAGGAGAGGGAACACTCCTCTTATTGGTGCCTCCATCCCCCCTCTCTGCACCCAGCACACTTTGCCAGGAGGAGAGTCCAGGGTCAGTGGTGAAGAGTTTTGTCCTATGCGTCGCTGCTACTTTTACATCTCACATCCACCAGTACAGATCAACCAGCAGCTGTCGCTCACTGACTGCCAGGCAGTCAGTCTGGTGGACCAGCTGGTAGGAGGAAGGCCTGGATGACAAGCACCGCATGGATCATGAGAGGTGGGTGTGGGGGAGAGACAGACACCTCCATTCTCCCCATAGCTCCCTCAATTCCCCAACTGGGGCCTTTGGGCACCACCATAAGAAAACTGTTCTGGATCTCTCTCGTATTAATTGTGCTTCCTGCAAAAGTTCTAAGAGCCAATTTTAAATGAAAAAGGTTTTCCCTTAGATACAGAAAAAGGGGAGGTTTCCTCCTTAGTCTGCAACCTGATGTTAAAAGTCTTGTTACACGGAACCAGCAGGGCTGAGAGATGCGTTGCTAGAGCAACATGAGAAGCGCCCACATGCTGTCTGGTACAAGAGCGTTTTAAGGGAACCTGTGTGCAGACTGCCCCCCCAGTGTCAGAGGGTGTGAGAAGCCGGTCTTTAAAGCAAAGCCCACAAATTCAACCCCATTTCTTCCCCCTCCCACCCATTCCAGCTTTGATACCCAGAGAGTCTCCTCTTGAGACACTCTAGTCTGCATGATCCTGTTCTTACTCCTAACAGCAGCTTTAAAGTAAGAACTATGGAGAGGAAGGGGTTGAGAGGTACCACCCTCAGCAAGTGATTAACTCAGGATTTCCAGAAGCCTGAACAAAGGGTGTAGTTTGTACAGACAAAAGCTTTTCCTGAAGTTCACATGCAGGCAGTAATACCTCTGAGAAAGTCATGATGCAGCGGAGGCAGCTGGATTAGCAGGGCTCAGTGATGAGGATTCCACCTGCAGCAGCTTTTCCTCCAGGTTGAAGAGCAGAACTTGTGGCCTTTGAAACTTCTCCCCTACAGACTCCTGAGGGGAATAAAGGCTCGTCTACACTACAAAATTAGGCCAACCTACAGCCACCGCAGTAATTAAATTGGCTATTGATATCCATACTATACTACCTGCTTCTGCCAATGGTGCGTGTCCTCACCAGGAGCTGACAGCTGGAGTGTGGGGCACTGACAGCTGTGCAGGGCTCACAGATGGACAATGCAGTTGTGAGCCAGGCACGGGGCTCTTTCACAGCAGGGAGCCAACCAGCAGTGACAGTGCCACGGCTGGTATGAGTTCACATTTGGTCTCTGGCTGGGCTGACAGCTGGAGCCCCAGACCAAATTTAAAATTTTTTATCAGCCATGAAACAGACAAGGCCCCCGTTCCAGTTCTCCAGCACAAACCCAAGGGGCCACCAGCATACGTATAAACGAGACAACAGGTGAACACAGAAGAGAGCAGAAGGAAACAATGAGACACTGCTGGTCAGGAGGACAGGTGGAGATCTACTCCTCTGAACAGTGCCCAGTAGTACAACGGGGCCTCAATTCTGGTCCCTACCATAACCACCAACACAAGTCTCTAATGCAGCGATACTCAGAGCTCAGCGGTTCAGGAGCCCAATTAGCAATCAACATTACCCAGAAGACCCCACAGTAGTAGCTGGCTATTGTACTATAAACAGTATGACGGGGCAAATATTTAATCGATATATAAAATTCTCACAGCAAATAAGTTAATAATATGTGCAAGTTGATAACTTAGTTAATAACATAACATAGTAAAAGCATCCTGATTTAATTAACCACCAATCACCCAGTGTTTTAATATCATCATGAGCTGCAGGAGACATTAAAGAGCCATTTACAGCTCCTGAGCCTCAGTCTGAGTATCACTGAGCTAAAAACATCTTCTCATCCCAAAACATCTTTGGGGACATGCCATCTTCTGAGGTCTGCTTCAGACCATAGAGGGCAATGGGGTATCAAACCCGCGTGCTAACATTTTCCACTTCAGTACCAAAACATACTGTTTAACCATCCACACTTGTGTTTGATTCTGAGAAGCACTTGTGGCGAAGGTACACCGGCTTTGCACCTGATCTGGACAGAGCCATTGGGACTCCTCAAGCTTCCTAGGTCCACACAAGATTCTACTTGTTCTACTTCACCGTGGCTGCCTTTCAAACACTTCCTTTAGCACCCCTTTCCAAGACGCAGCCACTCGGTCATCTTGGTGTTTATTTTAAGTCCAAGGCAACGACACCAATTTTCCAAAGTTAGTGAGGAGTATTCAATGGCGCAAAAACAAGCGCTGAAGAGCTGCTGGAACGCTGGAAGGGACATTTTGATGAAGAGCTGACCCCTGCAGTTTGTCCAGGTGCAGGTGTTCTAGACATGCCGGATGAACAGGAAAGCTTGCATGGCAGAAGAGAGATCAGCACTGAGCCACGGTCAGAAGAAAACAGCCTCTAATGTAGATGCACTTACTGGATAATAAGTAGGATCTAAAACAGTTTATTTTAAGTCAGTGAGTTAACAGTTTAAGCGCATCTACATTGGAAGTTTGCTTTGATGATAAACTGATTCCGTTTAGTTATGCTGGTGAAAACAAAACCCACACGTGCACCCCACCCGAGAGTAGACCAGCTCTTAATCCACTAGCCATGGGGTCGGCAACCTTTCGGAAGTGGGGTGCCGAGTCTTCACTTAGTCACCTTAAGGTTCCGTGTGCCAGTAATACATTTAAACGTTTTAGAAGGTCTCTTTCTATAAGTCTATAATATAGAACTAAACTATTGTATGTAAACAAGGTTTTCAAAATGTTTAAGAAGCTTCATTTAAAATTAAATTAAAATGCAGATCTTATGCCGCCGGCCCACTCAGCCCGCTGCTGGTCTGGGATTCCGTTCACCTAGTTCGGCAGCGGGCTGAGCGGGGCCTGTGGGACCCGGGCTGGCAAGGGGCCGGCAGCCGGGACCCCAGACCGGGAGTGCAGGTGGGAATGTGTGTGTGTGTGTGGGGGGGGGGGGCGCAGGAGCTCCCGTTTGGTGCTCAGGGTGGGGGGGGGGTTGTGTGGGCATGCAAGAGTCAGGGCATGGGGGGGCTGGGGATGTGTGGGGGGTGCAGGAGTCAGAACGGGGGCTGGAGGTGTGTGAGGGGGTGCAGGGGTCAGGGCAGAGGCTGGGTGTGTGTGTGGGGGGGGTTCAGGGCGGAAGGCTGGGGTGCTCGGCTCGTGGAGGTGCTCACGGCACAGGGCTGGAGGGGATATGCCCCGTCCCCACCCCTTTCCCCAGGGCCCTGTCCCCACCTCTTCTCTGCCTCCTCCCCGGAGCAGCAAGCAGGCTGCGGCTCGGCTCCCCCTCGCAAGGGCGATCAGCTGATCAGCGGCTGGGAGAGGGAGTGGGAGGGGCAGGAAAGCACCACGCTGGGGGAAGAAGCGGGGGAGGGGGAGAGCTTGGCTGCCCGCAGGAGAAATCGGTGGGCGGGGGGGCTGAGTGGCTGAGTGGGGCCAGGACCCCGGCAGGCAGCAGCGTGCCATCAAAAATCAGCTCGCGTGCAGTCTTTGGCACACGTGCCGCAGGTTGCCGACCCCTGCACTAGCCTTTGCAAAGCACTAGACCCTTGAATGAACGCGGTTAGAGAAGTATTACAAAAGGAGGCCACCCCATGTACAAAGCGCCCGGTGACAACAAGAGGAGTATGGAAATAGAATTCCAGTAGGATCACTCGCTCTCTTAAACGGGTTCCTGCTACAGCCATCTGCCCTCGTCCCCAGGCAGGACCCTATGCAGTTCTCTCAGGGTACACCTATACAGGGATATAAAGACCTGAATCATAGAATATCAGGGTTGGAAGGGACCTCAGGAGATCATCTAGTCCAACCCCCTGCTCAAAGCAGGACCAATCCCCAGACAGATTTTTGCCCCCGATCCCTAAATGGCCCCCTCAAGGATTGAACTCATAACCCTGGGTTTAGCACGCCAATGCTCAAACCACAGAGCTATGGCAGAAAGTCTGTGCAGATGTTCAGCCCCAGAGCCAGAGCCAGCTGACCCGGGCCGGTCACAGGTTCTCTCTCTGTGTAGACGTACTAATCAACAAGGACTTCGGGTTTCTGTCCAATGGGATGAGGCCTGATGTGCTCAATACACTTGCTGCACTGGCCACTTGCAGTGGGCTGCACAGACTCTAAAGGCTAACGACCCAGGGTGACCCCATTGCCCACTGGCTGCCAGAGCAATTGAAATCTAATGGCCCTTAAGTACCCCCACATTCCCAGAAGAATAAAGACTTTGTTTGGTCTTTAGACATACAGGCACCAGAAAAGAAAAGGGGCAGGGAGAGAACCTCTGCATCACCCCTGACTTGCAGTACTGATGCAGCTAAGCGGGGCTGATCTAGAGGGGAGACAAGGGGTTTAATACAGCAGCCAGAGGACCAATGACAACCCTACTCACAGGGGCCCAAGGGAGGGGGAGGTTACACAGCGTTTTGTCTGGGCAGACAGTTCAGCCTGGTTTATCATTACATTAAGCTCCTGTGTTGTTGTGGTTTCCTGGTTACAAACCACGGCTCCTGGACACAGATTAGTCTTGCAATGCAGGTGGGACAGGACCAAATCATGGTTTAAAGTTTAGGCCAGCGGTTCTCAACCGTGGGTCTGTGGCCCCCTGGGAGCTGCAAGCAGGTTTCAAGGGGTCTGCCAAAATAAACCAGAAAGCAGGGCTACAACTGAAGCCTGAGCCACTTAGCTTTGCGGGGACCCCAGGGAACTGCCCTGCTTGCTACCCCCCCGTCAGCCCCGTGTGGTACAGGGGGGCCATGGGGTTTTTATAGCCTGTTCAGGGGAGGGGGCACCTCAGAAAGCTAAAGGCAGAGAACCTCTGGTTTAGACCATGATCCCAAGCCATCCTATATACCTGCAAAGCCCTAGGCTTGAGCAATGTCTGAAGACAGGACTTGGTTCCATCTGCCAGACAGAGCCACATCTAGAGGCTAGAGCACCACACTGGGGACTTGGGAGTCCTGGATTCTTCTCTCAGCTCTGCCACTGGCCTGGCGGGTGACCTTGGGCAAGTCACTTCACCTGTGCTTTCAACTGTGCCTCACCTTCCCCACTCATTTGAGAAATCATGGAAAGTGCTATATACAGGTAGGTATTGTTATTCCTAATGTAAGGCATGACTAGAGCGTAGCTGCGACTGTTTTTTCTCATATAGTGTAGATGGGACCCAATATGGTAAGAGGAGCCTTTGAGAAGGCTTATTAGCAGGGGAAGCTGGCTAACTTGAGATTCATTGTTATTAATATCAGCAAAAACGAGGTGTCCTTGTGGCACCTTAGAGACAAATTTATTTGGGCCTAAGCTTTCGTGGGCTAAAACCCACTTCATCAGATGCAACTTCATCTGATGAAGTGGGTTTTAGCCCACGAAAGCGTATGCCCAAATAAATTTGTTCGTCTCTAAGGTGCCACAAGGACTCCTCGTTGTTTTTATTGTTAATTAAAAGCAAACACACACACACACACACACACACCCTCCCCGCAGTACAGAAAAAGTCTCCTTGGTTCGGAGTTTCTGCAGCCAATGCTTGTCTTGGGTCTGAAGAACCTGGCCCCATCAGCACACAGCCAGCTTTACTGCAGGAACACTGGGCGGGGGAGGCGTGTGTGTGTGTGGGGGGAATGACATGTCCATGCAGCAGGACTGGCCTCAGTCTCCAGCTCTCCATGCACCTTGTCCACGACCTGTCCCAGAGGGAAGTGCAAGGGCAGAAATGCAGAACATAGCTAGTGCAGGCCAAACACGCCACTGACACTTGCCCATTGCTTTGGGCATCCTAGGGCTTAGAGGCAGTGTCCCCTCTCATTTTTCCCTACCCATGTGTGGAATAAATTGTGTTACCTGCACCAATATGAAGGCGATGTGTGACACATCACCTTCATATCGGTGCACATAACAAAATTCATGTGATGGGGCTGGGGCCGAGGGGTTTGGAGTGTGGGAGGGGGCTCAGGGCTGGGGCAGAGGGTTGGGGTGGGGGGGCTGAGAGCTCCAGCTGGGGGCACGGGCACTGAGGTGGGGCCAGGGATAAGGCGTTTGGGGTGCAGGCTGCCCCAGGGCTACAGTGGGGGGGGGAAGAGAGAGAGAGAGAGAGAGAGAGAGAGGACTCCCCCCCCAAGCTCTCTCCTGCCACAGCAGCACTGGAGCTGGGCGGAAGAGGCGCCCCTCCCCCAGCCACGGCAGGTCTGGGCCAAGGCTGGGTCCAGGCCGGGGGAGGGGCACCCCAGCCACGGCAGGTCTGGGCTGGAGTTGGGGCGCCCCTCTCCCGGCTGGTCGGGTTCCCTGAGCGCCTGTACGGCGCTTAATAGGCTGCTGCGCGGCCACGCAGCTTACAGGGAACTTAGCTTAGTAGTCATGTTAGCATGTGTATCTCATCAGCCTTATCTAGTCTAGGTCTAGTGAAGGGTTTCATCCTTGCATGTAGATACAGCCCAAATGGAACAGAGCCAGGCCATGACCTTTAAATTCAGGCTTCACTGTGTTGGAGAGGCCGGGGGCACCAGCCCCCGCGCCACGGGAGAGGAGGCTGTTGGAGACACACAGAGCAGTTAGCATGGCATTCTCTCACCCAATGCATAAAAATGCTGCTGCGGCTTTAAACAAAAACGCAAGAGACTTCACGACCATTTGACAAACAGCAGGCCTGGCAATATGGTAATTTCTCTCAGGCTACTTATTAGAGAATGATGCATTAACACGCTCAGCCGAATCCTCCGGAGAGGAAGAAATTACACAGTGCCTTTTGTTGGTCCCCCTGCTGCCCATCACAATAGCACAACCCTCCTGGTATGCTGTAATTAGCCCTCCAGCTCCAAAGATTTCATTAGAGGAGAGAGGGGCTCCTGCAGACTCCTGGTATTTACAGTGCTGTTAGCACGGCTCTGTCCCAGCAAGAATTCTCTTCCAGGTCTGGTGGATTCCACTTAAAGCTTCTTGCTTCTCTGTAGGCATCAGAACTTCAAGCTTTTGGCCCAGAAAGAGGGGGAAGGAGCCAAAGTTCGGCTATGTTGCGAGACACTAGGGTTTTTGTGCTGTGTTTGCAGGGCGCCTGGCTACAGCCCCTAGGCGCTAGNAATTCAGGCTTCACTGTGTTGGAGAGGCCGGGGGCACCAGCCCCCGCGCCACGGGAGAGGAGGCTGTTGGAGACACACAGAGCAGTTAGCATGGCATTCTCTCACCCAATGCATAAAAATGCTGCTGCGGCTTTAAACAAAAACGCAAGAGACTTCACGACCATTTGACAAACAGCAGGCCTGGCAATATGGTAATTTCTCTCAGGCTACTTATTAGAGAATGATGCATTAACACGCTCAGCCGAATCCTCCGGAGAGGAAGAAATTACACAGTGCCTTTTGTTGGTCCCCCTGCTGCCCATCACAATAGCACAACCCTCCTGGTATGCTGTAATTAGCCCTCCAGCTCCAAAGATTTCATTAGAGGAGAGAGGGGCTCCTGCAGACTCCTGGTATTTACAGTGCTGTTAGCACGGCTCTGTCCCAGCAAGAATTCTCTTCCAGGTCTGGTGGATTCCACTTAAAGCTTCTTGCTTCTCTGTAGGCATCAGAACTTCAAGCTTTTGGCCCAGAAAGAGGGGGAAGGAGCCAAAGTTCGGCTATGTTGCGAGACACTAGGGTTTTTGTGCTGTGTTTGCAGGGAGCTTGGCTACAGCCCCTAGGCGCTATNCAGATGCAACTTCATCTGATGAAGTGGGTTTTAGCCCACGAAAGCGTATGCCCAAATAAATGTGTTCGTCTCTAAGGTGCCACAAGGACACCTCGTTGTTTTTATTGTTAATTAAAAGCAAACACACACCCCCACCCCCTCCCCGCAGTACAGAAAAAGTCTCCTTGGTTCGGAGTTTCTGCAGCCAATGCTTGTCTTGGGTCTGAAGAACCTGGCCCCATCAGCACACAGCCAGCTTTACTGCAGGAACACTGGGCGGGGGAGGCGTGTATGGGGGGAATGACATGTCCATGCAGCAGGACTGGCCTCAGTCTCCAGCTCTCCATGCACCTTGTCCACGACCGGTCCCAGAGGGAAGTGCAAGGGCAGAAATGCAGAACATAGCTAGTGCAGGCCAGACACGCCACTGGCACTTGCCCATTGCTTTGGGCATCCTAGGGCTTAGAGGCAGTGTCCCCTCTCATTTTTCCCTACCCATGTGTGGAATAAATTGTGTTACCTGCACCAATATGAAGGCGATGTGTGACACATCACCTTCATATCGGTGCACATAACAAAATTCATGTGGTGGGGCTGGGGCCGAGGGGTTTGGAGTGTGGGAGGGGGCTCAGGGCTGGGGCAGAGGGTTGGGGTGGGGGGGCTGAGAGCTCCAGCTGGGGGCACGGGCACTGAGGTGGGGCCAGGGATAAGGCGTTTGGGGTGCAGGCTGCCCCAGGGCTACAGTGGGGGGGGGAAGAGAGAGAGAGAGAGAGAGAGAGAGAGGACTCCCCCCCCAAGCTCTCTCCTGCCACAGCAGCACTGGAGCTGGGCGGAAGAGGCGCCCCTCCCCCAGCCACGGCAGGTCTGGGCCAAGGCTGGGTCCAGGCCGGGGGAGGGGCACCCCAGCCACGGCAGGTCTGGGCTGGAGTTGGGGCGCCCCTCTCCCGGCTGGTCGGGTTCCCTGAGCGCCTGTACGGCGCTTAATAGGCTGCTGCGCGGCCACGCAGCTTACAGGGAACTTAGCTTAGTAGTCATGTTAGCATGTGTATCTCATCAGCCTTATCTAGTCTAGGTCTAGTGAAGGGTTTCATCCTTGCATGTAGATACAGCCCAAATGGAACAGAGCCAGGCCATGACCTTTAAATTCAGGCTTCACTGTGTTGGAGAGGCCGGGGGCACCAGCCCCCGCGCCACGGGAGAGGAGGCTGTTGGAGACACACAGAGCAGTTAGCATGGCATTCTCTCACCCAATGCATAAAAATGCTGCTGCGGCTTTAAACAAAAACGCAAGAGACTTCACGACCATTTGACAAACAGCAGGCCTGGCAATATGGTAATTTCTCTCAGGCTACTTATTAGAGAATGATGCATTAACACGCTCAGCCGAATCCTCCGGAGAGGAAGAAATTACACAGTGCCTTTTGTTGGTCCCCCTGCTGCCCATCACAATAGCACAACCCTCCTGGTATGCTGTAATTAGCCCTCCAGCTCCAAAGATTTCATTAGAGGAGAGAGGGGCTCCTGCAGACTCCTGGTATTTACAGTGCTGTTAGCACGGCTCTGTCCCAGCAAGAATTCTCTTCCAGGTCTGGTGGATTCCACTTAAAGCTTCTTGCTTCTCTGTAGGCATCAGAACTTCAAGCTTTTGGCCCAGAAAGAGGGGGAAGGAGCCAAAGTTCGGCTATGTTGCGAGACACTAGGGTTTTTGTGCTGTGTTTGCAGGGCGCCTGGCTACAGCCCCTAGGCGCTAGGATAATACAAATAGGGCATCTCAGCAAGAGTAGCAGCTCTCCTCTAGGTTACTACAATCATGATAGCCAGTGGGCTTCCCACCTCGCAGGCTTTCAGATTAAATGTCCTCTTCAGGTCATCCACCTCTCCTTACCAGGCTCGCAAGTTGCTTGCTGCAAGTTACCAAGAGGTCAGGGCTTGTACAACCCCTGGCAGTCGTAGCCCAAGGGCCTCCGATGGGAGGTATTCCTGCTCCCTGGTAGGAGTGACTTAGTGGCACAGCTGATCAAGGTGAAGGAAGACAGCATCTCAAGGGCAGCTCCATCACCGAGCAGGCTCAGCGCCCTCTGCATGTTCTTCCCAGGCCAGAGCTGGAGGGAGTCTCTAGAGGTGCCACTCTGTTCCTGGTAAGGCCGGTCACCGTAGTGAAGGTTTGTATGATGGGATCACCCATCCACTCCGGGGCTGCAGCTATCAGACAGTATAAAACCACTAGCCTTTGTGCAGTGCTTTGGGATCTGATGGAGAGAGCGATACAGGGGAGGTTGGGATCTTTACCTCCTTTTTTCCCCCTTTTTAAAACAGATGGGGAAACCTGAGGCAGGAGGAGATGAAGCGACCTGCCCAAGGTCACCCAGTAGAATCAGTAGCAGAGCTGGGAATAGGTCTCCTAAGCCCTAGTCTAGTGCAGTGGTCTCCAAATTTTTTTGATCACGCACCCCTATCAGTAAAAAATTTGAACACGCACCCCCTGCTGCGCCGAAAGCTCTCCTCCTGCCGCACACCCCCAAGGATCCTCTTGTGCACCCCCTGGGGTGCACACCCCCCACTTTGGAGACCACTGGTCTAGTGCTTTAACCACTCAGCCACACTGCCTCCTATACTGTTGCTCAGAGGCCTTGGGCGCATGTTAGATGGAAGTTATTTCGGAGCCCGGAACAGAGACCCCATGCCAGTCAATGGCCAGTCAGCCCGCCCTTTAAAACCTATTGAAAACGAATTATACTGAGCTTGGAGACACTTGCTCTAGCCCCCCATACGTCGCTTGGGTGGCATAGCCAGGCCAAGAGAACTCCTCCAGTGGAGGAGCAGCACAGGACAGGCTACCAGGGGGCTCTGTGCTGCTCCCCCTTGCAGCTGCTGGTGTAAGGAGCATGGCAGGGTGGAAAGACGCTGTACCACTGCAAGGGACAATTGAGACCTGTGCCAGCCAGCAGTATAGGCAGAATCCAGGCAACAAAAGGTGATTTAAGTCACCCTGTGCCTTCACACCCTCCCCTCTGGGCTGGGCTGTCTGTGCTCTGTCCCAGGAGAGGCAGCACCAAATCCGCCCAATAATGCGGGTGCAAGGTATGATTTCTCCAACCCTGCACCGCCACAGAACATCCCCTTGTTCGAGGCGTTATATAGACCTAGATCAGGCTTGAGCCACCTTGAGATGGGGAAACTCTGACGACTCATGCCATTACCACTTCCCCTGGAAGTGTTCCTGCTCTTGAAGAGGGAATGGTTTTTACACCTGCTGCTCAGAACAGGCATGTGTGGGTGCACAGATGTCCTGTGCATCTGCTCCTCCCCAGCAAGAGCGAGCCCAGAATCACACGTGGACAGCAAGTGGGAGCTGCAGTCCTCTTGGGGATCTCACAAGCAGGCAGCCCAGCTTAATGGGACCAGCTGACAGGCTTCTTCTGCCATGGTGGATTCACTTAATGCCTCAGATATCGCTGGTTTATAAATACTAGTGCGCTCACCCCCCAGTGCTCAGGGTGTCGTACAAGAGCAACGCCACCCATTTAATACACACAACAGGAAATCAGCAAGAGTCCAAGTGGAACAGACGAACCACAAAAGCCAAACCAAGTGGGAGAGTCTGTAAATGCGCCTTTTCCTCACTATTGAAAGCAGACATTTAACTAAGCTCCATTGAAGGGCAACACTGTAGTGAGAAGGAGATGACCTAACTCAGTGTGTACTCAAGCAAAGAGCAGAAACCGAAGAGATCTCGGAAAGCCTCCTGCCCAATTCCATTCCAAATCACCTGGGTCACTCCAGTTTCCAGTGGCTTTTTATGTGACAAATCAGAGCCCATTACGTCACACGTTAGTGCAAACAGGCCAAGGCTATAGAATGCAGCACGTGATCACACACAGAGCGCATGGCTCTTCAAACCACAGCAAGCCACAAGCCCATTTCTGACCCGGACGTAGCTACAGAATGAAGGAGTTCAAACCTACTTGGTTCCGGTGAGATTTTAAGATAAATAAATTCCAGTGATTCCCTCTCACACCCCCTCCCGCAAGCAGAGCAACATTATCTTGCTGTGAAAGACGGAATTGGCTCCCCCTCCGGGTTTAAGGTGCACCACCCTGTAGAATGGATGCAGTTACACTAGTGTAAAAGGTGCTGTGTATCATAGTTTCCATGCTATTTTAGTTTAAAAAAATTATATATATAAAAAAAGTTAGCCCTAATCAAAATAGTTTGGGGCAGTACAATCGCCCCCTCTCCTCCCTCCCCATGCCCAGTGTGTTTAAATGAAGCCTAAAGCTTATGGAAACAAGATTTTCACACACACCTGATTTCTGGACGGGGTGGTGTGGGTGGTGGTTGGGGAAAACAAAGAAGATGCCAGGTTACTTACAATGGCATCTTGGAGACTGCCGGCCAGTTTCAATGGTTGTTTTTGCCGAGTTGTTGCAGTTTCCCTAGCGAGGTGCAGACGGGGCCTTCCAGGCTGACAGCACCAGTGTTCCAAAATATCTGTCCAGTCTAAAACCCACCAGCTTGGGGTTGTTTTTTTTTAAGGGGTGGGTGGGTGGGGAAGAGACGGATTGGAAGTGCAGAGGAAGCCAGGGATTTTATTTACCCTAGGGAGCATCTCCCTGAATTCATGTTTTCCCCCTTCTGGTCACAAGAAGGGAGGGGGAGAAGCATGTGGCTGAACTGTTAGAGAGAAAACAGATTCCATGAAAAACAGGCAAGATCTGTTTGCAACCTGGCCTTGCAGCCCACCTGCTGGGTTGCCTCTGAATTGGAACAGACATGCTGCCAGGCTTGATAAACTGGCTTCTGGCAAGAGTGAGAAGTACTAATGCTGGAGAAGAGCCAGATTTTCCCATTGTTTTGAATGCAAGCATCTCATCTGCCACCCCACCTCCAGACAGGGGGTGGCAGCCTGACCTCCTGGCCCCACTCAGGAATCTGGAATAAAACCACAACGGGCTGGTTGACCGGATTGTTTAGAACAAAGCTGGGGGGGGGAGAGGAAGAGACAGGTTAGATGTCTTGATCAGATCACTTTTCAACCACATTCTTGCTGGTTACTCAACTCCCGGGGGCTTGTTCTCCCTGCCCATCCCAGTTCCAGAAACACTTCACATTAGTACCTAAGTGTCTTAGGAGGGAGTCTGGGTTGGGCAGGAGGGAAGAAGGAGAAATGTGCAGATGGGAGACTTTGGAAAGTCCTGTCTCTTGGCTGCTTTCCACCTCCTGCTGCTTCACCACATTCTCCCCAAGCTGCTCCCCGGTGTATGGGTTTCGGCGGGCTGGGAGTTAAGATACAACTGGTTAAAAGTCAAGGCGCTTTCACACAGCTCAGCGGCCTGCCCAGCTTGTGCCTTTCCCAACGGAAACAATGCAGCTTTTGTTGCGGGATGCCCAGAGATGGGGGGTTATTCTGTAGCAGGGCGGGTAGCGCTGAGCAGCAGGGATACAGAACGAGCTGTGACAGACCTTGGACAGAGAACTGGAGCGGTTTTGAAGAGATGATACAGTGTACAGAACAAAGGAGCAGTTACAGCCGTAAGACTAGCTTTCCTCTGCTTGTTCGGCTTTCGTTAGAAACGCAGGGAACTTCATTCATTTTTGGAGAGGCCTGAACAGTGATATATGGGAAACCCAAACCTGAGCATCAGCTCTCCCAGCAACCTGGACCCCTAACAGTGTGGGGCAGGGGGCGAGGGAGCAGACGGGATGCGCAGTTTATGGTGTTGTTGCAACTCTAGTCCTTGGTTCCAGAAACGTATGTAAATACATGCCTCCCCCCCACAAAAGCCTGCATTTTTGCCAAATTCTGGCAGGAGGAGGGGGAGTTGCACATTGGCTATGCAAAGCCAGCCAGCCCAGAGAAAGGGGGGGGGGGGAAAACACATTCCAGAGCCAAGAATGCCTTCAGAGGAAGACTCTCCCCTCCTGCCTGCCAATCCCCCTCCCCGCCCCCCCATCCCATTAAACTTTACATTCCCTCCCTCCCCCCCTACAGCAGTGGCTCTCAATCCCCTTGTGGCCCATGGACCACTTGCAGCCCAATCAGCACATAGCTGTGGCCCATGTGACATCCTCAGGGCCATCCAGGTAGTATACATATTGTGTGGATGTGGCTCACATAACAGAGTTGCATATGCAGCCCACAATGGTAAATAGATCGAGAACCACTGCTTTACCGGGAGTGTGATAGGGAAGTGGATGCCCAGGCTTCAGCCTCACATGAAGCCACCACTATGGTCCTCCAGAGCTCCAGCTGAAGTCCTCCCACCAGAAGATGGAAATTCAGGCTCAAGCTCTCCCCCGATCCAAGAGATGGGTACAAGAACTCCAGGGGCATCTTCGTACATCACAGGGGAACAGAGAGCACAGGCCGTTTGTCTGCAGTTCCCTTTTAAGAACTAGGCTGTCAACTGACACGTCTAAACACACAAGGACAGGACCATCCTAGTCTACTCAGCTGTCCCTTCTAGGGCTTCTTTTTTGCTCATCAGGAATAGCTTCTTGTGTGCTTCAGCATCCAAGGAGGTGGGGGGCATTTCCACCCTGACAAGGCACAAAGCATGAGCACAGTCCAGGAGGAGGAACCCAACCCACTCCAGATTGTGGGTTCTGGGTATGCTTTCTAGTGTGTCCCAAGGCACTGTACTAAGAATAACCCATATTTAGAAGCCACACACCTTCCTCCAGCACATACAGAAGAGAAAAGCAGCCAAATGAATGGAAAATTGGAGATTCCTTCCTGTTCAGCTGCTTATAATATAGGCATTGTCCTTCAGATAAAGAAGGGGACAGTCTGTCATGCTGGATCTGCATGGCTCTCACTGGCGCACCCCAGAACAGAGGGGTGAGGTAACTGGAGACAGAGACACGCGACTTAAAGGGGAAGAGAAGACGTCAACTTGCCTAAGCTTGAGAACTTGGGACTGCAGAGCTCACCAAGCGAGTTTATTGCACTGTCTGAACACAGAGCCAAGATGCAAATGGCAGGATGAACACACAATGCCAACCTAGTTCCATTCTCTACCACCTTGAGGTACCAGCTTCTCTCTCACAGCCTGCTTCTGCTGCAATCCATCCGCCAGTCGCCCAGGTAGGATGACTAACAGTGAGTCTGCGGTTCTAGCACATACCATTCAGTCAACAGTGAACGCCCAGCAAATGCCGCCCTTAGCAAAGATCCTACACAAAGAGCTGTTTGTCCTTTCTCCCTCCCCCAGAAGATGGTGAACCATTTCCAAGGGGCCTGTAACTCATTATTTTGCCTTTGGCAGGCAGTTGGGAATGTCACACTACATAGCAGGCTCGCACAAGGAGTAGACGTTATGCATATTCAAATCTACGGTGTGTTTCCACAGGACCGTACCTCAGCTGCAAGCCAACGGGCCAGGGACCAGCAGTTGAGCCGGAGGTAACTAGATCTAGGAGTTGGAAAGCATCACCTGCCTCATCAGAAGGTCTGCTTGGGAAAGCCGGACAGAACAGGAACCGAGGGTCAGGGGAGTAATGCACCAATGGTGCACGTGCAACACCGACAGACCCCGGTCATCGGCGGGCGGGATCGAACCTGGGACCTCTGGAGCTAAATGCATGAGCCTCTATTGCATGAGCTAAAAGCCATATGGCCCTTAGCAGCTGTAGAGCAGACTCATTCATATTTTTTTTCTCTCCCCCCCCCCCCCCCCCCGATGGGACAGAGCACCACACCCAGGAGATGTGGGGGTTACACACACACGGTCTACCTTTAAAAATTAGGTTGACATAGCTACAGCGCTCAGAAGTGTGAAAAATTCATAACCCTGAATGCCGTAGCTTTGCCGACCTAACTCCTGGTGTAGTCCTGGCTAGGTCGGGGCGGGGGGGAAAGAGAGAAAGAGACTTCTCCTGTGGATTAAACTACAGTGATGGAAAAACTCCCCGTCTCTGTAGGAAGCATCTACATGACAGTGCTACCGCTGCAGTGCCATAGCACTCAGCATAGCCAGGGCCTCTGTGTGTGACACTTCCTGGGTGACAGCAACTGATGTGCCACTGTGGTTTTGAGATGCAAAAGGCAATACAGTTGGAGGTCACTGACATGACTACCTGGTACTCAGCTGTGAATTTCTATTTGAAATAGTACTAAGCCTCTTCCCAGAATTGTACTACAAATTTGCAAGACTGCAGAATAAGTGACAGGTGTGTGGGGAGAGAAGTGAAGTGACTAATGACTGCTTTAGAGTGCAGTTGAATAGCAATAAATAGCTAAACCATCTTATTACTCAACAGTTCTGCTCCCTGTGCATTTTTGAGACGCATCTGCTGACTTTACTGACAAAGAACCATTTGCTACTGCTTTTTACTCCCACTAGCCCTGCAGAACCAACACAGCTACAGGCGAATAAGCTGCATTCTGTTCTTCATCATGCATCAAACAAAACTGGTGGGTAACTGCCAACTGGGAAAAAAACACCCACCTACCCACCACTATTCCTGGCAATTGTAGGCAAGCCTCAAAGTGCTCAGCTTGACCCTCAGATCTCAGGTGGAGTCTGCAGGGCTGGCAGTTTACACAAAAATCCACCCTGTGTTATCTGAACAGGTGTGCAACATTTAACGCTGGACCACTAAGATGACAGAGCTTTTCAAGTTCAGTCATTTTTCAGTTTATGAAAGCATGAACTCAGATCAATAATATTTTTCTTTATGAATAATGGTACCTAGTCTAAGACTTTTTCTCTATGAAGTTTGCCTGATACGTCATTAAAAAAAAAAAAAAAAAAAAAAGCAGCCATTTTAAAGAGGTGGACTTTTTGCTGAATTGTTTGTTCCTGTTCCAGTGTGGAAAATAGACGGGCACTTTCTTGCAAAGCTTTGTACTGGAGGATTTTGAAAGACAGATGCTGGCCGGGGAGACTAGTGCCTAGCACAAGTAACATGCTCTAGGGCAGTGGTCCCCAATGCAGCGCCCATCAGGGCATCTATGTGCGCCCGCGTACTGGCCGGCGGACGAGCATCCGCCGACAAGCAGCGTCATCGGCGAAATGCCGCCGATTTTCGGCTGCATTTTGGCGGCGACGCCTCTGGATGACAGCTTGTCGGCGACGCCTATTGACATTGCCGCTTCTCGGCGGCATTTCCGTGGATGCTTGTCCGCTGGCCACGGTCTGTGGTGGCTCGTCGTCTGGCACCCGCCAGACGAAAAAGGTTGGGGACCACTGCTCTAGGGAAATGAGCAAAAGGGATGGGAGGCAGGAGGTCACGAGTGCTACATTCACCTAAAGTGACTGCACTGGCCTCAGTACTACGTTGTATTTAAAAAGCCCTGTACAGCATTATTTATGCCTGAGGAATAGATGAAGACCACTGACAGACATTGGTCTAATAAAAGACATTACTTCACTACAACACTGCAAACAGTAACATGCCCATGAGTCCGTATCTGATCTGAGTTCTTATATCCACGTCTGTGTCTAATGCCCAATCTGCCAGTCCACCAGCTCCAAGCAAGTGGCTTGACCTTTTTCACCTTATAGATTTGGAAACTGAGAATAAGGATAATACTCAACTCCTCTGTATGTAGCTGAGCACACCTTAAAAATGCATCTGATTTTACCCTTGGCAGGTATTCAATAGCTCAGGGGTAGGCAACCTATGGCACATGTGCCGAAGACGGCACGCAAGCTGATTTTCAGTGGCACTCACACTGCCCGGGTCCTGGCAACCCATCTGGGGGGGTTCTGCATTTTANGGTAGGCAACCTATGGCACATGTGCCGAAGACGGCACGCAAGCTGATTTTCAGTGGCACTCACACTGCCCGGGTCCTGGCAACCTGTCTGGGGGGGTTCTGCATTTTAAATTTAATTTTAAATGAAGCTTCTTAAAACATTTAAAAAACCTTATTTACTTTACATACAACAATAGTTTAGTTATATATGATAGACTTATAGAAAGAGACCTTCTAAAAACGTTAAAATGTATTACTGGCACATGAAACCTTAAATTAGAGTGAATAAATGAAGACTCGGCACATCACTTCTGAAAGGTTGCCGACCGCTGCACTAGCTGTTTTTTAGCTGCCTTGCTCAGACAGTCCCTTCTACTGAGCTGAGTAATCAAGCAACAAATTGTAGGAAAGCCACCAAAATTAGGGTTTGACTTTACCTTTCTCCAGCACCTTTTGGTGCATCCCCTTACAAACATCTAATTCAACACAGACACCCCGAGGTCTGTATTAAGTGCACAGAAAATAAGGATGACGTGAAAGACAGTCCATAGGGTCTGTTTTCACAGGTGCTGAGCACTTCCAGCTCCCACTGTCTTGACCTGGAGTTTAAGCACTCAACACCTCTGAACTCCCAGCTGCCTCCTATCCTCGATCAATGTTAGCCAAGACACAGTTACCTGACTTTAGCCATTTTAAGGGCACTGGCTGGGCTTTTCAAATGAGCCCAGGAAGCAGGGCACCCACACCTCAGTGAGACTCAGTGGGAACTGGCCAGCTAACTCTTCAGCTGCTTTGGAAACCCAGGCTTAAGTCTCTTGGTTCACTCTGAAGACATTAAAGAGTCTGAGCTTTGTCATGACTTCAACAGTCCCTTCCCCATCTGTGCCAGGGATTTCCATTCCTTCCTAAGTTAGAGGCTCCAAGGGCCACACCGGTTTCATCTACTTTGAGTGAATCAGGACAGAAGCATCCGTATGACTGTTTCTCCCTTGACAATGATGCAAAGATTCCACCGAGGGCAAGTTTCACAGGCAATGCGTGCCCCCAATGGACAGTTCTGCCTCCACCTGGGTGTTTGGGGGAGACTGAAGCCCGCGCTTTATTCCAGAAAAATAGGAGGATGCCTGATGGCAACAGCACTGCTAGGACAGAATGCATTTGCTTGTTTTGCCTGAATCCCTCAATTGAGCTTCTGGGGTTGGGACACTTCAAGGTTGCACAGTCCATGCAGCTCGCTTTCCCTGTCCGCCATCTAGGCTGCTACATGGTTAAGCTTTTCCAGAGCAGCAGACAGTCATTCAGATGCAGGATCCTCACAGAAATCATTGGCATGAAAAAACATCACCATGCTCCAATACTCAGACGTTAACCTGTAACCACTTTAAAGTGACTTAAATGGAGTCTTAAGCCAGCCAAAAGCCCTACAGTCCAAGTGCAGAAAGCATCCAGCTCTCAACTCACTTAGGGCTGTTTTACCTGGAGTGCTTTATAAAGCCCTTTGGGATTCGGCAGCCCAGATATTCACCAGCCTGGTGTATGCACTGCCTGGCTTTGTTCTGGGCCATTTCCAAGGGAGACGGGGCTTTTCCTACCCCCCACACTGCATGTGGAAAACAAAAGTTGTGATTCAACCCACTCCTCCAGCCTATTGATCTGTGTGGCAACCCAACAGGAAAGTAACCCTGACGGTTCTTCTTCACCCCCAGGGTCTGGGCTGGAGAGCTGTTTATCCCAGGAAACACTGCAGGATATAGCTGACCTTTCCCCAGCATGTGCTAAAAGCTCTGCTTGCAGACTGCTGACTTCGCAAAAGCTGTTTTACTGCCTCTTCCCCAGTTCCTACCAGGAGATGAAGCCTCTGAAGGCCCATTAGTTTGTTTCCTTGCCACACACACTTCAGTATACAAGTTACAACTCCATACGCTGCTGTGGCAGGTGAATGCTGGTACCGATCGGTTTCAACGGAAGCCTAGATACAGCGTGAATTATTTGCGGTGTACTGACCTATTTACTGGCTGAAAGGCGGCATTCATTCAAACGCAGAGTCCCTGGAGCACACCCAACTCATTCTGACCTGTGGCAGGAACATATGCCAGGAGCTATCTAATACACAGCTCCTCTCACTGGGTGTGCATCTGCTAAGCAAGGGAAGCATTGCAGGGACTTCCTTCTTACAACAGTCCTAGCACAGCTGCTCTTGACTGAATTGCTACAGTGCACCTCATCCCTATGGTTAGACCAGTGCACTCTGCGGTTCCTGAAGCACCCTTCCTAGAAGAGCCAGCCCTGAAGCAGCAGGCAGGGCCTTTGTAGTTTCTAAAGACATTGTGCAAAACTGGTGCAGCTGCAACACCTGTAAACTCTGATTGCACCAGAGAGCAATCACAGTGCACTGCATTGGTTTTAACTAGACAGGAGCTGGAGACCTTGGCCCAGATGTTGCAAGCAATGTTGGAAAGCCACACGTAGACCACCCCTAGCTGTCTTGCATATAGCCCCGCTAGCATGAAGTCACCTGTACTTTGCACGCAGCTGAGCCAGTTTCAACGTAGGGGTATTTCAGGAGATGGAGGCATTAGGTATCTTGTTGGCACACACATGCAGAACCTGCATCATAATAAAAAACCTGCCCAAAAAGGTATCCAAAGGGAAGGACCCTTCCTACTAATCAGAGACAGTTCTCCATTCACCCATATCCCCATCCCTTGCTGATCTTACCTTTATCCGCCAGCGAGAGCGTGCTGTTAAAGTACTGCTCCTCCACAGTCCAGGCGGTGTCATTGGCCTTGTTGGACACGCCGCAAGATCCAAAGCAGCTCACTTTGATAGCTAGGAAAAAACAACACCACATCTACATCAATACGGCAATAGAGTTTTCAGTGGTCTTCCCAGGCCAGTAAAAGAAATTTACAGGTCCCATCTCGGGTCTCATCCCGCTGCCTCCTGTGGGCTTCCTCCTCCACTGAGACACAGCCAATTTACTTGTAAGTAGAGCATCTGTGCATTAGTTGCTGTTGACAGTGCCCCTTTTAAACACAGACACACAGACAGGACGGAAGTCAGTGGCTCTCAGTTCAAAGGGTATTTTTCTTCCTTTACTCGAAAGTTATTGCTCTAAATGCAGCATCTCTCTCCAGCAAGCCAGGGCATTTTCTAAGCTAGTCTCATCACACTTGCTAGGCAAGTTAAAAACCCCTGGGTAAGATTTTTCAAGAGCCACTAGGAGCTCAAACCTCCTAGAAAAATCAGTGGGACTTGGGGGCCTTTGAAAATTTTACCCGGTCTCCCATTTTTCTCTGGCTCCCCTCCCCTTCAGTTCAACTAATCCTCCTCAAACACCCCCACACCAGGTAACTTGTGGTTTCAGCCCCAATTCCTGTGCACAAGCAGAGCAACCACTGATCCAAAGGTGGGTCGTTCTCAGTGCCAGAAGGACCTGTAAATGCAGCGAAGGGAGCAGAGAGCTGCAAGAGCCCCACAACCCTTGAACACCTCAGGGAAAAGGGCTGTGTCTCCTTTCGTTTGAAGAGAGCCAGATGCACCAAGCCCACCAATGGCTCCCTCTTGCCCCTGCACAGCAAGGTCAGTTCACACACTAACCTAGCAGTCATGTGAAGAAAGGAGAACCTAGGACACCATCTGGCCTACCTGTTCTCAAAGGGGCAGCAACGCCACTCGCTCAGCGGGACAGAAGGCAAAACTGTTTAGGGGACGGGAGCCGAGATGGGTGTATAGGTACTTCCAGAACTCCCTGTCCTATCTGAGCATCTCACAAATGTTCATGGATTTTACCCTCACCACATGCCTATGGGAGATGGGGAAGGGTTGCAGAGATGGGGAAATTGAAGCACAGGTAGATGAAAGAAACTTCCTCAAGGTCACGCAGGGACTCTATGGGAGAGCAAGAAACTGAACCTGGGTCTAATCCCACTCCAACATCCTAGCTGCTAGAGCAAAGGTTCCCAAACTTTACTTAAGCGACCCACCAACTGCACTGTCTATTTTGTTATCCACAGGGGGTCCAAATTCATGGGGGGGGCTCTTCCCCCTTCCCCCCCCCCCCCAAGGTCACAGGCCAATGTCCTTCTCCTTGCTCCACTGAGGGGGCACCAGCCACCTGAGGCAGCGCTCGCTGCCCCTGCACTGCAGACCTAATCCCAGCCCAGAAGGGAGGCTGAGGTGGGTGGGGCTGAGCAAGTGGCATTGTGACCCTGGAGCCCAGTTTGAACCAGTTGGGGAGGGGGAGGAGGAGGAAGAGAATCAGGGCCAGCCCCGTGGGACAGGAGTTGCCACTGGAGGGTGTGAGCAGGATGGGCCTCTCCACCCCCCCACCTCCCTGAGGCCACTTGTCTGCACCTGGCCTATGGCCCACCTAAAACCTTCCCACCACCCGGGAAATGCTGCACTAGACCATCCCTCCCAGCCTGGTGGTTCTGAAAGCACAAACCTTCCCTTTCTATGAGGGAAAGGGAGTAGGGGTGGAAAAGTCTCATGCAGGCAGGTTAACATTCAGCACAGCACCAGGCATGATGGCTGGCCAGACTAACCAGTGCAGCCACACAGGAAATCCTCTCCTTTGCTAGGCTGCGGGGAGGGAACACGGAGCATTCTTGGGGGCAGGAAGAATCAAGACTGAACACACTGCAATTCTGGTTTCTCGAAAAGCACTTTGGAGGGGGGAGGGAATTTTCCTCACGGCTGATCCCTCACAGCTCACTCGGAAGACAGTTCCCTGGCAAGCGAAGTAAGCTGCTGGTGTTTACCTTGGCCTCTCTTGAAACAAAGGCTGGTGCTTTGTGCCTTGACAAAACTTTTTACAAAAGGCAAGAGCCCTTGTGCGGAGTTTCAGGAAGGGCTGATCAGAAACTAGGGCAGTATGCTGAACAACTCCCTCTCACCACTGGGTTTATGGATCTGCCTATGTGGGGAGCAGACCCTGGGCTTTACAACATAGCTATGGCTGGCCCAATTTGGTGTTTAGTACACACCAATTGAGCACCACCCCAATCCTGGAAGGAAGTAACCATGCTGGAGACATTCTTCTCAACAGGATTCTAGCAAAATAGCTTCACTTGTTCACAGCTGCGCTCTGAAGTCCCCAGCTGCACTATGGACGTAACCTGATCTTTCCCGGATTATAGTATAATTAGATCCATGTTTCTGGACCAAGCTTCTGGGCAGCATCTCCAAGATCAGAGACTCTTTAAACCAAAACATTTTCACTTTGGGCTTTTGGCGGTTATGCCTTCTGGGCTGCTCTGACAGAAGACATCAGGCAGAGCAGTTAGTCCTGCAAAGTCATAGCGGAGCTGGAGTCAAAGTATGGCTTTATATCCTGAACCATGGAGAGAGACAGACATGTAAAACTAGCCTGTTCTACAGAGATGGTCCTCCTACAGTGGGAGCGCTACCTCTCTCTGCTGGGTGGAAGGGTGTGCATGTGGACCCTGATACAAGTTGATGGGACCAGGACTACATCCAGTGTCTTAATACGGTCCTCTCCTGGTTCTCCTCTAGTTCCCTGGCAGCTACTTCAGCTCTTTTTTTGGGTCCTCATCCTCCCCCACTCTGAGGCTTCCACAGGGTTCCTCCTTTGGCAGCCTCTCTGGGTGACCCACTGATTCGAAGTAACTGAAGCCACTAAGTATCTGACTCAGATCTACCTGGCCCTACCTGAGGGGTCTCCCTCTATCCAATCTTGCATCTAAACCTGCCTCAGACATCTCCTGCCAGGGGGCAGGGGGGAGTCTTGTCATCTTCACTCATCTTGGCCTAAAACTTACTCCCCTTCTACTGTTGTGATCCCACCATCCTCCCTGCCACGCAGGCCCATAACCTGGGAGTTCTCCTCAGCAAATCCTCACACAGCCAAGCAAGCAGTGTCCAGATCTTGCTATAACATTTCAGGTCCATGCAGCTTAATTTCTCAGCCAGGCTCTTCAACATTCACCTTATTGCTGTAGTCTCCTGCCCAGTGTCCCTCACACCCGTGTCATACCCTCCAGTCTACAGCTCCAGAGATCATCTCCCTGGCCAGTCCTTTGACCACACCACTCGGAATCGTTGCCTTCCCCTTCCCCATTGCACTGCATTCTGTTTTCTAGTCAGTTTTCTCCTGCATTCAGACTCAAGGTGCCAATTTACGCCATTAGGTTTCTTGTGCCTGCAGTGCCATAGTCATCATAGAATGAAGCAAAGAGCAACCACCAGAAGATCCATTGGTTACCAGTTTTTTCTGCATTGACCAGTAGACAGACACCCACCGCAGTTACATTCCCCCCCACAATGAAGATAGGAAAATTACAATCAAATTCTTAATCTTTATAGTCCCAAAGGACACATCAGGGTCTCAACAGGAAACCTCCACGGGCCACTTCAGACATTCATAAGCGATCAGCATCTGTTGCAATGCCCAGTTGCAGAGGATTACTGCCTGGTAGTTAGGGCCTGCCTGATCTGAGAGAGTACTCTGCAAAGTTTGTGTTATCTAGGCAGAGATGTATGCATGTGGAACACAGGGGGGACAGCCAAGCTTGCAGTTTGCTTTAGTCTAGCGCACAGCTGTGGATGCTTGATCTCCATTTATCACAGGCCAGAACCATGGCATCTTTTTGGCACCTAAGGACTCCTCGGCTTTCTGTCAAGGAAATGGGAGCAAGTCTGTGGCCTAACTAGGCTACTGTATGCCATTTATTCAGTTTTCTGTAGATCCAGTGGAACCCTGTTACAGTCTCCATTACGGCCATGTTCCTTCTGAGAGTTCTTGCCCCACACCCGCTACAGGAAGAGCTGACAGACAGCAGGGTTTCCAGATCACACACGGGCACTGGCATTTCAGCACCAGCTTGCTCAGGTTAGGATTGGCTCACTAAAATCCCTTGCCTGGAGCTGAGCAGCAGTTACACGGGCGGGAAAACCCTCCTGCCTTTGAAAGAGTTAACAAGGAAAGCTAAAGCCGTCCTCATCCTTTAAAACCCAAATTCCCTAATGAGCAGTAGGGGCTGGTGGATGATAGAAAAGGGCTTTGGAAAGAGAACACTGCACCCCCTATATTGCCAGCTCTCACCATTTTATCATGACTAGCGATTTGGGATGTTTAACCTGTCATGAAAATGTTGGGGTTCGAGTCCCCGAAAACACGATGCCACGTGTCCACTCTGGAATGTCCCCTTATTCAAAATGGCTACCGTGTCCTATTCCTCTCAGTGGGGCTGAAGCCAGCAACATAACCACTATGTCCCTATGGCCTGCTTGTGGAAGTGACGCTGCCCTTAAAGTTTGCAGTGGGAGGTGGCAGTGTGGATGAGATTGGAGTTTGCCATGCCCACAGGCAAAAACAGCTGCCACTCCGGCTCGGGGGGCTGGACAGCAGAGACACTGTGACTGATGGATGGGAGCAGGAAGGAGAGGGGCCTAAAATAGGCAGAGGTAGGGTGGGGGGGGGGCGGGGCAGAAGAAGTCCTGCCGCCTAGTGTCAGGCAGAGAAGAATGTGAGGGGGCAGGAGCTGTTCAGGGAAGCGCTGCTTCTTGCCAAAGGTTAAGCCAGTCTCATTGTTTTTAGGGGATACCACCACCCCTAGCAATGACTGATAGGAGTTCAAAGTTCTCTAATGTGTATCTCTAACTCATCAGCCCTGTCCCAGCATGATGCATTAATCAGCTCTGTGGTTCTCAAGTTATTTGCCATCCAGCCCTTCTTTTATCAAAAGATATATGCCAGGAGTACTGACGGCAGTTTCCCCTCTCAGAGGGGAGGGGGAGGGTAAGTGGAGTCTCCATCTGAGCAGCCAGGGAGAGGCATGCATTTAAATTTCACTTTTCAACCTGAAACCACCACACACAGGCAGAGCAGAGGGGAGTTAGAGAGTCAAACAGACTAAACACTAGTTGATCATTTTGGGGGCCAACCTATTTTTGGGGTGGGCTGACTCATGATTTTTAATCTCTTGAGATACAGTATTGTCTATCTGTAGCACAATAGACGTTCCACTGGATCATTACCTAGTGATGGAAGGGAAGGTGAACAGTCATGTCCTGGGCACAGAAGTTGCATTTCTCACTGCTATGGCTCTATGCCACTGGGATAAGCATCCCCCAGTTGGCAGTGCTGTACTGGAGGGGCGTTCACGGGTGCAGAGGTTCCAAACGTTCGGCCTGGGTGTACGTCCCAGGGAGAGGAAGGGTGTGGGTAATTTCCCCATCATACTATCCAATTTCAGCTATTTGAGCGACATTTACAAGCAGCAAACAAAACGGCCTCTATAGTGACACCTGCAGCCCCATATTTCTGCACTTTCCTGTTCCACTGGGTGGACTTGATACTTGAGTAAGAGCTCCAGGGTTCAACAGAAATGGTATCGCTCAGTGGTTTGAGCATTGGCCTGCTAAACCCAGGGTTGTGAGTTCAATCCTTGAGGGGGCCACTTAGGGATCTGGGGCAAAAATCTGTCTGGGGATTGGTCCTGCTTTGAGCAGGGAGTTGGACTAGATGACCTCCTGAGATCCCTGCCCACCCTGATATTCTATGAAAGTCTATGAAATGAAAGACACCCAATCCCACCATGTACGTAGAGCAAAATCCAGAAGTACCCTGCACTTGCAGAACAGCCAAACCTACAAGATAGGCAGCGGTATCTGCATGCATCCAGTGATGCCCCACGTTATGGGCCTATAGTAGGCGAATCAAGTGATGGGGAGACGAAGGCAGACAGATCGGCCACATCTAGCCATGTATTGAGGGTAAACAGAGTCAGCAGAGGAGCCGGAGCACATCGGCCGCCCCTCCAGGTGATTTAGGAGAGCGGCCAAGTCCTGTTCAGAGCTCAAAATTGCTTTTCTCTGTTGATTCAGAGTGTTGCAGTGCCTACCCTCAGAGAAGCTCAATTTCTATCATAGGTGGGAGAAAAGCAAGGACAGACACACACGTGAATGAGAAGCTGTGTACAGCACACTCCCCTGCAGGAGAAAACGGGGAAGAGTAGCAAGCAAGAGACAGAGGGCTAAGATCTCTTCTACTTCCCAGAGCGCTAACCAGATCTCGCGAATGTGCACAGACTGTCACCTGCTGTCCTGCATGAGGAGTGAATACAACGCTCAGCAGGAAGTTCTGCAACAAAATAAAATCCAGAAGGTCACAACCCCTCCCCTGGCCCCAGCTACTCTGAATCACCTCACAGAGGCAGGTCTTCCTTCCTCCTACAGCCACCTTTGGGAATGAGCATCCCCATGACAACGGGGCTAGGAGTCAGGAGACCAGAGCTCTGTTCCCAGCTCCGCCACTACCTTGCTATGTGACCTTGGGCAAGTCACTTCTCCTCCATGCCTTGTTTCTCCGCCCACCCTTTGCTTGATTTTCAGCTCTTCAGGTTAGCAAGCAGCTCTCAGTATGTCTGCACAGCACCTAACAGGGGGCCCAATTTTGATTGGAGCCAGGGTGCCATTTAGGGAGAGCAGGAAGGTAGTTTCCCCCCCCCACCCCCCAATTTCATACCACATTTGGGTGAAGTTTGCAGTAGGAGGGAAGATGCTGCCCCCCCATGGAGCTGTGGCTGGCTGCACTGCTAGGGACCAGGAACTTGCCTCCTGATCTGCTGCGCAGAGCTGGGGTGGGTGGTGCTGATGTCAGGAGTGGCCTCCATCATGTACCTGGGTGGGCAGAGCGCACCCCTTGCTCCAGCCCTTGCCCTGCCAAGATGCCTGGCACAACCCCTCCCTGTGCCCTGAGCTACCCCCTCTTCTGGCACACAGCGCTACCCCCTGCCTGCACCCTCCCCTTTGTGAGTCAAGTGTCCCTGCTGAGGGGAGTCAGGGGAGGGAGGTGGTGCTCTCTCACTGGGCCCCAGCATGTGGAGCTGGCCTGAGAAGTCAAACTATTTCTCCTCCCCCCCTCCCGGCATAGTGTTTTCAGGTGCCTAAGTAGCCCCTGGGATCAGTTAAAGTTACCCCCTCCCCCTGAAAATCTGAAATCGCCCCCTGGTTGGGGCTTCTAATACAACCAACCCCTAGCACTGATGGGGGAGACTGGAGATTGCGGGGACCTCCTTTAGGGGATATTTCAGACACGGTTCAGGTCACTACTCTGGAGGGTTGGGGGCAGGGAAGCAGCTGCATTGCCATTACCAAGGTTAAATTAGAGCCGTTGTGGCGAAGGGATGGGGAGGGGCAGTGGGTTGGTGGGATGGAGGGGGAAGCAGTGGCATGTTTAGTAAGTTTGTTCTATCCCGGTTGCTCTCAGTGCAGCATTATCCGAGTAAACGCTGGAGCCTGTCGACATACAGTGTGCCCAGAGCTTGGGATGGATGCTCTTTAAACAGAGTTGTTTAAAATCGCCTGAGCTACAGGGTGCTGGTCTCTCCAGCCATTGTGTCATGTTAAACACGGACTCTGCTCCCTACCTATCACAACAGGCCCAGGAGCTAGAGAGGGGCTTTCCAGCATGACGCAGGGAGCAGGAGAATGGCATTTTTCCTCAGAGTCTCTTGAGGGGCAGCTCACTCATTCTAGGCTCCAGCAGGGAACAGCAAGTGCTCTGGGAAACCAGAGATTCAGCTTTGTGACATGGAGATTTATCTGAACACCAGCCAATTTTAACTTGGAGGGAGGAGGAGAACTGGGCCCCAATTAGAGGACAGAGTCAGCCAAGCACCACGTTTTAATTAGATTCTCCATGTGTGTGCGCGCGCACACACACGAGCTTGAGACCAGGAGTGCCTCCCGCGTATCTGCAGTTGGACCCCAGAGACAGGCTTTCAGAAGAGTCAGTCGATAGCTGAAGGCACCAAAAATAGCAATAGCAATAGCCAAGCCCTCCCTAAAGAGAAAGGAGATAATTATCCTGAGCACCCATGCTCTGATCAATTAATAAAGTGGGAGGAAGCCCTTCATAACCCACACAATGTTGGCGATAGCAACAGTACATCCAGGTCCCCACTCCAGTCCCAGTAGGGTAATAAGAGCAAATGAAGTGCTAGTGTAGATAGTACAGGCTGTTTTCAGACCTTGAGCACCATTATAGCAAATGTGACTGCCACTGATCTCATGTCTCCCAAGCCAGTCGTAGCCAGCTGGAGGGAACAGGGGGAGCGATTTAAAACAACAAAAAAAAAAAAACGCGCCACCTGCTGCAGCGCTTTTACTCTTCGGCGGTGAGACCTTCACTCGCTCCAGGTGTCTTCGGTGGCACTGAAGGTCTCGCTGCCCAAGACCCGGAGCGCCGCCGGGTGAGTAAAATAAAAGCGCTGCAGCAGGTGGCGCCTTTTTTTTTTTGGATCGCTCCCCTGGGTGAGTAAAAAGGTGCCAAGAAATTGACAAGGCGCCACATGTGCTCAGTGGGGGGAGCAGCCGCTGCCCCGCTCCCCCCCCCCAGCTACGCTACTGCATGAGATAAGAGTTCTGTGCCCATCTTGGCCATGGACCAGCTGGGCAGCCTGGGGCAAGTAACATTGCCTCTGGTGACCCTTTCCATCCTTGGCTTGCCTAGCGAGACTGAGCTCTGCGGGGGGGGGGCAGGGTCTGATCCCAGTTGGATCCTCTAGACTCTTGTGCAGTACAAATAATTAAGACATTTGTCTCTCTGTCTACACTAGCAGCTGAAGAACCACAGTTAGCACCAGTTGATGGGATTGAAGTGGGATGATTGATTGATGGATGACATGTTACGGAACTATCATTGCCAGCAATGGGTCAATTATCTAGCATGGCCAAGTCACAACAAGGATTTAGTCACACACACTTCGGCACCACCTCCCAAGAGTGAGTATCAGTGAGCAGAGCTGGCTTCAGAAAAATAAGAAGCCCAATCAATTTGCCAAAGCGGAGGCATGAGATTCTGTATTCCAAGACATGCAGCAGGTTATAAAATGCCACAAAGGTCTCAGCAAGTTGCTGTATCAAACAGCATGCGTGTCAACTTATCAGCAGCTTGAAGGATTCATCTCAGAGACAGACGTCAAAGCTCAAGTGTGCTCGAAGTTCTTGCCGGCCTTGTTGGGTGTATGGTAGGCCCCAGCATTGTAGGGAGGGGAAACAGATGGTTGGAATTTAATTGAGGACTCTAGGTGTCCATCTACCAGTTGTAAGCAAGACAAGACTTTGGGAAGCTGGAAAGTTTGTGAAGAACTACAAAATCTCTAGGTAAAAAATGAGTTACTTTTAGTCTCTGCTCAACGTGTAGAAGAAAGAAAATTAAAATAGAGTGCATCTTGAAAAGGTCAATGAAAACTTCATTGGTAGCAGAACAAAGGGGACTAACTTCCAAAGGTGAAAAGCACCTTAAGTTCGCACAGATTTAAAAAAAATTCAACCCCTTCATGTCTGAGGAGCAAGGAAATCGATTGGAGAAAGGGCTGGGAAGTCTCAACAGAAGAGCTGGCAACCTTAGCTTAAATAATTTGCATAAACTGCTAAAGTTGGGAAAAGAGACTCCTAATTAAGCAATAACTACTAATTTAGCTGTCCCCACCCTGCTGGGCCTGTCCCATCAGTTCTTGTACATTTTTACACACCCTGCACACACACACACAAAAGTCCTATAACTGAAACAATAGAGCAAGTCATCCGAGCAAGGTGTGCGAGGAAAGGTAAGATAGAGACCTATAGTAAGAGGTGCTGAGGAGACAATATTTTGGTTTTGCAAAACCAAGAGCTGTTTGGATCCAGATTCTAATTTAGCCTGCCCTTCATTTGCAAGGGGGGGCGGGATCATTCCCCCACTTAAAAACATGCTCTGGGAACAGGGTTTATGCTTCTACAAAATGGGGCAGACATGCTTAAGACTATGTCAGGGCTCCATGGTGTAACCAGGCCTCTAGCATAGCTATTTGTAATATAGAAGGGGATTCAGATTCTACTGTTCTGGAACAGATGCTTGTCACCCACACTGATTACAGTATTAAAAAGGGTGGGAGAACTTGAGTTCTTGCGGTAACTGAACTTTGATCATTGTGACAAGAGGGAGAGCACACTTCCCAGGAGCTGGATTTGCGTCAGATGCGATCACATGAATCATGGTTGAAATAGTTCTAGTGATAAGAGAAGAATAGAGAAGTGATAAGAGACAAAAACACCTTATCACCTGTGGGTGAACACTGTTCACAAAGCGATCACTCCCTATCCGACCTGTCTCCATCCTCAGAGGAAACCTGCACAACATTTTCAAAAGTCGAGCCTGGGGGGAGCTTAAATTCAGAACTCTGCTGGATACTAAAAGTCATGGACTGAACAGAGACCCTGGATTTATGGCTTATTACAACAATCTGTAACCCACTAACCCCCCCTTTTTTGTCCTATGACTGCAGAGGTGTTACCGGGCCACTCTACCTAGAGCAGGGGTCGGCAACCTTTCAGACGTGGGGTGCCGAGTCTTCATTTATTCACTCTGATTTAAGGTTTCGCGTGCCAGTCATACATTTTAACGTTTTTAGAAGGTCTCTTTCTATCAGTCTATAATATATAACTAAACTATTGTTGTATGTAAAGTAAATAAGGTTTCAGAATGTTTAAGAAGCTTAATTTAAAATTAAATTAAAATGCAGAGCCCTCTGGACTTGTGTCCAGGACCTGGGCAGTGTGAGTGCCACTGAAAATCAGCTCGCGTGCCGCCTTCGGCACCCGTGCCATAGGTTGCCTACCCCTGACCTAGAGCATATTCCAAGGGACTGTTCAAACTACTTCTGCTAAACAATCTGTTCCATCCTGCATTTCGCTGTGATGCTCGGAGGACCTTTCCCAGACCTGAAGGAAACCGCTGTGTAGCTCGAAAGCCTGTCTCTCTCACCAACAAAAGTTGGTCCAATAAAAGATGACCTCACCTACCTTCTCTCTCTATTCAGAGTCAGACAGACAGTTTATAGCCTAATGACAGCATTAAGTTGTGGTTCTGACCCGGGCTACTTTCACCCCCGATTGACCTTGCCACTTCTGCACAGAACCGATTATGCTCTCTGCTCCCATTGTTTGAACTATTACACCACCCTTTGTGGCTCTTCCGAGGAGATGTTGTAACACAACCTGTGTTCAGAGCACAACAAAGACAGTCCGGTGCTAGAGAGGTATAATATTTCCAAGAGCCAGATATGTACCGTCTAGCTAAGGGATGATCAAGCAGGGGATAGCAATCCTTAATTATATGAAGGATGAAGAGGGAGATTAGCCTAGGTGGAAGCCAAGGGTCCTACATTAATAGGAATTAAACAAAAAGGGAAAAGGTAGGCTGAATATCCAGAGTGATGGGAGAGAAATGCAAATCTGAAGTACTCACACCACATTGCTTGGGAGAATTGGAAGTGGACAGAACAAAGCACTGGAAAAAATATAGTTTAGAGAACAATTTTGTATTGTAAGGAGAGGGATAGACCAAGCCCTAGAGGTTTCTTTTCCGCTTGATGTTGCGGTGGCCTCTTGGCTGACCATAAGGTTTTCCTCAAGTATTAGCACACACCAAAAAGCCATAGTATGCAGTGGAGCAATTGGGCACTCAAGAAGCTGCCGGAGAACAATCCTTGATTAGCCCAAGATGGAGAACAGACATTGTACATTTTCCTGCCATTTATATTACGGCAGCAAATCCTAGGAAGACACTGCATAATTCTAGTGTGGTAACTTTAGAGTTCCTCTTTAACTCAATATCATGGGTACTGATCTTCAGGGGTGGAAAAAAGCCTATGTAGTTTTGTACCCTAGGACTGGGAGGTAGACCCTGTACGGAGACACAGGCCATCACAAGAGGGACAGCACAAGAATGGCTGGGATCAAAATCAAGCTGAAAACTTAATGAGTCTAGAACAGCTATTACTCCAGCATGTGACTAACTATTCGGTGACCTTCTTGGGTTCTGGGTTCACTTGTTATTTGAAGGTAGATAAAGTCAGACGGGAATGCAATGCTGCCCAGTGTTCTCAACGCCTCTCATACCACGGTTGCCAATATGCTCAGGCATGAACAGTGGTCATTAGAGCCAGATTCCCTCACTGATTTCAGCAAGGAGTTCTGCCCCCCGAGGCATGGCCCAACAGGACGACTAGGATAGCAGCTGCAAGACAGAATGTCCTTGTTTTGCAAAAGGGTTGTGTTGGGTAGAGGGGGGAGGCGCAGCAGCTAAAAAGTGAAGGGGAGGAGCATCTCTGCAGAATGTTTCCTTCCCTACTACTCTACAATAACCCCAACCACGATCAAATCTTTCAGAGACACACACCCACACACCCCACTCCCCCCCGGAGCAAGAGAAGCAGCTGTAAATGCCACTGTTTTCCCTCTGCTTAGGTAGCTGACTACGGTGACCAGGTGTCCCGATTTTATAGGGACAGTCCCGATATTTGGGGCTTTTTCTTATATAGTCACCTATTACCGCCCACTCCCTGTCCTGATTTTTCATACTTGCTATCTGGTCACCCTATAGCTGACCAGATTTCTGACGACAGCCATGCACACATGGATCTACAGACATTCGAGCACACGGCTACTAGAAAAACACTGCAGTCAGAGTACTGTAGTTTGTAGGGACCAAAGCCAGAGGAGGCGAGAGAGAGAGACCAATTCTAATGATAGGAACCCTCCTCTGAGGAGCATCTTATGCCCCATCTCACCACACTTCCCTCTAGGAATCCCACCACCCTGGGTGAAGATTACTCTGATGCCGAGAGCCAAGACAAGACCTACACACCAACGGGCCAGTCCCACTTTGAGGGGATAAGTAGGATTTTGCATAGACTTGGTGCTAGACCTCTGGATGGGTGCAACATTCAGCCCTTCCCATCATGCCTTGGGAAACCAGGGAGGTGCTCAAACCTCCAACCTACACAGACTGCTTAAGAGAATCAGCTGAAAGCTGCTTCTTGGAAGGGGCCGGGGAAGACAGTTACTCTTAGAAGCCCACCAGTTAACATGGAACAAACCGGACTAGCTAGTGGTTGGCTACAACAAATCGTGATGGCCAAGGGAGTTGCATTCAGCACTAGCTCAACACTATGGCTGGACGGTGTCTGCAGAAGGGTTGTAGAAAGTCCAGATCAACTGCCAAATCCAGCCTGTAGCGTCCCTCCCTCTATAGAGTTGAGCTACAGGTCTGTATTGCTTGTGAACTCCATCAGACAGTTTGAGTTTGTCCCAAAAGGAAGAGAAATAGGAGCAAGTATTCTGGCAGAGTAAATTTGGATAATACATGCAAATATTCAAATTAGGCACAGCCCTGGGGCTACAGGCAATTTGCTAGTCCAGCCCAAGGGGGATGCATCTGGGTTTGTGCAGTCTCTGCATTAGCAATAGCCAGACCATCTTCCCCCCTGGGTTTTACTTCTTTAGGATTCCTTTGAGCATCCCCCCGGCCACACTATACCCTTCCTTGGCCTTTCAGCACATTGCTGCAAAAGGTTACGTAGCCCGTGTCCATAATGCCAAGAAGCTGGTCAGGTAGAGTTTTTATTTTATTTATTTTTCTGGGTAACTGCCTCCATGCTAAGGACAAGTTTTGATTTAAGCAAATACAGCTTTTTCCCCAACAAAGTGCTGTACAGATTCTTCACCGTGGGGCTCTAAGTACAGTTCACTTGTCCAAATCTCCCCCATGCGACACATGGGTCGATCGTCTCCAGTCTGCAAGGATTTTCTTCCATCACAGACAAATTGAACATGACAAGAGGACCTGTTCTCTTTCCCCATCGGGGATTTCGTCTGCATGCGTCCCAGGGGAGGGGAAGAAAAAAAGTTCACTGCCGAGTTCATTATAAACAGGAGTCCGTGTGTTTAAACTTCAGGCACTTTTCTCTACTTAGACAACACACTTATTTATAGCACCGTGCGGGTTATCAGCACACTGGCTGCCCCAGGAGGAAGAAAAATGAGTCACCTTGCACAACTGGAACAAAATCCAACCTGAGAATGTTTACCAAGGCTGGTTCTTTACACATGCTGCAAGGCGGGGAGTGGAAAGTGAACCAATGCATCCCACTTAGACTTTGTTTTGGTGGTTTGGAGGGGGAGGGGAAAAGAAGAAACGAAAAGTACAACCAATGCGTGCTCATCATTTTCAAAAAACTGCCAGAAGCAACTGTAGTTTCTTAGCAACAGGCATCAAGCGCCTTACCTTCTGGGACATGAGTCTAGAAACTGACATCCAGCAGCTTTGCCTTAATATCTCATTTTTAACCCCCTTCTGTCACTCCACTGGCACGGGAGCATCTCTTCACAACAAAGATTTCCCATCCCCCAACCCCAGACATACAAGGATTACTTGGACTCTGAGACTGTGGTTTAGTTCCAAATCCTGCTTCTGTCAAGTCTTGTGGAATGGGGAAGTTGCTTTCCCCTGATAACTCTCATTATCTCCCTTCATCTGACACACATGCACAGTGGGCATGTCCGGGTAATTACAGAGCCATGTGATCAGCTGCACCTTTGATTTACCCTTCTGCCTAATAATCCTGACTCCTGGAGACTTATTCTAACACTCCAGACCCTGAAGTAGTTTCATGGGCTTTTAGGATCAACCTGCTGCACAGAGGTTTCCTTTACTCCCCTCCTGCACAAAATCACCCCAGACTGAAGTCTAGGAAGGACAATATTCCTAGACCTGGGCTTGCAAAGGAAATGGGGGAAGAGACAGAAGGAGAATCTGTAGGGCAACTTATGGTAGCCCAACACAGTGCCAGCCTTTCCCCAGTGGGTCATTGTTCTTCTCCCAAAATGTCTATGGGGATAGGAGTGCAGAATCCCACCCCTGGAATACAAGTAGGGTGGCCAACTTTCTATTTGCAGAAAACCCAAAACTCTGGCCCCACCCCTTCTCTGAGGCCACACACACCCCGCTCACTCCATCCCCCCTCCCTCCATTGCTTGCTCTCCCTCACCTTCGCTCATTTTCACCGGGCAGGGGGTTGGGGTGCGAGAGGGGGTGAGTGCTCCGGCTGAGTTAAGCCAGCGTATACTGATACGGCTGTGACAGCGTACCCCATAAGACTTTATGGGGTGGGGCTCATAAATGTATGTATGATATAACTGGAATAGGGTTTTGCTACATAGGCCATGTAACATATCTATGTAAAGGTTATGATCTACTGGTTATGTTCATCCTAGTTGTATGCAGGCACCATTTGTGTGTTCAAAGTTGCGAACACTGGCTATATAATTGCTTGATTTCTAAGTGGCCTCAGTTAGAACATTTGATCACTTCTTGGGAAAGGAATGTGCAAATTAAGTGTTCAATCAGAGAACACTTAACAGACAAAAGAGCTTGGAAGACTCCAATCCACATAAGGAGTCTACCTGAGGACTTTCAAGGCAGCATGTGGGTAATGGCTGCTACCTGCAAGTCCTGAGTCATGCATGGGCATGTGACCTGCCCATGTGATTCCGAATCTCCATTTTGTGACTGGATTCTACAGAGGGTGAGGAGGGGGTCTCCACCCACAAGAGACAGTCTATTTAAACCCGTGGGAGACCCCTCCATTTTGTCTTCAGCTGGCTAAAGAAGGAGCCTCTCCACCCCCCCAGGGTACTCGAAGGAAACTGGAACAAAGGACAGTAACTACAGGGGGTGTGAGTGATCGCTGGACCCAGGCTAAAAGATTAGCCTGTAAAAGGGAACATTTTGGAACTGGTGAGGATCTTATCTGTATTTAGTGCAATTAGACATAGATTTGCGCATTTTATTTTATTTTGCTGGGTAACTTCTTTTGTTCTGTCTGTTACTACTTGGAATCACTTAAATCCTACTATCTGTATTTAATAAAATCACTTTCTACTTCTTAATTAACTCAGAGTATGTATTAATACCTGGGGGAGCAAACAGCTGTGCATCTCTCTCTATCAGTGTTATAGAGGGCGAACAATTTATGAGTTTACCCTGTATAAGCTTTATACAGGGTAAAACGGATTTATTTGGGTTTAGACCCCATTGGGAGTTGGGCTTCTGAGTACTAAAGACAAGCACACTTCTGTGAGCTGTTTTCAGGTAAACCTGCAGCTTTGGGGCAGGTAATTCAGACCCTGGGTCTGTGTTGGAGCAGACGGGTGTGTCTGGCTTCAGCAAGGAAGGGTGCTGCAGCCACTGAGCTGGCAGGGAGAACAGGAACAGAGGTAGCCTTTGCACATCAGTTGGCAGCTCCCAAGGGGGTTTCCGTGATCCACAACTCGTCACAACGGCCCTTATCGCTATCATCAGAGAGCCGCACACTCCTGTGAGCCAAGGCAGTGCTATTACTTCCTGGTTTCAGGGGAACAGAGGCACAGGGAGAACATCTGTACGGCAAAACATCTGCAGCAGTAATCGTCTCAGAACCAAGATCAACCAATTCAGGCTCATGCTACGGGGCTAACAGTCGTGTAGATGTTCCCGCTCGGCCCAGCAAGGCAGGTATGCATGCCTACACCGCTAGGTCAGTTTACTCAGGTTTTGAGACCACAGGTTGCACTTTTTCCCCCTGAAGCCACAGTACAGACATCCCCTAGTGACTTACCCACTGTCACACAGGAAGTTTGTGGCAGAGCTGGGAACTGAACCCTGGTCTCTAGAGTCTTAGGCTAGCACCCTAGCCACTGAGCCAGGCGTCCTCTCATTTCGATTACCAATGGCTCATTCTGATTTAGCTTAAATCTGATCCTAAATGGACTTTAACTAGACCAAAACAGGTTGCTAAACCTGAAATAAGAGTGTCCACACCACATTTTGCACTGGTTTAAATTCATACCTTACATTATTCTGGTGCAAGTTTCACATTTAGACAAGCTCTAATGACTCTTTAGGTCCTGGCAAACATTCTCCACAAGGTGCTTTAATGCCCGTCAAGCCTACAGCCTAATAAACTGCCCCTTCAAACACGTTATCCACGTATTGTTCTTTCCCTGTATGCACAAAGCAAACCATCCCATCCCTGTCTGGCTGCCAGGGCGAGCCAGCAATTCACTGAATGAGCTGGATCAGCAATAAGCAGTCTGAGAGGCCTGTATGGTGTGAACGCTGCAGTCTGAACTAACTAATCCATGCACCTAGGCAGGCAAGCATCATTACCTCCACTTTACAGATGGTAAAACATAGGCACCCAGAGAGAAGCACCCAGTCCTTTAAATCTGGCCAATACCAATGGCAACGTAAGCCAGCTCAGGAGGGCCGTGGGAAGAAAACAATCAATCCTTTCCCCTCAGCATCAGCCATTGTGCGTACCACAGACATCGGTTCAAAGGGGTGCGACCCCATATGGCACTGAGACTCCTGTTAAAACTCCTGGGACCAATCAGCATTTCACCCATCACCACAAAGGGCTTTAGTCACTGAGCAAGCCTGCTGCCTTTCCAGCCTCATTTTAAGAGAGGGCTTCAATAAGGAAAGGAAATTTACACTTCATGGGTTTCTTTTTATATCCAAGTAAACAACGGTTCATGTTGGCCCTGATCCCCGATGCTCTGCACTTGTGTAAGTGAGGAGAACAGGTCGCAAGGCATAGGACAGTCGTCGTCCCCCTCCCTTTTGGGGACGGGGGGGACGGACGGACAGCACCATGTAGTGTCTTTCTGGGATTTAACTAGCAACTACTCCAGTCCAGGAAATTATACACCCAGCTCCTTCATTTATGTTCATTTTTGCATGGCCTCCTTTTCCAACATACCGACTTGTACCTACTACGCTCAGCAGCTTACATGCACCTGAAACACTAGTTAACAGAGGTACAGAGCAGAGATGACGGCACATTAAACACCTCTTAAGATGACGTTAGCCCTTGTGAGACCTCAATCAGATTGTCATTCCTGCCTGCTGTTTGGGCACCTTCATAGAATCATAGAATATCAGAGTTGGAAGGGACCTCAGGAGGTCATCTAGTCTAACCCCCTGCTCAAAGCAGGACCAAAACCCTGACAGATTTTTGCCCCAGATCCCTAAATGGCCCCCTCAAGGATTGAACTCACAACCCTGGGTTTAGCAGGCCAATGCTCAAACCACTGAGCTATCCCTCCCCCCTCAGTCCACTTCCTGGAAAAATAGGGCCTGCTCTGGAACGTCGGCCATGTCTCTGCAAGGAGCACTTTACTGGTACACTATACCAGCAACGTATTCCTAGTGTGGATGCAGCTATACCAGCAAAGCTGCACTTTTACTGGTATGGTTTGGTCTATTCCACACACCCACCAGCAAATCCAAGTGATATTGGTAATAGCGCCTCGCATAGCTGCTTCTACACTAGGGGCATCTGTCAGGTCAGGGAATCACTCCTCCTCGCACTTCTGACGGACAAAGCTGTGCCAGCAGAGGCCTGTAGTGCAGAGCCAGCCTTAAAGAACATATGGAGCTGAACTTCCCTCTTCAGGCTCTAGTCCCATTAGTGAGCAGGGTCTGACTTGAGTCACTGGGGCAGGGAAGATTGGGAACAAGGCCATAACCTGCGCCTATTTTGGCAAGGAGTTGGTGAAAGGTTGAGACAATGTATTTGTTCACCTACACAATTTAAGTGTATGACTCAATGTGGACATATCCATAACAAGCATTTTGTTATCAGAGAAGCCCAAGGTTTTATTCTGAGCTGAAAGTCAATTACAAAGTGTCTGGAAGTGGCAATCTACAGCTAATTTATGACCCCTCACCCCCAAATTCTTATCAAAAGACATCCCTTACGGCACTGGGATACTTACGGTATCCCTCCTCTGCAGCCATCCAGCTTTCTAAAAGACTTACACCTCCACAGGCTTTATATTATAGGGCTTCAATCAGGCCCTACAATTCGACTCTCATGTACATCTGACTCCAGTAGTGGTTGCATGCAGATATCCAAGGGCAGTATTTGGTCCCAGACACGATTGTATCGATCCAATAACTAGTTACAAATATCCCCCATACCATTAGAGTAAAACCTGTCAATTCTGGTGGGAGGCCTTTACCCCGCAAGTTTTAAAGACACACCCAGCAAAAGTCAAATCACACCAGACACTGGAGTGTCATCTATTTTTAATTGGGCAAAGGAAATTCAGGATTTTTGTCAGCCTGTGAAGAGCATCTTTGTGGTCAGACATCAGGTCATCTCTACTTTCAGATCCCAGAAACAAATAGGAAATGGGAGAAGAGCACATGCAGACGCAGTCACACATACACAAATCTGCTAACTGGAGGCAGTTAAATCCTTTGTACATTTCTTTTCGAAGCGCTTTTCACTTCCACACAAAAGAAGTTAGAGAAGCCACACGAAAGAGATTATCATCTTTCACAGCAATCCTGTAGCAGGGCGAGAGGTCATGGAATGGCCTGACACAGACAGATTTGCATTAAAAAAAAAGATTAAGACTGAAAACAGTGGGGGATTGATTCTCCCCTATTCTCAGTGAGTGCACAGCAACTTTTGAGTATCTTGCCCTCCAAGTTTAATAAATAATAATTAAATAAAAGACTTAAATACCGAGGTCTAACACCAAGAGCCCAGTTGCCACTTCTTTCCATCTCTTTTCTGGTCTCTGTTTCTTCACCCTCAGCCTCCTTCTTTCAATCATTGATCAGATCCATTCTGCACCGCTCCCTTTACTATAGCCCTCTTCCACATCCTCTGCTCTCCTCTTTCTCCCCACCTTCACTCCAACAACCCTCCCCAAATCACGCCAGTTCTCATGGAACCTACCAGAGCCAGCATCACTGTCTACCAAGAAATGGTACCAACTCCCTGCAAAATACTTTAGATGTCTCTGTCAGAGAGGCTACACTACAATACACCAACCACCCACTTCCAAGTCTTCCCCACCACCATGGAAAAGTAAACATGAACAAACAGACTGACCCCTAGAGCAGAACATTCCCTAGATCAGGGGGACCTCGGGATCCCGATAGGAACTCGGCCTCCCTCTCCATTAAAGGATATGAATTTTCAAGTGGTAGCCAACAGTAAGGCTAGGTCCACACTACCCGCCCGGATCGGCGGGTAGCCATCGATGTAGTGGGGATCGATCTATCGCGTCTCGTCTGGACGCGATACATCGATCCCCGAACGCGCTCACATCGACTCCGTAACTCCAGCAGGGCGAGCGGAGTTCGCGGAGGCGACGGGGGAGCCGCGGACGTCGATCCCGCGCTGCGAGGACGCGAGGTAAGCGCGCCAACTTCGAAATAAGATACTTCGACTTCAGCTACGCTATTCTCGTAGATGAAGTCGCGTATCTTATTTCGATCCCCGCCCCTAGTGTGGACCAGCCCTAAGAAAAGTTACTCCTTCAAGCAAGGGAGCCACTAAATCCTCTCCCCTGCTTAGCAACAGACTTTTATACTGCAAAGCAACAATACTGCCCACTCTTATTTGCTTATTCAACTGTTTATCCCCTGGAACTGTCATGCCCCAGTGCCCCTTCGCCACATTGGAAAGCATGTCAGATGCTGGCCACTAGCTCTCAGGTCTACATTCCACGTGCCCAACGATGCACCAAACACCACAGATGGCTCCTGTTCTCATGTTTCCATCAGCAAAGAGGAATTTAACAGCAAAGCTTTGCCCACAGGGGGGGCTGGGGGAGGGGAGGGCGAAAGGAGTGCACCACGGACCAAGACATACGGCACAATCTTGAGAATAATTATTTACATGCATTTCTGATCCACCAGTGAACTAGCCAGAGGGGCAGAAATCCCCTTTTGCTCCATGTCTCAGCAGACAGACTCCGCCACAGAGCTAAGGTGCTCTCATCCCACACATAGTTGAATTGGATTCTGAGACTGGGAAGTAGTAAACAGTCAGCCTGATAGACTGACACAGAATTACACTATTCATTGCATTGATGTACAGGAACATGCAGTGGTGAGTGTTAGGTAAGCAAAGAAATACCAGGGTAGTTTGAATAGCTAGCTGGGTTTTGAATGCATGGGGGAAAGAGTCCAGGGGCGGAGGAGGGGCAAGAGCACTTGGACACTTGCACACTTCTAGACAGTAAACATGTTTGCTCTGTCCCTGGCCTGCATTTTCCAAAAAAGGACCCACTGCTTGACTGTCACATTCAGAACAATTTTATAGAAGCGCTATTTGGGGTGACCCAGGAGCTATGTAGTCATAGAATCAGAATCTCAGGGTTGGAAGGGACCTCAGGAGGTCATCTAGTCCAATACCCTGCTCAAAGCTGGACCTAATCCCCAACTAAATTATCCCAGCCAGGGCTTTGTCAAGCCTGAGCTTAAAAACCTCTAAGGAAGGAGATTCCACCACCTCCCTAGGTAACCCATTTTACCATGTTCAGCATAGCCAGGCAGGACCTGCTCCCTAGTGTGGATTCAGGTTAATATCTTTCACTTCCATTTAGTTGGCCCAGGTGGACCTTCAGCTCACCCCCATGGGGATCTTGGCCAGATAAATGGGAGATAGAGATAACCACCTGCGATTTAGCCACAAGTTTTTCCCCTAGCATGGGTACAGGTTAAGTTAGCTAACCCCACCATCCTTTCCTAATCTAGACAAGCCAGGAGAAGAAAGATGGTCTTGGGGATTGGGTCTTGCTTTGAGTAGGGGGTTGGACTAGATGACCTCCTGAGGTCCCTTCCAACCCTGATATTCTATGGTGTTATAGCATTGGCGTTGAATGACATGGTTTCAATTCTCAGCTCTACTATCAATTTCCTCTGTGACCTGGATTTCTGTGCCTCGGTTTTGCTATCTATAAAATGGGGCTATAATACCTATAATAAGGATAAATACCCAGGGGGTAATCAGATAGCCCCATCACTGCCAGTATTTTAGTACCTGGATAAAGAGTTAGCATGTTTTAAAAAAAGGTATACATCAGACCTAAAATGTGTATTTGAAATGTTAAGGTATAAAAGTCTCACTTAGTAGAGCCATTACTATAGTAATCTGGACAGCTAAATAAGTGTGTGTGGAACACAGAGGAATTTTCAGAGCTGCTTTTAGAAGCACACTTTTAGTTTCTTCATTCTTGGTCTGTCACTGGTGGTGGTGTGGGAGTCAGGGCTGTTCTTTTAACAATATTTTCCAGGAGGAGCTCAGTTTGATAATGGAAAGCAGAACTGAAACAATCTGCTTTGCCACTGGAAATCAGAAAGTTTAAAGTTGATGAAAGGTTAAAAAAGCACCTCTACAGCTGAAGCAAGTGGTTAAATAAATAAAAAAAGCAACACGCTGTCGTAGTGTTTTCCTTACAACTCTGAAGCCATCTTCCCCTGTGCTGAAGCAGAGTCTTCCAATTTGACTCAGTCTCCAGTTGTCAAGATGGCAGCTTCCTATTCTTTAGCAGGGCAGAGTTAGTATTTAGGACTTCATTGTGGGACATTCCTTAAGAGAGACCTCTGGCTAAACACAAATATCATCTCTAGTTATGGAGTTGGCACCAAAAGGTGTGCAGATCAGAGAAAGGTGTTTTGATCTTAAAGGTGCAAGGGGGTTGGTATCGGAGTCCTTCTTTCAAAGGAAATTCTTGAGGTTTCCAATGTGTTGGGCAAGGCAGAATGACCAAGATACTCCTGTGCTGGCCGACTGTGGCATCAGACACAGCATCCGAGAGCCAGACAATATGAGCCATAATATGAAGTAGCCTCAAGTTGGTGTATTTTTGGGGGCAAAGATGGTGGGATCTCAGCCTTTGACTAGGGCTCCTAGACACACCACCACAACTAACTGGATGCCCCCCGGGCAGAAGCCCATTGAGAAGTCCCCTTCCGACAGTGGGCACACAGCAACCTCATTGCCGTTAGCCAGAGAGAGCAAACAGAAGAAGCTGTAAACCTCAGGGGGCAAACTACAACCCCCAACTCAGCTGCTTAGAGTTGAGACACTAGTTGCCCACAAGTGCAATAAATAGGATATTAGCCAAGCCACTAGGGAGGATGTACAGGAATGAAATCAGACAGCCTGCGTTTCGCAGGCAGCTGCCACTGGCCCTTCATGCAGGCTTCACATTTGGACACATTCAGACTCCAGCCAGGGGATGGTATCACACCAAATCCTGGAGTCTAAAAATATGCAGACTCCTGCCCTGGAGAGCAGAGCCGGACGTGCCGATTTGCAAGGGCTCACTCAAGCTGTCCTAGGGAAACTGAGCCACCGACTGCCTCCCTCTGCAGTGCCACAGCCAGAGGGGAGAGAAGGCTTCTCCATGAGCGGCTGAGTCAACCAGGACTCCTCTGCCTAGAGCAGATGCTTATGCCTAAGGCCATCCCTGCATGCAATTAAAAATCAAACTTGTCTAGCAGCCGTCATCAGCTAGCACTTCCCAACAAGTTTTACAAAAACCCTGCTCAGGTCCCATTACAGCCCATGGCTCACCAGCTTGTTACCAAACACTACCCAAGGACTGAAAGGCCAGGGGCTGGTGGAAAAGTCTTCCTATCTTTGTTGCTAAACTCCAAACTTTGTATGCAAGACTCCAAAATTTCCTAGGCTCAAGTCCACATAGGTCGCTACAGCAGGGCGGGGGACGGGGGGACTTTTCCAAAATGAAGAAAAAAGGGCTCATACAACAGATCTCAAGCGGTCGATGGGTTAAAGAAAACCGTAAGTGAAGGCAAAGTGAGAAAAATGGAGGGTGGGAGGAGAAGAGGGGGAGAAGAGACACTCTCCAGAAAATCTAATTGCCTATGGCTGCCCCACATGCAAACAGCAGTCCGTAGCCTGGTGTAACCATAGTTACCTCACAGCTGGCCAATAATGCATCAGGGCTAGTTGGACTAGTGCAACAGAATCCTGGGATACTACAGCTCTCTGCCCTATTATTGGGAGCAGCTTCTCGGGAAGAGAGAAAAGTCAGTCCATAGGCACGGGGAGGGNAGGGGGCAAACTACAACCCCCAACTCAGCTGCTTAGAGTTGAGACACTAGTTGCCCACAAGCGCAATAAATAGGATATTAGCCAAGCCACTAGGGAGGATGTACAGGAATGAAATCAGACAGCCTGCGTTTCGCAGGCAGCTGCCACTGGCCCTTCATGCAGGCTTCACATTTGGACACATTCAGACTCCAGCCAGGGGATGGTATCACACCAAATCCTGGAGTCTAAAAATATGCAGACTCCTGCCCTGGAGAGCAGAGCCGGACGTGCCGATTTGCAAGGGCTCACTCAAGCTGTCCTAGGGAAACTGAGCCACCGACTGCCTCCCTCTGCAGTGCCACAGCCAGAGGGGAGAGAAGGCTGCTCCATGAGCTGCTGAGTCAGCCAGGACTCCTCTGCCTAGAGCAGATGCTTATGCCTAAGGCCATCCCTGCATGCAATTAAAAATCAAACTTGTCTAGCAGCCGTCATCAGCTAGCACTTCCCAACAAGTTTTACAAAAACCCTGCTCAGGTCCCATTACAGCCCACGGCTCACCAGCTTGTTACCAAACACTACCCAAGGACTGAAAGGCCAGGGGCTGGTGGAAAAAGTCTTCCTATCTTTGCTGCTAAAGCTTATGCAAGACTCCAAAATTTCCTAGGCTCAAGTCCACATAGGTCGCTACAGCAGGGCGGGCGGGGGGAACTTTTCCAAAATGAAGAAAAAAAGGGCTCATACAACAGATCTCAAGCGGTTGATGGGGTTAAAGAAAACCGTAACTGAAGGCAAAGTGAGAAAAATGGAGGGGGGAGGGAAGAGGGGGAGAAGAGACACTCCCCAGAAAATCTAATTGCCTATGGCTGCCCCACATGCAAACAGCAGTCCGTAGCCTGGTGTAACCATAGTTACCTCACAGCTGGCCAATAATGCATCAGGGCTAGTTGGACTAGCGCAGGGGTCGGCAACCTTTCAGAGGTGCTGTGCCGAGTCTTCATTTATTCACTCTGATTTAAGGTTTCGCGTGCCAGTCATACATTTTAATGTTTTTAGAAGGTCTCTTTCTCTAAGTCTATAATATATAACTAAACTATTGTTGTATGTAAAGTAAATAAGGTTTTTAAAATGTTTAAGAAGCTTCATTTAAAATTAAATTAAAATGCAGAGCCCCCCGGACCGGTGGCCAGGCCCCGGGCAGCCTGAGTGCCACTGAAAATCAGCTCGCGTGCTGCCTTCGGCACACGTGCCATAGGTTGCCTACCCCTGGACTAGCGCAACAGAATCCTGGGATACTACAGCTCTCTGCCCTATTATTGGGAGCAGCTTCTTGGGAAGAGAGAAAAGTCAGTCCATAGGCACGGGGAGGAGGAGAGAGAAATCAGTGACTACTGCATTAGAAGTCTCATGCTGAAAGTAGTAAGTAGCATTTCCTAAGGAGAATGGGTGTAGAACAGCACCATCACCGAGCCTCTAACAAGTTCTGTACAATAGCTTTCAGAAGCCAGAAAGACCAATGTCCAATGGGAGAGGTGTTTTAACTCGAGACAGGCATACTTGCTTCTACAGCAACTGTGCTTTCCAGACAAGGTCAACAGAACAAGGTCCTGGCCCAGAGGGACTAAATCTAAATACTTGGAAACAGTCCCAAGAATCAGAGACAGAGGCGATGAGAGCAGAAGACGGAGGAGGGAGAGACTCAGCCTTAGGGGAAGCAAGGAATAATAATTTGCATTTCTGAAGCACCAGGGCTATCAAAGCACTTTGCAAGCAATAATGAAGACAGGGAAGATGCTAATATCTATTTTACAACAACAACAACAACAAAAGGAGGAGGAGAAACAGGTACAGACAAAAGTGGCTCGCCCTAAAAGTCTCACAGGAAGCCTGTGGCAGAGCTGAGATAGGTGATCTTGGTTCTATCCCCAACCACCCCTGTTTACGCTAAGGAAATTCTGTAAGATAACTTTCCTTCACTATCAGGTCAGTTCCATGGGTGTCTGCAGGTCTAGGGTCCCCAATACGGCTAACACTGGTAGAGCTGAACTAGCATTAGCAATGATGGGAAGGGATTTAATTCTTTTTAAAACAGTTTTAGAAGATCCCCCCCTAGCATAGACCAGGCCTTAGAGTTTGGAAGTTTTCAGAGGAAGATGCCAGTTTAAGTCGGGGTTTCACAACTGGCAGAATTCCAGTGAACGAAAACAATACAGGATTCGCCTACTCTGCTATGAAGAGTTTTGCCATGGTCAGATTTGCTAACAAGGAGGTGCCGCAATACTCTTCCTCGACTACAGCCAGAGTGCCTGGCGCAGACCCCATACAGCCTAGCGCCTCATAGTCCCCTTACCCTCCCATCCCCACTGTCTGAGAAAGCCTCAGTTCTCCCTCTCAAGTCACCACACCAGCCGTCCCGCTTGTCATTTTCATTAGTCACAGTCCCACTGGACCCAAGGGAAGATGTAGAAATCCCACTTTCAACCGCACTCTGGAGCACAAGCCCTTAACGAAGGAGCTGCTTCTCACCATCACAACTTGGGAGCTGCGTAGACTGAACAGTGTGAGAAATGGAAGCGTTCGAGGATCACCTGGACTCGGCTCTGCTGGGCTTTGCCTCCAAGCTACTCAGGTTGTCATCTCTCTTTGACCTCACGTTTGAGTAAGCATTGGAGTCAGAGCTGTGTCAGCATATTGCTGGCACTTCTGTGAACCAAGTGGTATAGGAGGTTTTTTTGTTGGTTGTTTTTTTTGGAGAGGAGGGGATATTCAGAGGGAGAGAAAGAACATTATCTGCAAGGTACCTATCCACAATCTCTTTCCCCACTCCCCTGACCTGGTCCTTTACAGTCAATAATTCTATAAAGACAGAGAGACTCTTCAAACAGTTCCCTCCGAGCACCTTCCATATCAGAAACAGGGTCCGAACATAAATAAATCAAAATCAGTTACATTTAACACAAGGTGCGGAGATTTTAGGGCAAGTATATGGCCTGCCCTCCCCAAACACACACTACAGTGACAGCTGAGTTTAACCCTTACACTTGCTTGTGTTTCAAATATTCTCCACTATGGTTTGGCCTCTGAACACAGTCATACCAAGTTAGGACCAAGCACATAACACATGCTCCAGCCCAGCTAAAGATGACTTGTGGACTTTTAACTCACTTCAGTCCTATTCACACAAGCTGGGACAAACTAGGAACAGGCCAGAACCCAGAAATTCAACTTCACACTTCAGATCTTAAAACTATAAGGAAGCGATCTAGTGAGGAGGGGAAGGGGGGGGGAGAGAGAGAGAGAGAAGAGAGGAGAGGGGGGGGAGAATGGGTGGAAGGGCAGTTTATCCCACATTAGTTTACTGTGGGAACCAGTGTTGACGACAGGGTACTGGAGTAGATGGACCATGGAGCTGAACCCATCTGACAATTCCTATGTTCCAAACCCTGGCAATTCCCCAAACTTGATGGGGAAGTTCAGACTCACAGCTGAGCTTTAGGTCAACGCTCCGGGTCTGTTTTAGGGTTTTACACCGCCACCCATCACCACCGCATCTGAGTGCCTGCCGCATTAAATCAACACTGTTGTCAGAGCCATGCCCGCAACAACGGAATTTGAGCAATTGTTAGAAAGGCAACTGCGCCCCAAACCGGGGTTGGGCGTGGGGGGAGCACACACACACTTGCTTCGACCAAATGGCTCTCACACCTGAAACAGGTAGAGGCGAAAGCCACCGTTACCCTGGACAGGGAGACAGTCGCCAGAAGCCTGCTAGTACCCACTATGCTTAAACACAGTCTGTTACCAAGGCTATTCCGCCCCCGCATGCACAGACCCTGAGCAGAGAAAGTTTTGTTCCTGCCGCCCATGATCCAAGGAAAGAAACTCCCCCATCCCCACCCCCTCCCTGAAAGGTGAGGGGAGGAGGGAGACTGGAGCAGAGGATGGGGGAAGGTGGTGAAATATTAGTCACACTCCTGCTGAGGCCCACAGGAGGTAGAAACGAAACAGACAACGTAATCCAAGCCCTACTTGCAAGGAGAGGGGCTGGATGGTCCCAAAAGCTGCCCCCCTCCCCCAGTCCTCTGCATAACAGAACTCCATAAAAACCAGTCTCTTGAAACTCACAAATAATGAAACTCCCAGTACAAGGGGGGGGGGGGCAGGGGTCAGATGGGGCTCAACATGGTCATACCGAACTCAACCTCTAAGTGCAGGGCCGGACGGACCAGGAGGACAAGGGGGAGCCAGCAAATGGGGAGGTAAAGCCAGCAGGTGCTGCGGCCGGGAACCTCACAACCCTGGGGAGCGGGGGGCCCTGCACCCGGAAATGCAATGGGCGAGGAGAGCGGAANGGCATGTCCCTGCCTCTTAAAGGGCCAGCGCCGCCCCCGGGCCGGCAGGGGGGGGCGGGGGATGCCTAGGAGGTGTGGCCCCAAACGGGGTGTCCCGCCCCGGCGCGCCCCATCCCGCACCCTGCAGCTGGAGCGGGAGGGACCCCTGCCTCCTGGTCTGATGCCTGAGATCTGGATCCAGCCAGGGAGAAAGCCTGTTTCCAAGCAGGGATCGGTTTGTTTCACAGTCTGTATCAGCAAAAACCACCTGTCTCTCTCTGTCCCACTGCCCGCCTGGCTCAGGGAGATAAAACCAATCGCCTGCAGCGGCTAGGGGCAAAGGGCCTGTGATGCACATGCACCGTTTCCTACCCTGAATCGTAAGGAAAGGGGAAACTGGGTGGGCAGATGCCCCTTAAAGATAGGAGCCATCTGTCCTTTATTCCCTTGCAGTGCAGGCAGTCACCCGACTAGTGGGGAGGATTATGAAGAATCCAGCCCGAGGTGCCAGGTTGTGAGAATGCTCTGTCCTCAGAACCATCTACCTCCCTCCCACCCTATCCTGGTGTGTCTCCATCCCTGTTGTATGTGCTGAGCAAGTCAATACAGTCAAAATACCATTTATTTAGCAATTAACTGGTGTGACTTTCGTGCTGGTGAAAGGCTCCTCCCGGAGACTCAGGCCTGGGTGTGGACACTGGAAGAATTAATAAACCCTGTTTATCCACAGAACGGGGATAGTATAGACAGCAGCCTTGCAAGTCTTCCCCCCACACTGCTCCGTTTCTCAACTCAGACTTTTAAGAGACTCCAGTTAACATGACCCATTATTCTGTCCTGGGTCCAGTCCCANCCGGGCGGCGGCGGCTGCTTCCCTGGCCGGCGCGGGGGCGGCTCTACCTGCTGCTAGTGACGCGCCGCGCCGGGCATGTCCCTGCCTCTTAAAGGGCCAGCGCCGCCCCCGGGCCGGCAGGGGGGGCGGGGGATGCCTAGGAGGTGTGGCCCCAAACGGGGTGTCCCGCCCCGGCGCGCCCCATCCCGCACCCTGCAGCTGGAGCGGGAGGGACCCCTGCCTCCTGGTCTGATGCCTGAGATCTGGATCCAGCCAGGGAGAAAGCCTGTTTCCAAGCAGGGATCGGTTTGTTTCACAGTCTGTATCAGCAAAAAACACCTGTCTCTCTCTGTCCCACTGCCCGCCTGGCTCAGGGAGATAAAACCAATCGCCTGCAGCGGCTAGGGGCAAAGGGCCTGTGATGCACATGCACCGTTTCCTACCCTGAATCGTAAGGAAAGGGGAAACTGGGTGGGCAGATGCCCCTTAAAGATAGGAGCCATCTGTCCTTTATTCCCTTGCAGTGCAGGCAGTCACCCGACTAGTGGGGAGGATTATGAAGAATCCAGCCCGAGGTGCCAGGTTGTGAGAATGCTCTGTCCTCAGAACCATCTACCTCCCTCCCACCCTATCCTGGTGTGTCTCCATCCCTGTTGTATGTGCTGAGCAAGTCAATACAGTCAAAATACCATTTATTTAGCAATTAACTGGTGTGACTTTCGTGCTGGTGAAAGGCTCCTCCCGGAGACTCAGGCCTGGGTGTGGACACTGGAAGAATTAATAAGCCCTGTTTATCCACAGAACGGGGATAGTATAGACAGCAGCCCTGCAAGTCGTCCCCCCACACTGCTCCGTTTCTCAACTCAGACTTTTAAGAGACTCCAGTTGACATGACCCATTATTCTGTCCTGGGTCTCTCTACGATGAGACTGCCAGTAAAGAGGGGGGCAAGAACTGTCAGTCCTGATGGTAGTTCCTGTGATGAGAATGGCTAACCAGTAGAAATGGACTTGAAATTCCAATTAATTTCACCTGGATCCCTTAGCAGCCATTAGCTGGGAAAGGGAAGAGCTGTTGGTTACCACCAACCTGGCTGGATTCACACTGGTGATTAAGGCCTGGGCTCTGCTAGCACTTTTCTTAAAGTCTCCTGCCATTGCACTAGCATTGGTACAGTCCCACTAGTAGTAGCGAAAGTGGGAGTGCTCTGTCCCATTAACGATACCATCCCTAGTGGCTTTCATCCAAGGTACTTTACCAACGCTAATAATTAAGCTTCACCACAAGTCTCTGAAGTCAGTAGGCATAGAATTATAGGGTTATAAGGGAGCAAAAGTCATCTAGTGCCAAGAGACAGGATTTGTGTCTAAACCGTCCAAGACAGGTGGCTCTCCAGCCTCCTTATGAAAAACTCCAGTGAAGGAGCTCCCACAACCTCCCGAGGCAGTCTGTGCCGTTGGCCTTCTGTTCTTACAGTTAGGAAGTTTTTCCTGAGATTTAATCTAGATCTGCTGTGCTGTAGTTTGAACCAATTGCTTCTTGTCCTGTCCTCTGTGGCAAGAGAGAACAACTTTTCTTCATCTTTTTTAGCCTTTCAAATATCTGAAGACTGCTATCGGGTCCTCCCTTAATCTCCTCTTTTCCAAACTAAAGAGTCCATCCCTTTCATCATCTTTGTCGCTCCCTCTGGATCCTTTCCAGTTTCTCTACATTCTTTCCATACATTGGTGAACAAATTTGGACACAGTCCTCCAGCTGAGGCCTAACCAGCGCTGAGTAGAGAGGTACTATCACTTCCCTTGCATTTGCATTCTTTGCAACAGCATCACAATACTGATTCATGTTGAGGTTGTGATCCACCACAACTCCCAGATTCTTCTCAGCAGTGCTGTCCCCAAGTCAGCTATCCCCCATTCTGTATTTGTGTCCATTTGGGTTTTCTTCCTTAAGTGTAGCACCTTACATTTGTCTTTGATTAATTTCATTTTGTGTCTATAGCCCAGTTCTCCAATGTGTCACCCTCTGAATTTTAGTTCTATCCTCCAAAGTATTGGCAACTCGCCCAGCTTTGTGTCATCTGCAAACTGCTCTCTATTCCTACATTCAGGTCATTAATAAAGATGTTAAACAACACCGGACCCAGAACACATCCCTATGGAATCCCACTTGAGACCTCCCTCCAATCCGATATCATTATTATCCCCACTTTACACAAGGGAAACTGGCACAGAAAAGTGAAATGACATGCCCAAGGCCAAAGTGTGAATAAGTAGCGGAGCCAGGAATAGCACATAAGCACCCTATTCGCTGGTCTATCCACTAGGTATGCTCCCTATGCTGTAATACAACTGCAAGCTGTAAATTTTATATCTCTTTCTGGATAATGAGTATTTTTCTTATATGGATGGTTATGAAACCTCAGAATTGACTCTTTTGCCAGGAGCTACAAGGATCCATGGTTGCAGTTTGCTTAGCAATTTACATGACATAACTATACCATTTGAATGCCAACTCACTCACCATTCCCTACTTCTCACCTCTTGGTTGATTATGTTCCGCCTATGGGGTATGTACTCATAGGCTATTTACATACCTAATTGTCAGCTCATCTGCAGCTACATGTATGCACTGAAAGTACAATTCTTATCTAACAGAACATAAAGAAGCATCAGGAATGAAATTCACAACTAGAAAAAATATATGTTATATTCACATTTTAATTACATTATTTTTGTTTAATTTGAATTTTTTACAGAATTTTTTTGACAAAAATGTCTAAACAAAGTTTTTTTTAAAAAATGTTCTGAAATGTTTTCATGGGCGGGGAGGTGTAATCCCACTTTCTCTTACTTTTTAAAAATCTCTCCCTTCCCCTCTTTTTTTCTGCCGAAGAAAGATACATTTTAAAAGTATGATGAAGCAAGATTCTCCCTACAATTTTAAAACAAACTTTTCATTTGGAAAGTTCATCAAAAATCTAAAAGTGTTGAGGAATATGAAATTTTTCCTGGAAAAATGTAACTGTTGTCAAAATCCCAGGTTAAAAAACAAATAACCGCATCTGTTCTCCTTTGGGACCAAAGACACCAGCCTCTACCTGGGGAGCAAAGAGTAGCTGTATTTATGAAATAAAATGAGGATACCAATGTACATAGGCAAAGACAGTGCAAAATATTATTAGTATATAATATAGCTATCTGTACGGGGGAAGGTGTAATGATTAAAGCACAGGAGTTTTCTTCTGAATCAGATCTAAGTTCCATTCCTTAGCCGTCTCTTCCTGGGTGACTTGGGCCAGTTGTGTCACCTCTCTGTGTCTGTTTCTCCACCTACAAATGGAGGATGTCAAGTATCAGGGGGTAGCCGTGTTAGTCTGTATCCACAAAAACAACAGGGAGTCCCACGAAAGCTTATGCCCAAATAAATCTGTTAGTCTTTAAGGTGCCACCGGACTTGTTGTTTTTTTAAACTGAGGATGATAACACTTACCTTGCCAAGGGAGGTTGTGAGGCTGAATTTGTCAGGCAACCGGTGACTTCAGTGAGACGTGCTATCGAAATGTCCCTAAATAACTACGTAATGACTGATATGCACATACACATAGGCCAGGTATGTGAACACATCAAGGTGAGGCAACACCTCTTTATCTTTAGTGCAATTGCAAATCACAGGACCATTTCCAGATGATTTGTGGTTCCAGAAGTGTGGTGTGGGAGCGAGGCCGCGTTGTGGATTTCATATACCGATGAACACTGTCACAATTCCTTGGCCTGTTACCTTTTCTAGGCAATGTATTAGCACTGGAGAGAAAGCCATGCAGTGTAATGAACCTCCCATAATGTCATAAGCCAGGCACCTGAGCTACAGCCATGGGGGGAGAAGAAAAATACTAGTATAGGCAAAGCCAAGGTAGCCAAAGCTTACAGCTGAGTTGGGCCCCTGGATTTATATCAAAAAGATCAAGAGGTGACTTGATTATACTGTCTAAGCACCTTCATGGGTACTAACACAAGAACCAATGACAGGAAACTGAAGCCTCATCTGAAAACACCCGCCCCCCCCCTCAAGCCAGCTAATGTCTGGATCTTTTCTACTTCTGTTGCAGGCGTTTGTAGACAAAGTAGCAAATACCAGAGTATTCCAGGTGAAGTCACACCACGGATTTATTTATATACTGGTATTATAACATTTCCCTCACCATTCTCTGCCCTCTTCTCAGCACACTGTAACATCTTAGCTGATTTCTGAGCACCACACTCTAGTGTTGTTATTTATTTATGATAGCACCACTCATGGCCTAGGACCCTACGGTGCTAAGTACAGTCCAAAAATATAACAAAATCAAGCCGATGTCTTTATTGAGCTATTCTCTGTGACTCAGAGGTCGCCGCTAATCCTTGACCCATCCGTTTATTATTTGTACTGCCATAGCACCTAGGAACCCCAGCCACCGAGCAGGACCCCATTCATAGACTCACAGAGTTTAAAGCCAGAAGGGACCATTAGATCATCTAGTCTGACCTCCTGTATAGCACAGGCCTTTAAATTTCACCCATTGACCCCGTGTTGATCCCAACAACTTGTGTTCGACTAAAGCATCTCCCAGAAAGGCAGCCAGTCTTGATCTGAAGACGTCAAGAGATGGAGACGCCACCACTTCACTTGGTAGTTTGTTCCCGTGGTTTATCACTCCTATTGTTATAAATCTGTGCTCGTTTCTCATTTGAATTTGTCTGGCTTCAGCTTCCAGCCAATGGTTTTGTTCTGCCTTTCTCAACTAGATTAAAGAGCCCTTTTGTCCCCAATATTTTCTCCCTATGAAGGTCCTTATACACTATTATCAATTCACCTCTCAAGCTTCTTTTTGATAAGCTAAAGAGATTGAGCTCTTTAAATCTCTCACCATAAGGCAGGGGTGGGCAAACTTTTTGGGCCGAGGGCCACATCTGGGTGGGGAAATTGTATGCAGGGCTGGGGCAGGGGGTCGGGGTGCGGGAGGGAATGTGGGGTGTGGGAGGGGGTGTGGTGTGCAGGAAGGGGCTCAGGGAATGGGATTGGGGTGCAGGAGGGGTGCGGAGTGCAGGAGGGGGCTCAGGGCAGGGGTGCAGGGGGTGCGGACTGTGGGAGGGGGCTCAGGTCAGGGGCTGGGGTGCAGGAGGGGTGTGGGGTGTGGCAGGGGGCTCAGGGCAGGGGGTTGGGGTGCATGGGGTGCAGGGTGCAGCAGGGAGCTCAGGGCAGGGAGTTGGGGTGCAGGAGGGGTGCGTGGTGCAGGCAGGGGGCTTAGGGCAGGGAGTTGGGGGGCGGGGTGCAGGAGGGGTTCGGGCTCCGGGGTGGCAGTGGCGCACGCCGGGGCCAGGGCAGGCTCCCTGCCTGCCTGCCCTGTCCCCAGCCCCGCGCCGCTCCAGGAAGCGCTGCGGCCCCTGGGGGGGGGGGAGCGGAGGGCTCCGTGTGCGCTGCCCTTGACGCGCCTCCAGGTACCTCCCCCGAAGCTCCCATTGGCCGCGGTTCCCCGTTCCCGGCCAATGGGAGCTGTGGGGGGCGGTGGCTGGAGGCAAGGGCAATGCACGGAGCCCTCTGCCCCCCTACCCGGCGGCCGCAGGGATGTGGTGCCAGCCGCTTCTGAGAGCGGCGTGGGACCCACAGCACCATGGGGGGCAATCCCGCAGGCCAGATCCAAAGCCCTGAGGGGCCGGATCCGGCCCACGGGCCGTAGTTTGCCCACCCCTGCCATAAGGTCTCCAGCCCTCGAATAATTTTTGTGGCTCTTTTCTTCACGCTTTCCAATTTTTCAATATCCTTTTTAAAATGTGGACCATACACAATATTCCAGAATTGATTTTACCCATTCTGTATACAGTGGTAAAATCATCTCCTCACTTCCCTGTTTAGCCATACAAGGATCACCCACTTNTTCCCCCCCCCCCCCCCCACCTCCTGTCCCGATTTTTCACACTTGCTGTCTGGTCACCCTAGGACTCATGCTGAGTTGTGTGTCTACTATGATCCTTAAATCCTTTCCAGATACAGTTCTTGCCGCTCNGCTCCTATTACCCCCCCACCTCCTGTCCCGATTTTTCACACTTGCTGTCTGGTCACCCTAGGACTCGTGCTGAGTTGTGTGTCTACTATGATCCTTAAATCCTTTCCAGATACAGTTCGTGCCGCTTTCCAAGATACAGTTCCCCATTCTGTAGGTGTGGCCTGCATTCCTTTTTCCTAAACGTGAAACATTGCATTTGGCTGTATTAAAACATATTGTGTTTGAATGGGCCCAGCTTAACTAGTGATTCAGCTCCTTCTGTAGGACTGCCCTGTCTTCATCATCATTTGCCACTCCATTACGCTACTGTGCTAGGTGCTGTACAAACACAGAACAAAAAGACTGTCCATGCCCCAAAGAGTTTACAATCCAAGGGTTTGGCTACATTTAAAATGCTGCAGCAGCGCTGCTGTAGTGCTTCAGTGAAGATGGTACCTATGCTGAAGGGAGGGGTTCTCCCATTGGCTTAGGTACTCCACCTCCCTGAGTGGCAGTAGCTAGGTTGATGGGAGAATTCTCCTGTCAGCCTAGTGCTGTCTGTGCTTTAGATCAGTTTAACTGCGTTGCTCAGGGGTGCGGATTTTTCACCCCCTTGAGCGATGTAGCTATACCGACCTGATTTCCTAATGTAGACCAGGCCTAAGTACGAGACAAGAGTCAACGGGTGGATACAGACAGTCGGAAGGGGGAAAACAAGGAAACCATGAAACAAAGTTGGTTAACATGATAAGCAATGGTTATAACACGCCAGCTGCCTAACAGTTGTCAAGTTTTGTTGTAGGCATGGCAAAGGAGAATTTGAAGAAGGGAATCAGTGCCTATGACAAGCAGAAATTATTCCTTTCATTGGGCATATTATTTAGAGGAAAATTCCAGCCATTCCATGAACATATTAGCTGCCATATAGGCGCTCAATATTACTGTTTGCTAACACTTCAGAATAAAGTCATCTCAGATCAAAGCCAATAGAACGGGCTCTGTCAAAGTTAACCTTGAACGTTCCAAGATAAAGGTGAAATTTACTCCGTCCATGGAGATAGCCGTGGTCCTTTGAAAAGACTGACCTGAGACAGAAAGAATCTCTCTCCTATTGATTTTGTTGGAGGACACAGTCCATTTTGAGTGCAACATCCTGGTAAGTTTCAACATGTAGTTAAGAGGGTGTGTACGCGCTCATATGTTTATGCATGTACATTTGTTCAGGGGTGTGCACGCTCATCCGTTAATGCACATGTGTGTGCAGATGTCTACATCCATGCATGAGTTCATGTATCTGGGCATGCATGCTCTTATAGGCAGATGGTGATTCGTTATTTACCTCCATGGAACCCCAGACCAGCCCTCTCCCTCCTAATGGAGAGAAGTCCCACTCCCTGCTAGTCACCTCCTTCCTTTTAATTCTAACTCCAAACTAGCAAAGAGAATCAGGGAGGAGCACTGTACGCAAGCCAAGGACTCAGCTGGGCCAGCCCCCTTACTCTGCACTTGCTTACCTCACATGGGTGCTGTGAGCCTGAACAGGTTAACGCCTCCACAGCACCTTGACATCCTCTGTTGAAAAGCACTAGGGACGTGCAATTATAATGCTAATCTGGTTAGCTGGATTTCTGCTCTCCTCCCTGATGGGAAGTTTCTCTTTGTGACTTTGGCATTAAAATACAGAGAGAGGGACAATGGCGACGTGGGAAATCTCTCTTCCCTCCCTATGCAGTTCAGAGGCTCAGCCTTCTTCTACAAGCCCTGCACGGAGCAGGCCTCTCTCAATCCAAGCTCTCATTGAAGTCAACGGGGCTTTGCCTGAGTAAAGACTGACTTAAAATGGAGGGGCAGATTCTGATACCATTATTCCCACTGAATCGTTTTTTAGGCCTTGTCTTCACTGCAAACAAAGGTGTGTTCTTAACTGAAGTTAGCCAACTTCAATTCAAATTCTAGTGAAACCAAGGCAGCTGCAGCTCCAACACAAGTTTTTTAAAATTGAAGTCTCTTGGGGAGCACACAGACCGGTTACTTGGAGCTGGTGTACTTGGTAACAGCCTTGGTACCTTCAGACACCGCGTGCTTAGCCAACTCCCCAGGCGGCAGCAGGTGCACGGCGGTCTGGATTTCCCGAGAGGTGATGGTCGAGCGCTTGTTATAGTGCGCCAGGCAGGACGCCTCCCCAGCAATGCGCTTGAAGATGTCATTGACGAAGAAGTTCATGATGCCCATGGCCTTAGAAGAGATGCCGGTGTCAGGGTAAACCTGCTTCAGCACCTGGTACACGTAGATGGAGTAACTCTCCTTCCTGGTCTTGCGGCGCTTCTTGTCCCCTTTCTTCTGGGTCTTAGTCACCGCTTTCTTGGAGCCCTTCTTGGGCGCAGGGGCAGATTTCGCCGGCTCAGGCATCTCGGTCGCTACTCACACAGCACAGAACAGGAACAGCAACGCCCAGTCAAAGACTACAAGGCAGCCTGCGGTTCAACTCGACCCACTAACTTGGCTGAAAACTGCAACTGCCTTGTCTTGTCTAGGATCCCAGCTGGGGTTAGCCAGCCTGAGCCAAGAACACACCCCTCATTCCCTGCAGGGTGCATCTGCACAGCAGCTGCAGGTGTAATCTTCAGCTCAGGCAGACACATGTGCACTAGCTGTGGTCCAGCCAGCACGCCAAAAATACTAGTGCAGCCCTGGTGGTGTGAGCGGTGGGATGGGCTAGCTGCCCTGAGTATGATCCTGTCTGAAATGCTAAGTACATACCCGGCTCGGCTAGCCCCTCCCACCATCTGTGCAACCACAGCTGCACTGCCGTTTCCATCCTTTAGTCACAGTGGGGTGAAATTCACACACGTGCAAAAGGCTAGTACAAGGGATTATGCTCTGCTTACATCCTATTTTGAGGGTTTAAGTGGGGTGTTGGCCCTCAGCACAGGGGTGAACTTCACCCATAGATGACCCCCTACTCACACCAGTGGTTCAGCTGGGACTGCTCCTGTGAGTAAGTGCTCCTGTGAATAAGTGCTCCTGTGAGTAAGTGAGACTTGCACAATTGGCCCAAAGTTAACAAAAAGAAGCTAATTTAAAAGTCAGTGACGTCTGCTCCTCCCCACTCACCGAGATTTAAATACGCATTGAAACTTACAACAAACAGCGCTCAAGGTTGACTGTTTTCCCCATCGGAGAGAAACTCTTTCCATTGCAGTTCAGCCTTTGCCCCGGAGAGAAGGATGATCTAGAGAGGTTCAGGAGCTCGCCTTCAACGTGGGAAGCTGGGATTCAATTCCCTGAGCTACTACAGACTTCCTGTGTGACCCTGGGCAAGTCACTTAGTCTCACTCTGCTCAGTTTCCCAGCTGTGAAATAGGGAGGATGGCACATCCCTATCACTCCGGTGCTGTGAGGCTAAATACAACGATGAAAGCAAGGTGCTCAGGTACATATGGCCATATAAGTACCTAATATAAATAGAGACATGGCTGCCTCCCTCAATTAATCTCCCAGCCATCCACCGCCAGAGCAATGGTGAAATTGCCACAGATACCTGCTGTTTGTATTTATATTCTGTCCCCTGCGTACTGGCTCCCACCTTCTTCTATTTTCTGCTTTACGCCCTTCCTGAACCCCCTTTCTTTTAGTGTTGGGCCAGGGGTTCCACTTCTTTTCCCAGCACAATTAATCCCCCTGTTCCCTACCATCACTTTCACCAAGTCAGAAGCAGCACCTTGGTTCTCAGCAATTTATCTGTCCCTCCAAGAGTCCAGGCTAAAATCGATCTCCAGCCCTGACAAGCACGTTCAGGTTGCTGTTCTCACCGTTCCCCGGGACACACTCACAACAAGCCAGACTCACCAGTGCCTTGGGCATGACGTAAAAGCAAAGCTCTGACTGCTCGTGGTCATTAAAGAGTCAACCCTCAGCACTTACTGTAAGAATCTTACTCCAGGCCCTGATGGCCCTGATGGGGCCTAGTCTTCCTTGCACAGCTCTGGTGGCACAAAGCAGCCAGAAACCCAGCTTAGCTGGCTACCTGGGTCTGGGGTGTCCCCTTCTGTATGAAGAATGGCTTAGACTATCTCCTGAGCCCCCAAGCACAAGGGTGTGGCCAGGGGAAAGGGGACATAGTTGCACCCCCCTGGTGATAGACCCCCCTGGTGATAATTGCCTGCAAGACCATCTCCTCAGGGCCACAAGCAGCTCTAAGGCCAATCAAAGTCTGGACCCAAGATCTGCAAAGCTGCGTGTGGTGCCCAGGAAAGGGTTAATTTCTCAAACAAAGCTGCTTTCAGAAGCTGGAAGGAACCCTGTTCTGCCTTCAGGGCAGGATCAGCCAATGAACATTTCTCCTCATGAGGTAATGCTTCTCGATTAGAGTCTTGTTGGGGGGGGGGGGAGGGTCTGATAAGTTCAGAGACCTTCCTTCCCTGCTGAGCATTTCAGCTCAGAGCCCCAGAGGAGCCGGAGAGGGAAAACCCTGACTGGGCCCCGACTAGTTCATCCACCAGGCCACAGTAGGATGTTGTTCCCCACAGGACAGTTTACTTTGTTCAGTTATCATTTGATTGGATTTTACATGAGGTAACATGAGAGATTAAAAGGTCATTGGAGCCTAGTTCAATTGGACTCATCATGAGACTGATGAGTAATGCCTGACGAACCTGTACAACTAGCAACAGGAGGTGCAATTAAAAAATACGCCTTGCCTTGACACAGGTGATCAATGCACTAACAGCTCTCGTTACGTGGATTAACCTGCACGGCTACTGCTTGCGGAGGTCTCTGGTCTAAAATCAGTGGCCAAGCTGGGCCCTGTCTACACTATAAAGTGCACCAGTGATTTCCTAACCAGCTTGGGACACCAGCATCTGGAACACCTGGTTACAATAAAACCGACCGAGTTGTGTCCACAGCAGCTTTCCTCATGACTTGACAGGGTGCCTCACTGCGTTTGTAGCCGTGCCTTGTGGGAAAATCAGGTCTGCTCTCCCATAGTGCCTTAGCAGGGGGCACATTGGCCAAGAAGGGCCGTGCACAGAGAGCAGTGCAGTCTGTGAGGTTGTACCGCATAGAGATCTACACGGCAGCAGGACCAGCCAAATGGGTTACACAGGGTTGTGGTACGATGAGTGGGCCTGGAGAAAGCGGGTCAGGTTTCAGGAGGGATCAGGAATGCATGCTGGGCCATGCTCTTCCCAGACAAACATGAGCCTTCCAGCGTAACACTGGCCTCTAAGGCTATGTCTACACAGCAAAGAAAAACCCGCAGCTGGCCCGTGCCAGCCGACTCGAGCTCGCAGGGCTCAGGCTGTGACGCTGTTTCATTGCTGTGTAGACTCCCAGCCCGGGCTCGGACTGGAGCCCTTGCTGTGGGACCTCCCACCCCGCAGGGTCCTAGAGCCCAGGTTCTAGCCTGAGCGCTGATGTCTACACAGCAATGAAACAGTCCCACAGCCTGAGCCCCGCAAGCCCTAGTCGGCTGGCACAGTTGTGCTTTGCTGTGCAGACATACCCTATGTATGCTCGGTAAAGATATCTTCCCTGCAACTCTGCCTGCCCGTTGCATCACTTGTCATCAATGAAACCAGGAGAGTCCGTCTCCGCTGAAAATGAATAATGTGCCCAACTGCCTACAGGACACAGCCACGTACCAGGCTTGGCCGTTGGCAGGGATGAAACACTGCCAGGTGCCATGGTTGCTGGCTGTGCATTAACCGTGTTGTGTGTGTGTGTTAGAAACAACGATGTCATTATGGTTTATTTTACCAGTGACTATTGACCCACCAGAGCCTCTGCGTTTGGATTTGGCTCTGAATCTAAACTTTGCCAAAGCTCAACCTATTATATAGGTAGCCCTGAGCATAGAATCATAGAATCATAGAACTTAAGATCAGAAGGGACCATTATGATCATCTAGTCTGACCTCCCGCATGATGCAGGCCACAAAAGCTGACCCACCCACTCCTGAAATAATTCTCACCCTTGACTCAGCTGTTGAAGTCCCCAAATCATGATTTAACGACTTCAAGCAGCAGATAATCCTCTAGCAAGCGACCCCTGCCCCATGCTGCGGAGGAAGGCAAAAAACCTCCAGGGCCTCTGCCAATCTACCCTGGAGGAAAATTCCTTCCCGACCCCAAATATGGCGATCAGCTGAACCCCGAGCATGCGGGCAAGACTCTCCAGCCAGACACTCAGGAAAAAGACTTTCAATTTCCCAACATTGACCATCGGTACTAACTACCAGTGGTGGCACTGATTATTGACCTATTGTGTAAATCAAGTTATCCTATCAAACCATTCCCTCCATAAACTTATCAAATCAGAGCTTCCAGGGCCACATCCTCAGCTGATGTAAATGGGTGTTCCTCTACTGAAGTCAAGGGAGTGACTCCCATTTACACCAGCAGAGGATCTGGCCTCTCAGCATTCTGGTTCGAACCCTTCTCTAACAGTGACTCTATCTAGTGTACCTCCTCTCCTGAGTCTAAGCTGGGGCTTGGCCTGCCCATGACCCCAGCAAGTTCATTGTAGATCAGAACACTTCTAATTGACCGTCTAATGGGGTAACTGAAGCATGCAGCTTACTGTCTGTCAGTGACCGTCTAGGTATCTTTGGTCCTGCCCCAGCACAGGCGGATGGATTGGATGACCTCTCAAGGTCCCATTTCTGTAATTCTATGGCAATCATTGTTTGTTATTTTTTTTGTAAAGAATAACAACACATGCATTACCTGTGGGTTGTCTATTACAGTGACCCTCAACCTTTCCAGACTACTGTACTGTACCCCTTTCTGGAGTCTGATTTGTGTTATCTACCCCCAAGTTTCACCTCACTTAAAAACCACTTGTTTACAAAATCAGACCAAAAATACAAAAGTGTCACAGCCACACTATTACTGACAAATTGCTGACTTTCTCATTTTTACCAGATAATTATAAAATAAATCAGTTGGAATATAACAATTGTCCTTACATTTCAGTATATAGTACGGTATATAAAACAGTATAAACGAGTCATTGTCTGTATGAAATGTTAGTGCTTTTCATGTCGCCTGTTGTAAAACTAGGCAAATCTCTAGATGGGTTGATGTACCCCGGAAGACCTCTGCGTACCCCCGGGGACACACGTACCCCTGTTTCAGAACCGCTGATCTATTACCTTTTGCTCCAAGTCACCTTGCCTCGTTAATGGAAATTGTAATAGCTGCCTCTGTTGTAAGTCAGGCCAGCACCATCTCTAAGCACTGCCTTAATGCACCATCCAGTTCTCCAGCTGAAAAGGTTCCTCGAGTGCTTCCCCGGGTGCCCACATGTATTTCCTCCATCTCCATGATGACAGCAGCCGCCGATTCATTGGTATACGTTAATGTATAGACATCTTGCCGTTTTATAAACTATGCAGATTACAAACTTGTGGCAGTTAACGGTTGTGGAACTGGAGCAGCCTGGTTTAGGTCCCAGGTTGCAGAACGACTGAGAACCCCCTCCTTTAACAGCCCTTCCCAGGGGAGCTGTTCCTTGTTCAGCTGGATTCGAATAGTGGGCTCAGTATTAAAGTGACTGGGTTGGACCTTTGTCAGTGATGGGGCTGGATATTTTTAAGCAATCAGACCATCTAATGTCAAGTCGTTCTGCCTTGAGTTGCTCTGTGTTCTGCTCCTGCCAGTTCCATCCCCATGTGTCCAGCGACGACTTCTCCATTTCCATGGTCCTGCCCCCTCTTGCTGTCCCCACAGGTTAGGCCAGTCAACGTCATGGATGTTTTTCATCACTGTTACTGTCAAAGGTGGAAGCTCCAGGGCAGCCCAGATGAAGGCATCTCTACAGCCTTCGCAGAAGATAACGTGCAGAGTGACCTCTTCCTCACTCTAGTTGAGCGGCAAGGTGGTAAAAAGGCCTGCAGCTGAGATACGCCATGATTATTTCTTGTTTGTATTACACTAGCACTTAGAGGCCACAGCTCAGTTCAGGGCCCTAGTGTGCCAGGTGCTGGACAAACCCATAGGCTTTGTCTAGAGTAAGATTTAAAGGTGTGTTGTTAGATCGTATTAGCTAGCTTCATCGAATGCCTTTGAAAACACTAATCAAGACAAGGCAAGTTGTATTGTAGCCATAGATGCCGGAACTAGCGGTGGTGGGGGAGGCTGCCGCACCCCCTGGCTTGAAGTGGTTTCCATCATATACAGGTTCTACAGTTTGGTTCAATGGCTCTCAGCCCCCCCCACTATACAAATTGTTCCAGCGCCCCTGACTGTAGCTGGCTGAGTTTAATTAAAAGGGGGGGGGGTGGGGGGAGTGCTAGCACATAGACCCCCTAAGCTCTAAGGCAACACATAATAATAATATAGCAGTTGATCCTCTATTGTGAGGGAGATCGGAGCCGGAAAGAAGAGAGCAGGAAAGAGCACTCACTGTTAATTCCCTCTACCTCTTAGATGCAAGAGCAAGGAATGGGGAAATAGCCACTTGAGCACTATTTTTTCACAGCACAGCATTCCTGATTTCATGCTTGCCAATGAAGTGAGCAAGCATCATTCTTCCCATGTCACAGGTGGGAACACTAAGGCACGGAGCACTTAAGAGTCTGTACCGTAGTGAGTCAGTGCCATTGTGATTAGAACTCAGGAGATTCCGGCTCAATCTACTAGACCACGCTACTGCTGACAGCAGTGACAAGTGCCAGAAGTGGTCCTGGTGACTCAGCAGGTGATGTTCGTCCCCATGAGTCAGGACAGGTCATGCCTGTACAGGGCTTTGAAGCTGTCAAGTATTATGTAAGCATTAAGTACTGGGATTAGCCAACCATTGGCCCAGTGCATACGATGTTAAGACATTGTGCTACTGGAAGCACTGGCTTTGGCATGAGATTTAAACCAAAGTTCCTGACCCCTTATGGGCATCGGACATCATGAGAGATTTTCTCACGAGAGTCGAGGTACTAGTCTCACCCTGCTAGCCAAATTCCAGGCAGGGTGACTACCTTTTGCATACCTGAAATTCCCCCTGCATCTTCATGGGAGGTGATGTTCCTTCATTCCTCTCCTAAAGAATTGCTCAGTGCTGTTGTACACAGCTGTGTTCCACCCCAGGCATGGCTGCATTTCAGTGGCAAGCAAAATGCTGCTGATCTAGCACGTCTATCTTGTACGTTGTTTTGAGAGCCTTTGGGATCAAAGGTGTTCTAGCAAATAAAATATTCTTATCACAGACCTTGAAAGCAGCCCTACGCTTATGAAGAGAGGGATCTGATTTTCAGTGGGTCTAGTTTGGAGCAGTTGCAATGCTCATTAACTCCAGCTGAACGAATGAGCCAGCCAAGCTGTACAGCCAGGAATATGGACAAAGAAGCTATTATTGACATTTTAGTTCAGGTCTTTACCCATAACACTCTCTCCTGGCCAGAGGCTTTGACTAATGCTATTGTTAAATCTAGTGTCCTCTTTATAACCTGCTTTTATAACCAGTTATTAACTGAATTAAAAGGAATGGAATTTATAGTTATGAAAAGCACCTGAAGTCTGAGGAACTCGGAGACTTCTGTCCTGTACAACACACACACACACACAGCCAGCCACCCCATTTCATCTGAGCATTTCCAGGTATGTTGCAAGGCTACATGGAAAAAAAAGCTTGACTACCTCCCCCTGGTGGTCACAGACAATACTACAACCTACCTGCGTTTATGTTGCACTAGCCAAAGACACCATTTCCAGGCCAGATGGGAGCTGTTTGTCTGACTTTCTGCACCTCATCGCACACAGGTGGCAGCGCTGAGTTACTGCCAAGTGTTTTGCAAATCTCACTCCTGCCATGCAGCCTATGGGGCGCCCTTTGCTGTCATAATTCAGCTCTTGAAGCAGTTACTTGGACTGAGTGGGATCAATGTGCACAGTGCTGACCCGTGCACAGAGAATGACAAGCTCCCTGCCCCGAGGAGCTTACAGTTTAAACTCTGGGTCATGTGTGCAGTGTTCCGCTGTCACCAATACACAGCGCAGGCTTCCCTCCAGCTAGGAAACCCTTTCTGTTGCAAAACTAAATATCCCAGGAGGTAAATGGGTTAAGGCACAGGGGGAAAGAAGTTTGAGTTTGTGAATTAATTTTATAAAACCTGTAAAAGTCAAGTCTGCAAATCACACTCCACAAAGATCCCCCCCCATCTGTCCAAAATAAGGAGCCAGGGGTGACCAAGTGGACAGAATATTACACTTGGAGTCAGGAGACCTGGCTTCTGTCCCTAGCTCTGCCAGTGGCTTACTCAGGCCTAGCCTACAGTAGGAAAGGTTTGTGGGTGTATGTGGGGGGGTCATAGTGGATCATGAGCTCCCAATGTGATGCTGTGGCCAAAAGGATTCAGGTGACCATTGGCTGTACAAACAGAGGAATCTTGAGTGGGACTGGAGAGGTTATTTTGTACTGGCCACTGGGGGACTCCTGTGGCCAGTCCTGGTGTCCACACTTGAAGGATGTTGGGAAACTGGGAAAGGTTCAGCGCAGAGCCGTGAGAATGATTAAAGGCTTAGAAAAGCCTACAGGGCACTGACAGAGAGCAGACAACCAGAGACACTCCCAGGGTGGCACTGGCTGTCTACCCTAAACAAGGAGGGAGGAAAGGCTAGTCCAGGGGTCGGCAACCTTTCAGAAGTGGTGTGCCGAGTCTTCATTTATTCACTCTGATTTAAGGTTTCGCGTGCCAGTAATACATGTTAACATTTTTAGAAGGTCTCTTTCTATAAGTCTATAATATATAACTAAACTATTGTTGTATGTAAAGTAAATAAGGTTTAAAAAATGTTTAAGAAGCTTCATTTAAAATTAAATTAACATGCAGAGCCCCCCGGACCGGTGGCCAGGACCCGGGCAGTGTGAGTGACACTGAAAATCAGCTCGCGTGCTGCCTTCGGCACACGTGCCATAGGTTGCCTACCCCTGGGCTAGTCCCTGCCTTGCGCACGGCTCTTCTCACTTCTCACTAGCAGCTTCTCTTCTTAGGCAAACTCCCCCGAAGCTGGGGCCAGCTTCACCTTTTGAAGTTCCCCTTCCCCAAGCAGCGCCTGCGCGCCAGGTGCACCGAATTAGCCAGTGCAGGGGCTTGTTAGGCTCGTTGCAAGCAGGATGGGGGGTGTCCCATCCCAAGTGCCCGCTGTTCTGGTTCCTGGAGGAGCTGTGGTGACCCACCCCATGGAGTTGCTGACAGTCCCAGGCCCACAGTGACACACAAACCATTCATCCACTTAATACAATAGGTTCCCCCAAAGGTATTGCCCGGCCCAAAGGTTCAAGGGCGACCGGATTATCGTCTATAAATAATGACATGGGGAACAGAAATTTGATCCTGGAGGGCTGTTCAGTCTAGCCGACAAAGGTGTAGCACGATCCAATGGCTGGAAGTTGAAGCTAGACAAATTTAGACTAGAAATAAGGTGCCAATTTTTGACAGGGAGGGTAACTGACCATTGGAACAACTCACCAAGGGGCGGGGTGGATCTCCAGCACTGGACGTTATTAAATCAAGACTGGAAGTTTTTCTAAAAGCTCTGCCCTTGTTCAACAGGAATTAACTCAGGGAAGTCCTATGGCCTGTGCCATACAGGAGTTCAGCCTAGATAATCACAACGGTCCCAGCCGATCTTCTCGTCTTACCCTTTTGTTTAAACGTCGTCTTTGGGCGACGCAAGCGGGGCGGTCGAAAGAAGAGACGGCAGCCACTTGCTGCAGTGATGTGCACCTGGACACACTAGAACAGCCTGGCTGCTGCCGGTTCCCTGACAGCTCTGACAGAGATGCCACGAGCTAAGCGCCAAACCTCACTCCCTGCACTTTTTGCAGAGGCAGGGTCCTGCATCCTCAGCTGCACCATGGAGCTGCTGGGCCCTGAGGAGGCTAGTTGCAGTTCCCTGATTCTGGAGCCAGCTGGGCCACTGGCATCGTTCAGAGCAGTTCTTGTCCCCAAGGGGCTGTCTGCCAGCCGAGGATACCAACGTGTAACAGCACTCTGGGTGTCTCCTCCCACCTGGGAATGCCCCAGCCAGGGGCTGCAGGGAGCGGTGCAAAGTGATGGGAGTGAGGCTCGTGATTGACATTTTAGAGCAGGCTGTTACTGATGCTCTCTCCTGGCAAACTAGAGCAATTACAGCCAATTGGGCAGGGGTAGGGGCTCAGCCATTCAGGCTGCCCCATATGAACGGCTGCATCTGGATTCCATAGGATTCGCCTTACCAGATCAACCCACTATCCAAACTGTATCCTCTGGGAGTGCCCACTGCTCAGAGGATGGTGAAAGAGCCCAGCATGCTGCTGGCCAGTTGAGCAATGGCTGCTGTGTGGAGGAGGGAAGGGGATTCCTTCCTGATCCCATGTGGTGGGGATCCCTGTATGCCCTGCAGCATGGTGGCTGATCACTCACCTCTTTTACCAGCACATGGAAATGTAAATTATCCAGCTACAGTACCTGACTCGCTGGGTGGGGAGGTGTAAGTTACATCTCCTGCGTGGCTGGCTATCACCCGTTCCCCTGGAGATGCTGTTCGGAGGACACATTGAATGATCAGCTCTCCCATGGCCCTGGCCACTTCCCAAACAGTGCGACAAACATAACAGGCAGCCTGGTCCCATGCACACGCCACACTTGTTTTTTGCCAACACCCCAGGGACTGAGCCGGGGTTCTGCTGCAGCTTGAGCGAAAGAACTAATCCGGGGACTGGAACAATCATATCCTCTGAGGATCAGTACAGAGAGGGCCCTGTAACACACTCACAAGTGGGTTACAACTACTTCCCACCCCTGTAACTTCCCCCCCCCACACACACACTGGGGGCCTCCATCAGTGAAGTCCAGGGTGAATCCTGTCACAGAAATGGACCTATGGCTAGAGATAAGCACAAACCTAAACCTCAGATCCCGGTACCCCAGAATGTTCAGGGAGCTCTGATCTGAATTTTAAATCGTCACAGTTTGAGACCATCTGTCTACCACATCCTGTGGTAGGGAGTTCCACATGCCCTGGGAATAGTTTCTTGATGTTTGCTCTGAATTTGTCAGCTGCTCATTTCAGCAAGGACCCCCTGGTTCTCGTACTGCAGGCAGGAAGAGAGGAGGAGGGCTGGGTGCCGCAGGGGCTTCTCTTTTCCACAGACTATGACAAGCGTTACTGAGAGAACCACACCAGGCAGGAAGCTGCCACCCAGAAAGGAGGCCTCTGCTGGGGTGAGAGAGAGGACTCACTTGCCAGAAAGACGGGGGTTTGAGGGAAATCGTAGCCCCCGATGGGAGTGACTTTGAATCTGGGCCAAATATAGAAAGGGAGGTGCCTGAGCTTACATACTAGGTAAGCATGTGTTATTCCCGTCTGCGCCTGTTGGGGGCAGCAAAACATCCAGAGAAGCATGTCTGTAACCTGTGACAGTTACCTACACAGCCGGTCAGGTCTGGGTTAGACCAGCTGGTGTCCTGCTACAGGCGCCTACAAAGTAAACAGTCTGCCTTTCCCTTCGCCACCCACCGGTGGAAGGAGAGCAGTCAGACCTGCAGCAGGGGGAGATGGGAGCTTTGCATTTGAGAGGTGCTTCTGGCAGGGTCAAACTCAGGCTAGGGGGACCTGAGCTGGCTTCAGAGGAACCCACCTAGTTCCGGTAGCTGAATCACAACCGTGCTGCCCCCGTTGCAGGAGAGGCAAGCGCCCTGCTCAGGCTGCAAGGACCAGGCCCATGAGACACTAGCCAGGAAAGGAGAGATGTTGTGCAAGCCAGGACTGCACCCTTATTGTCTGGAAGCTGGTGGGAAGATCTTGGCCCAGGCAGGAACCAGAGTCGCTGGAGCCCGTGAATAAGACGGATAGGTGCAGGCTGGGTGGGTGGCCTGCTTAGACTGTGCTGAGGAGCAGCTGTCGGTGTTAAAACAGAGATTCTCCCCTCTGCACCTCACATTCAACGGAGTCACTGTTGGGGACACAAGACCCACAGGTCTCTATGGGGAAAGGCTAGTGGACAGAACACTAGGTCGGAACTAGCCATGAATGGGAACGGCAGTATTTGGACCCAGTTCCAGCTGGCAGCGTGCACAGGTGTGTGGCTCTGTGGTTTTGCCTGGGTCCCACCTCTGCTCGATGCAGCTGGCTGAACAGGGAACGCTTGAATGAGCAGAACATTCTGAACTCTCTCCAAACCCGGTGCGATCACTCGCTCCCCAGCGTTTCACCCACAGCCAGGCAGGGCTCCCGGCACCTAGCAACGGAGGCAACTCAGTCCAGAAGCCTGAAGGGAATCTTCAGCTTCGTTGCGTAAGTGCATGCAGGGCTAGTCACTGGTCAGATGGTGCCATTGGCTCCCATAAGCTGGCACTGGGCAACCCAAGTTAGTGACAGCGTGGTCTAGAGCAGCGTTTCTCAAGCTGGGGTCCTCTAGAGGACTTGGGAGCCAGGAACTCCAGAATTTTAACCTCAGGTCTCCCACAGACTAGCTGAACGAGCCACTTCTCTCTGGGTGCCTCTGTTTTACCATCTGTAAAGTGGAGGTAATGATGCTTGCCTGCCTAGGTGCATGGATTAGTTCGTTCAGACTGCAGCGTTCACAGCATACACACAGAGAAGTTAGATAACATTCCTTGCTGGTAGGTTGCAATGTAACACTACTTTATTTCTTAGCATTCAGAATAACACACAAGAACCCCAAAAAATCAGAGAGAGAGACAACAGGCTGCTCCCTAAGGCAACAAGACACAGCTCACTCCACCTTGTTTTAAACTGTCTCTATTCAGACTGGTCCGGCTGTCTGCTGGCTCAGATGACCCAGATCACCTGGCTTCCCTCCAGGCGCCCTAGCCTGCAAGCAGGACCAGGAAACCCATTACACTTAAAGCAGTAGCGTGTCCTTTCTAACCACTTTCCAATACACCCCAAAGAGCCATATTAATTATTAGCAATCTGCACTTCTACTCCTTACTGGGGCCTTTGGGTGCTACTGCAATATAAATAATAGGAAATAAATATTCACCTGCAACTCCAATTCCAAGAGATTCCAGTGCCGGGCTGCATTCCTACCCCTCGTCTGGGCTGGCCTTAAAGCCTTCTATTGACAAGTAGCATTTGCTTTTACTGACCTGGCACGCAGTGATCAGCAGAGGTGGATTAACTCTGACTTCCCCAAAAAGCCCCCTGGCCTCAGAGCTGCTGTGTTTGTGTCTCATCTCCACAGAGGTGTGGCCAGCCTGGAGGCTGGAAGCCATTTCTCCAAGTTCCTCTGTCTCCTGCCAAAGTCAGGGAGAAGTTCACACGTGTCCAAAGGACACAAGGCTGCAGGCAGGGGTGTTGCGGCATGTGGGAAGGTTACTTGAACCAATTACAACCTGGAACCCCTACCTGGGCAGTAACACACCCAGAAGAAGGTGCTCATGGCAGTGGGTGGCGATTTAGGTTCCAGGCATATGTGAGCTGGGAAGTTCCCTGTAAATAGCTGGCCCCATGAGGGAGCAGTTGGATTTAATACTTAGCTCTTCATCCGTAGATCTCACTGCCTGTTACAAACGAGGGTCGCGATCATCATTCCTGTTTTACAGATGGGGCTATGGAGGCCCAGAGACGGGACGTACCCAGACTCACACAACAGCTCAGTGGCAGCGATGGTACAAGGATGCAGGGGACCTGGGCTCTCTCTGCAAGGCCCCATCGGGCCCAACTCAGTCCTCAGCAGGGGGTTCCGCCTTCTGTGTGTCACCAGAACAAAAGCCTCCATCTCTTGAAGACATAGACATGAATCGAAATAGGAGCCGGCCGTGTCTGGCTGACGTGCCACAGCCATCGCCGGGGTTGTCCGAGCGCCGCTGGAAGATGTGGGATGAACTGCTGCAGCTGACTGGTTTTCCCACAGCACGAACAGGAAATGACAAGCATCATGGCTGCCCCAGTTCAGCATATCTCAACTTCTATGCAAATTACGTAAATTATCCACAAGCCCCTGGGCCCTCAGTCTTTGGGCTAGAGGTCTCAGGATTCCCAGAATGCCCTGGGCATAGCCTCTGCTGTATGGCGCACACACGCCCCAACCCAGGTTTGCTGTGTGGCTGTGCGTAAAGTCTTGCACAGGACATTTCATGCCATTGGTGTCCTGGCAATGGCTCCCTCAAGTGTCTGTAGTGCCCAGCCATAAGGGTGGAGATCTCTTCGGGTCGGGGGGACCATTTCACCATCAGTTCTTCCGGCCATTTTTTGGACCAAAAACACATGCTAGAACATAACATCTCTGGGAAGATTTTCAAAGGCACAAACAACAGGTACGGCCAGGTCCTCAAAAGTATTTTGGTGCCTAACTGCCATTGAAATCAATGAGAGATAGGTACCAAACTACTTTTGAGGATCTATGCCTAGATGCCTAAGCTACCAGTAGCTCTCCATAGGAGCAGGTTGGTCTAGTGAATCAAGGACCCATATGGGCTTCAGAAGACTTGGGTTAAATTCCTATCTCAGCCACAAACCCTCTGTAGGAGAAGTCACTGAATCTTCTCTGTGCCTCAGTTTCCCAGTTATACAAGGGGCATAATGCTTCCCTAGCTCACAGGGGTATTGTGGCAAATAAAATCCACCAGGGACTGTGTTGATGTGACAATGAGTGGAGGGAGCTTGCAAAACAGCTTGAATTTGAAAAATAAGTGTGCGCGTGTTTAGTGCCCCCCCCCCCCCAAAAAAAAAAAAAGCTTAGCACAGGGAGTATAACATAATGTTGGGTGAACCTGCTTTCCCAAGTGCTCTCTCTGAAAGCTGGTAGTGGCCAGAGAAGTGATTACAAAGAACCTCTCTGTTCCACGCTTACATTTCTTGATTCATTTTTCCAAAAGTGAATAGCATTCAATACATTGTTGAGAACGATCCCTTCCCCCTTAGCAGAGCATTGCACGCTGACAAGGAGGGAACATTATACTCATATTTGCCCTTTCTCGTTAGGAAGTTACAAAAAATTAGTAATGGGAAATTCTGGCAGTGTCGCTTTCACCCCACCCTCGCTGGAGGCTTCTGTTGTCAGGCAGACCAGGGACTTCAGTGCATTTATTCTAAATTTAGTCCAAGCAGCATTTGGCCCTTGGGTGCTTCTGTTATGTTCAGAGCCAATAGGACATTTTTGCACGGCCACAGTTTTTGTATTTCTGATGGTAGCATGCTGTGCCAGGGTTCATCGTAGAGCCCAATTCATAGTCCCGGACTGGTGTCATGCCCTCCACTCCAAGGGAATTTCTCCTGATTTACATGAGCACAAGAGCAGAATCAGGCTCTTAATTACCGGACACAGTCACCAAAAGATATTCAAGGATGAAGCAGTCAGTGGTGACTGGACCCAGTATTCTAGAAATCCCACAAGCTGCCCTGCAGGAGCACCCAGCATTTCTGTAAGGTGGCTTGCAATGGCCTGTTCTCTGGTTCGCATATCCCTTCGATGTGCAGAAGCCCTGGGTTTTGCACCGTGCCCTTGCAGTGTGCTACCTCCTGGGCCCGAGCAAGGCCGGGAGGCTCTTTGGAGACACAGGGAGGTCCCCTCATTGCTAAAAGTATATCTTAATCAATTAAGTGTATCTTAATCGCTTGTGTTGTAACTGGGTTCTCTGCCACAGTTATGGTGTAGATAAGCCTTATGGGAGCCCTGCATGCGTTCTGCACACTCAGGGTTTCCTTCACAACTGGCCTGGCTAGAAACTTAGTATCTTTAAGCAGAGAAGCTTCAGTTCTGAAAAAGAAAAAGAAAAAAAAAGCTGATCTGTGGTGGGAGCTTAAAGCTGCATCATTCTAGGTGTACAACTTTTTATTGCCTGTCTACTATGAGCCACTCAGCCCAGCCCACAGAGAAGTATGTGTCATATATTTGCATTCATCACCTACATCAGATCTGCTCTTCCCGTGCCCAGCCCTTCAAAGGAGGCAGCAATTTGGAGCAAGGTTGTTGGATGCCTTAGGCATCCTATAGCCATTGGCTTGCCCTTCAGCCAGGGGGGCCCTCTGGGCACTCACCCATAGTCTAATGCAGGGGTAGGCAACCTATGGCACACATGCCAAAGGCGGCACCCGAGCTGATTTTCAGTGGCACTCTCACTGCCTGGGTCCCGGCCACCGGTCCGGGGGCGCTGCATTTTAATTAAATTTTAAATGAAGCTTCTTAAACATTTAAAAAACCTTCTTTACTTTACATACAACAATAGTTTAGTTATATATTGTAGACTTATAGAAAGAGACCTTCTAAAAAGGTTAAAATGTATGACTGGCACGCGAAACCTTAAATCAGAGTGAATAAATGAAGACTCGGCACAGCACTTCTGAAAGGCTGCCGACCCCTGGTCTAAAGCTAACCCTCCAACTGAGTGAGTGATGGGCATCCAGCTCCGATGCACTGAAATGATCCTGCTCAGGTTTTTAAACTGCCCTTTGTCAAGAAACTCTGTAGGACTCAAGAGCAGGCAGCCTGGTAAACATTGCTTTGAACCAAACCTCAGGGCCTGGCCCGAATTTCCTTAATGGGGTGTAGGGCAGAACCTACCTTGGTGGTGATGGGTTACTAGGACTTTCCCCAGCTGTAACATTTATGCATTTAAGCCAGGGGTGTCAATGCCATGACAAATCTTGGAGTGATGGGTCCACACCTCCTCTTCCTCACCCCTAGAAACGCCTAAATCACACGAGTGAGTAGCACAGGTGGGCGCACAAGCCGCTTACCAGGGCTCATTTGTATGCTTCAGGCCCCGTTAAACGAAGTCTGACTCTCGCTGTAAATGGAGCCCTGCACCATTAACTAGGACACTTAGGAATCAGGCCACGGGGATGCTGCTGAGTCAGCCGGCCGCACCCTGCTGTGAAAACACTTGCCAGCTGCTCAGCCCGTCCCAGCCGTTTGCCCAGGCTGCACGCGCTGTTTGTCTTTCGGAGCATCACGGCTAAGGTGGATGGCTTTCAGCTTCCGGCGTCAGGGCAAGGCCGTCACCCACTGCCCAGCCTGTTTTAGGGATGGAAGCAGGATGCACAGACCCTGTGCACGCTGCACCGGCGACGTGCAGCCGCCTGTAGGAAATGCAGTAAATGATCCAGACTGGAAGGGGGCAGTTATGGGGCCCATGGCAACAGAACCCCGTGCAGCAGGGAGAAAACTGCGACTCTTCTTGCTTCCTTCCAAAGAGGCAGCCTGGTGCACTACTGTACCGGAGACCCAGATCCAATTCCCACAGCCCAAGCACTTGCTTCGTGGGGCAACAGGCTAGTAGGGGACTCTACTCAGGACAGCCCCGGCTGATCAAAACCATGCTAAACACCCAGGGGACATATGGCATGCAGCCAGAGTAGGGACATCAGTATCACTTGCTAGGCGTGTCCATGCATACCGTTGTGTGGGCAGCCCCCGTGAACTGTGTGCTGGGGCACATTCACAAGCAGCATGGACAGGCGGCCATCCACTGGTCAGCATAAAGGACTTGTGCTGCCACAGAGGAGCACAAAGGTGGTTAAAAGCCGAGTTAAAAATGGGGCGGCAGGGGAGGAAGAAATCCACAAGGCTCTGCCAGATTTGGGGGGTGGGGAGCTACTGGGTTGGGACAGGGGATGGACCAACGTTGGGATTGGTCTTGTTCCCCCAGGAGAGCAGACAGGCAGCAACATCTTCTCTTGGACCAGGATGAAATCCCATCCACGCAGGTTAGGCACCTCCTGCCTCGAGTTAGTTTTCAGCAGCCGCAGGCGTTGTGGTGGGTCGCAAGCAACGACCCAAGCAGTCACCAAGGTTTGAGATACGGCAAGCGTCCCACTAGACTCCATTGCTCTTGTCAGACCACATCGTGTAGTGATCCCACCAGGTGTCCTGTCCATGGTAAGCAGGGTCAGGCCTCGTCTGGCAGCCCTCAGGGAACAGAGGTGCTGCAGGAAGCAGTTACTGAAGGTTTGTAAGACCAACACCCCAGCATGGGGCTCTACTGGTGCCTTTCAGCCAAGAAATACAACCAAAGGTCCTGACCACCCCGGTCATTAAGGATCCCACAACACTTATCTTCAAGGTTGCTTCATTATCTTGGCCAAATTCCATCGCAGGCAGCCACATACGGCTATCTACATTCCCCGTCAGTCAGCAGTTTTGCTTGGAAGAGGTATCTTCTCCCCCAAGTTTCCTAACCAGAACTATTCCTTAGGGCCATCACCACTGCACAGCTGCCAAGTCTCACCCCACGGGTGGCTGCTTATCAGCGGTAGATTAAGTGATCCCAGAGTTAAATCTGTGGAGAAACTATAAAATGCAAAAATACACCAAAAAAAACTTATTTATAGCAGAGAGCAGCTGACATGTCAGCCAATAAGACTATTTATTGTTACCTTACAATACAAACACGGCGGGGGGAAAGGAGGTGGAGAGGGAAGAAGAGGGCTGGGGGAGTCAACAGCAGCAGCTTTTACATAGGAGTCTATGTACATCACAGTATAAAGTCAATTAAAAAAATTAAATCCAAGTTTTAAAAACCCCATGTGTGATCTAAAACCAGTAACCAGGAGTTTGGCTGAGAACTATATAGATTCTCCCTCCCCCCACAAATATATCTAAAAATATTTTTCTAAGCCACCATTTCACAAGACCAGAAGCAAAGTTCTAAAGAGTCTGGACTTTACAGCTGACCAGGTCACACGTTCATAAAACCCACATGAGAAACTAGGTTAGAATCAAAACCCCCACCCTCTTCAAGGCCTCATTTGTCTGCATAGTCTGTCGTTTGCATCCCTGTCTCGTTGAGACACGTCGTGCTCACAATGGCCTCTGTGACAGCATATGGGTCGCAGTTGGCTGCAGGCCGGCGGTCCTCGAAGTAGCCATAGCCATCCTGGCCGACTTGGCGGGGGATACGGATGCTGGCCCCTCGGTTGGCCACACCGGCAGAGAACTCAAAGATGCTCGAAGTCTCGTGGTGCCCGGTCAGTCGTCTGGAGTTGTCCCTGCCCCCTCTGGGGTCGTACACACAGATGTGGTAGTTGTGTCGCTTGCTTAGCTTCTCAATGGCAGCTTCAATACATCTAACCAACAAGGAGAGGAACAGTTTAAAACACGGATATGCAGCACGATGCCCAGTGGAACCCTGGGCCATGGCGGGGACTGACAGGCACTACCGCAATACAAGTAATAAAGAGATTGTGTTGAAAATAAGGGCTCTTTGAGTGTGGGGTGTGAGCGTGACATGCACAAGCAAGAGACACATGCAGGGCTTCAGGGACAGGTGGCACCTCGGTCTCACCTGTTCTCTGTCTGGGGCACACAACAGTGGTCTTCTGAGAACCAAAATGTCTTACTTTGACCGAAGTCACTGGGCCCAGCATGGGGTATCTGGATGAAATTCGATGGCTTCTGTTATGCAGTTCACACTAGATCAGGGGGGGCCCAACCTACGGCCCAATCTACTAACGGACGATTCATTAGCATTTTATCGTCGTGCGCAAATTTTATGCATGGATTTCTTTATTTGTTTTTATGGATAGTATTGTCTATCTAAATACATACAAAACAAGCCAAACTTAAAATACGAATCAACACATGGGACTTTAAATCTTATTAAAATATGAAGAATCTGTTTGGCCCACACACGGTTGTGCTTAGGTTTATGTGACCATCATGTGTAATAAGGTTGGGCACCACTGCACTAGATGATCCAATGGTCCCTTTTGGCTGCGAAACGACAAAACCAGTTTTCTGTCTGCCTCATGCGGACCCTGTGCACGGGTTGTGGGGAGGGATTTCACCCATTCTCTAGAAGCCATGTCAGTAAGCCCCTCAGAAAGGTGCTACTAACCACAATGACCCCAGATAGACTCCAGCCTAGCAACGGCATTCACTCACTTGAGACCGCCCTCCTTCCTCATGTCTTCTGTGCTGTAATTGGTGTGGCACCCAGCTCCGTTCCAGTTGCCAGTCATGGGTTTGGGGTCCAACGTGGCCACGACCCCAAAGTCTTCACAGACGCGGTGCAAGATGAACCTTGCCATCCACAGGTGATCTCCCATCTCGATGCCTTCACAAGGCCCGACCTGGAATTCCCACTAGAAGGGGAAAGAGGAGCATTAACGCTAAGGTTTGGGTTTCTCACTTAGCCACTTGCTTTTGACTCAACAGTCGATCATGGCAGACTCCTGCCAGGTGTTCCGGCACACACGCCAGTGAGCTATTTATCAAGGGTTTCATCATCCGGCTCCTGCCAACGTGCAGCCAGAGGCTGCTCCACCCGGGATGACTAAGCAGAGGCTTGCGTCATCTGATGCCTTTCAGAGGCAACTTTATAGCATCTGTAGGTATCACCCAGCCTAGCAAGGATCAAGCGCAAGACATGGAAGGAAGTGGAGCAAGGAGCTTAGGAGGGCGCACTTCATTGCGGGTTAGAATCAATTCAGGGCTCGTTAAGGTGTAGGGCGGACAACACTGCAGTAAAACCCTCCACTTATCCCGAGCAGGTACAGCCAGTGTAAGATCTACCCCCCCACACACTGCCTTGCCAATGACCCTCAGCCCTATTCCACAGACAGCAGAGATGGGGGCGAAAAAAAACCCCCAAACAAAAACTCCAAACGATTCATCCTGGGTGCGCCAAGACTCAAGGCCGTGTCTACATGGGAAAGTCGCACCCGTTTGACTTAAGGTGTGATTTTAAAATGGGTGCAACCCTCTCATGCAGAATTAGGAATTTATTTGAGCTAACCTGAAATAGGAGTGTCCATTCAGGGTTGGCGCTAGTTTAAAAGTCACACCTTCAGTGAAGTTGGTGCAGCTTTCTCTCGGAGACCAAGCCGTAGCTGTACGCGGTCACGTGACTCAGTGGCACGTGACCGTGCTGGTGTAGAGGAAATCTAGCCTGCACAGTGACTTTGGAAACCCCTGCTTCCACCTTTCAGCCCTGGAGACCAGGTTCTCCAGAAGAACACGCTGCCCCTGGTTGGAGAAGGAGCTCATGTCTCCCTTCCACGTAGTTTTGCTGAAGACCACAGATACTCAGTGCAGACAGCTCTCTTCGGTACTGGGCAAGAGCTCAGGTGCTGCACAGCTGTGAGTAAGTGGGGCAGAGGGAAGCTGGAGACTGGAAGAACCAGATCCCCTGGGACAGCACTGCAGAGCTAATGCTCGGGGCATTGCCAGGCAGTGCAAGGTAAGTATTCTAACTCCCCGTCAACTTCCTGCCTCAACGAATGCTCTCTTGACAGGACAAATGAGAAATGCTCCTGCCATACATACCTGGGAGGGCATGACCTCAGCGTTGGTGCCACATATCTTCACCCCGGCATAGATGCACGCCTTGTAGTGGGACTCGACAATATCTCGCCCGTACACCTTGTCTGCTCCAACCCCACAGTAATAAGGCCCTAAAGGGAGAGACAAGACACCACGTCACCAACCAAGGCAAGCTCAAGGGAGGAGCAGTGCCCCTTCATTTCCCATCCCACAAGCTTATCTTCCAGCGTGCATTTAGAACTCAAGAGACGTTCCCAGGGCTCTCCTTCCAGCACAAGAGCCCCAACAGCCACGGAGATGCAATGGCTTCTCCAGCTCGGCTCCAGACTGAGCTGAAGGGACTTCGTCTAGGAGCAAGAGCAGTTCAATCTCCCTGTCACATCCAAGTGTTGGCCTCCACGGAGGTTGCCAGCAACATGACCAACTGAAAGGGCTGTTGTGTGGACACCTGCCCATCCTATGGGGAAGGCATTGAGACCACAAGCTGCTCCACGTGAGAGCTGTTCGGTGGACATGAACAGCGAGGGGACGGATTGGAACAGCAGCTAGGAAGTGAAAAGCGCCATAATCCATTCCCAACACTCTGGGCCATTTAGTCTCAGGCTGTTCCCCAGTATTCCCACAGTAAACTTGGATGAAGCGTCAATTTCCCCATAAACCTCATTTATCCTCTAGCTATTGCATTCCTTAGTACTTAAAGTTCCAGCAGAGCCTGCACAAGTTAACTGCTCCCCGTTAAATAGAGGATTTCCCAGGGTGGGGGTGGCAGGAAGAAAGGAAGTGAAGAACTGCTCCATTACAATGAACTCCACCCCTAACGCTAAGGCTGGCTTTTTGAGACAGTTCTGACAGCTACTGTTGCCTGTGTTTATTGCAACTAACTTGGAACCTGAATGAGTGTTAACCTGCTGCAGTTTGCTACAGGTTTTCCTCCTTCCCAGGAGGCAGTTAGCTCTGCAGTACAAACTCAGAGGGAAAAACAGAGATGTTGAGAATCAACCCCAGTCAGGGGATCTTAAAGGAAAAGAAGAAAACCCTCTAGCGTCACTACCCCCCCACAATCCAGTCTAGGCAGCCGAACCAGTTTGTGTGCCGGGGGTGGGGGAATTTGCTGGAGTGCCCAGCCGTCACACAGCCAGTCTTTATATTAATAACCAGCTGCACATTTCCCCCCCGGCCAAGTTCTCAAACCCTCGACAAACAAGTTCTAGAATGGAAAAGTTTGTGTAATCTCAGGCAGTGTCAGGAGAGTGGTACCACTGCAGGTCACGTGACCTGCAGGGCACACAATACACAGGTGTGCCACTGGTACTTAGCTGAACTTGGCACAGTGCTGCCTGTAATTTAAGTCTCAGGAAAAAGCTGCACCCATTTGCCTAGAACGCTAATTGGTAGGGTGATTCAGGGGAGAAGCCCATGGCTGGATCAACACCTTCAGAAGGAGTTCTGGCTGTCTGAAGTGAGAACAGCAGCTGAATTAAGCCAGCCGCGGTCATCCACCCACCAGTACCACTTGGGATGGAAGAGCTTTTTTGCTTGGCTTCCCTCACTCAGCAAGTTACAACAGCCTTGGATGTAGGTTCTGCCATGAGACCGGGGATGGGGATGTGTGTGTGTGTGTCCCACATGGTTCACATTGCAGGATTGGAGCCCCAGTCATGAACTGCACAGGGCTTAGCACTGATCCTGTGACGTGCTGAGTGCCTTTGACTGCCATAGAGGTCAATGGGAACTGCACCTTGTGAAGTCAGTCCTTTCATCGTAGAGGAGGTGCAGGAGTTGGGTCGCGCTGTGCTAGCTAGCAGGAGTCTGGGAATACTAGTGGGGGGAGGGCATTCAGGGGCCGGAGAGTCTAGCTCTTACCTTGCGGACCTGGGAACCCATTATCAGGCCAGCCGTACGGGTGTCCATTGATGCCCAGCAGCGTGTACTCTTGCTCCATTCCAAACCACGGGTGGCTGTCCTTAACCAAGTCCATGACTTTTTTACATGTGTTCCTCAAGTTAGTTTCTGGAGAGAAGAGAAATTCCTTAATTAGACCTGGAACACCTAACCTGGGATCAGAACCCTCCAGCATTTCATTCAGCCCATCACTTGAGGGCCTCTCTTATTGGGGAAGACACCAGTTGGCGCTTTTCCTTGCATAGCCCTCTACGAGCTATAGAGGGTTCTCCTCCAGCCAGCCTCTCTCTGTTGGGAATCTGCAACCAATATTGTCGCTATGAATTCATGATACTGTATTGGTTTGCACGGCGACAGACTTGTCTCAAAGATAGGACTAGGACGGCCCTGGCTGTGGAAAAGCTGGGCTGAGAGGCCGATAAATCCAGACCAACACAAGATGTTTTCAACAGCGGGAAAGGGAATAAGGAAAGTAACTGGTTACACACAAAGTCATCTCCCTCTATCCCTGAATAAAATGTTCTCTGCTCACCCATTTGCTTTAGCACTGGAGGAAGACAACAGTGCTTGATTTCAAAGGGTGTGTAATATTATATACAAAGTGCAAATTTAACCCCCTGCCCATTAAAATTGATACAAAACCCCACAAACATCTAAGTAGCCATATACCCCGCTGCCTCCCCCCATCCCATCACCACAGTATCTGGCCATCTGCCAAGTAGGTATGGATTTAGACCACCACCACTGGTAGGCAAGTGGTCTTCCCATTTTACAGATGGATACAGTCCCTTAATCAGAAGAAGTCCATCTTCCCACCCTACATACGTGTCCCCAACCAAGCTTTCCTGAGCTCTCTTCCCACCTCACTGCCCCCCTACGTTCTGGGCCAGCATTCGAGCTGGCTGACAGCTTGCAGAGCTGAGCACCAGGGCTAGTCTATCTGGCTTTCTCCCTCATGGGAGTGGCACAGAAACCCGTCAGAACAGTCCCGAAGATACTGTTAGCCCAAGTGAGACCTGGAACGGAAGAATCCAGGTAAAGGGGAGAAGAAGGAAATGAAATAACAGGTTTTCCCTGTCACAGAAAATGGCAGCCTGCAGGCAATAAGTTGCACTTTTACCTACAGTGTTCATTGAAGAGACCCAAATGCTGCTGCAACAAACCCCAGGGATTTGTAAATAATGACAAAGCACCAGCAAAATTTTCTTTTAAAGGTCCCACTTAGAACGTTTATATGGTGGAGAGAAAAATGAAGAGACCCTCTAACCATGTAAGCTGGGCACCTTCAGAGAAAAGTCAGTTTAGGGATTGGCATTCACTGGGTACCAGGTAAGTGCTGGCTGCCATATTCCCCTTTGAATCTCTTTAGCTCTACCAGGATCATGAACATGGTACAATAGAGGCATTTAAACAAGCTTCAGAACCTGAGATGATGTCTCCCGAAGCTCTTGCTGGGGGAGAATCTGGCTCTGGTTCAACCCCAAAACAAGCCACTGCTTTAAAGATACAGTTGAGCCCCAGGCTAGCTGCTATGAATCAGCTGATTCCTTTATCTGTAGAGGGTGGTTGGCTAATTTAATGAAACAAAATATTGCAACCCCAGGAAATTTGTAGGGCATGACACAGGACCTTTCTGGATACTTTTGCCAGAAAAGTGCTGCCTTCATTTATCAAGCCAAATGCCCCTTGATTCAAGTGATAAGGAATGTCTCATATGCTTAAATTATTGGTGACTGACAAATCTATTAAACCATATTGCTTTAAACACAGTAACATGGATAACCTCTGTTTGACAGAATACAGCCAAGTGCATGGATTTAAATACTTTTTTTGATTATTTTAAGCCATAAATTCAGTCCTCTGAGATCACAACAGTTGCCTCTCAGAGCTGTATTACTGCTTGATAGGTGTCCCTAGCCTCTGTTTGCCAGAAGCTGGGAATAGATCACTTGATGATTACCTTATGTATGTTACAAGAACTAAATTAGGGAGCCCACCAACACGAATTTACAGGTAGAGACCCAGGACTGAGCTTCAAGCCTGCACACTGTTATTAGACAGGTGACTCAAAAAGTAGGACAATTCTTAAAAGAAAGCCTTTGTCAGAATGGAAGTACAGCAGTAATTGACAACACAATTATTTTTATAAGTCCAGAAGTCAGGATTTAGACTACAGTACTTCACACAAAAGTTAAATGCCAGAGTCTTAGTGGTTTACAACCAACCAACCCTATCTCGGGCCACCACATCCCTCAGACCTCCACCATCCCAGAGAAAGCTTTCCATACCAACATGTGGTCCCCACATGCAGGGGATCACCTGACCCTCCTTTGCCCTCACAGGAGCCAGGAGACTCCTCATTCATAACTACACCTCGTTCACTCTCAACAATGATCCCAGATCACTTTAGACAAGGTCAGGAATCAATCAGCTTCTCCACAATCATCCTGAACACGCAGGCCTGATTCCTGCTGTGCGCCTGACAGGTCACTGTACCCGGCTATAGGCCAGGATCAAGGATACAGATATCATAGGAGAGAAGATCAAACTGCTGGAAGTCAGAGAAGCAACACACAAGATGCAGATTTCCTTTCTCAAAGCCACTAGTGGAGCTTTCCAGCAGCAAGGGGAAAGGAAGCGCGGGTGGTGCGGAGCTAAGGTTCCAGGTACCTTAACCAAGCTTTGCTTACTGGCATATAGGTTTTTATTTAAAATACACTTTAATTCCACAATCATTTCTATGTTTATAAACCCTAGCTGCCAAGTTTCTGTCTTAATGTTCAATATGCTACATTCTAGTAATCTGGTTACAGTAAGTATTCAGGGAGATTGTATATTTGGGAATACAGGTTAAAATTACTTGGTGCTGGCCCGGTCGACGAGGCTTGCGGTGACCTCTGCCGACAGATGCATGCAAGCATCTTCTCTGTGTATCTATATCTATACACACACACACATATATATCTATACATACACACACACACTCTTATTATATGTTCCATTCTATGATTCTATGCATCCAATGAAGTGGGCTGTAGCCCACGAAAGCTTATGCTCAAATAAATGTGTTAGTCTCTAAGGTGCCACAAGTCCTCCTGTTCTTTTTGCAGAACATTAGCTACTTTTTGACTACTCAATAGAATTCTCCTTGTCCTTCCAACACCTGCTAAGATGGGTTCCTGCAGATAACCAGCGACAGGGTTTTTGCTGCCTAGGCTAACTGCAAAACACACTCACCACTTATAACTCAGTCACTGATTAGCACATGATCACTGGCGACTTCTGAGAACGAGGCCCTAATATTTTGATGCCGATGGCACTTAGCTGGTGTGTCTGTTTGGTAACACACTGGCTCTGGTAACAACCAGCTTAGGCCAGTGCAGACAGACAGGAACCTCACCTGCATGTTTTCGGTTGTATTTCAGGACCTCACACAACACCAGCTTGTTAGGATCCAGACAGAAGGGGTCTCGGAACATCCTGACTGGTATCAAGAACATATCGCTGTTGGAGCCTTCGGCTTGGTCTGTACTGGATCCATCGAAATTCCATTCTGGGACATCTAGGAGCGAGAGGAAAAGGAAAAATCCCTCAATTTGATCCTGTTAAATATTCAAGAATGTTAAGAAGAGAGCAATCAAGAGCCCAAGGAGGATATACTCCGCAACATGCCACTGAAAACTGCTTCAAAAGGAAATCCAGGAAGCTTTTGACTCTCCTGTATCTACATAAAGCCCAGTCCTGCAGCTACTACTGTACTGCCATCACGGACCATGAAGGGAACAAAAATCCAGCCACAGCCATAGGTGCTAGAACTAGGGGTGCAGCTGCCTAGGGGTGCAGCTGCACCCCCTCATTTGAAGCAGTCTCCATCATTTATAGGGTTTCGTTTTGTATAATGGCTTTCAGCAAGCACCCCCACTATAACTCCCCTTAACCTCTTTGATGGTTCAAAGATTGAAGTCTAAATCTACTAAGAGTTCACAACATTTGTAGTGACTAACACACCAGACAGGGTTAACACATCTCCATTCCAGCCACAGAGGTGCCTCACGAACTAGAGGTTTGGCCTCCAGTCCTTTGGCTCTGTGTCCACAGCACCTAGCCAAATCCCATTACAAACCACTTTTGATGGAATCCCATTTAAACATGCTTCTTGGAAATGAGCCCTGCTCTTAAGAGGTAAGAATGCTGCCCCCTCACCACCCTAGCATTGATGACAGAGAGATTATGGATAGCAAACACGATCATCCCGGAGAAGGCTGGCTATTTACCATACCACCTGATATAACCCGGTGATAACATCCGCAACCCTGTTCGTTTACTTTGTATAATCCGCAGGGAAAAGAGATCTGTTCTGTGCATTATGCCACCAAATGAATCAAACAAACATACAGCAGCTCCTCACATGTTACTAGTGTTACAGGCCTTGCATCTAAAACTCTTGGCTTCTATATTTTGCTCCATGTACAGACACAAGAGGGTGACTGCTCCAAACAGCTGGCAGGCCCAGCGTTACCTTCTATGCACTTTGGTTCCTGGTCCATGGTTCGAGTTTTACAACGGACTCCTTCTCCACTCCCGTCAATCCATACGTAAGTCACCAGGACCCTGTCCCCTTGGGGAAGCCTCATGTACTGGTCCCTGACCACCTTGTTCAGCTTGGAACTGTGTGACACAGACATGTTGATGGATCTAGAGAACGGAGAAGAACAAAAAAAGTCCCAGTTATAGATACCGTTCCAGAGCAAGGTGTACGCTCGCCATGGGGAGAGCAGGAAAACCTCTCAGCCCCCACGGCTCACTCCTTCCCAGCAGGTAGATGGGAGAGCAGGCAACTTATTCCTCCTCACGGTGATGGAGGCTGGGCAGATGCACAGTTTTATCATCTTGCACCACTTCCTTTCCACTGCGGAGATGGTGCTTTGGCGCCATTTCCTTTTTAAAGTTTGTAACTGAGGAACGATTGAACATAAAACCCAGAGCAGTTCCACCAGCCGATTAAACAAACCAACAGCCACCCCCTCCCGCCACAAATACAGCGACTCCCTGCTGCCTTGGGAGGCGTTTGTGGTTAGTTCTATCACTGCCCACAGAGACCGTCCTGCCCCCAAGCGCGGCCTTTGTTGAAACAAGTCATGTACAGAGCCGCGGGGCGGGCGGGAAAAGGACCGTTCGTATCCGGGAGAAGCGATCGAAAGCGCCACAAATCTGCGGACAGAGACACAGCGGCGGCCTCGCACGTTGTAAGGGTAACGGGGGCTCGTCTACACACAAAAGCCGGAGCGGTTTGGCTACACCGGTGTGGCCCAAGCGCCCCTTCCCCAGCGCGCACGGCGTGTGCTCGGGATAAAAGGCGAGTCCCGTGGGGCAGGGGAACGGGCCGGGACTCGCCGCCTCCGCATCCCCTCCACGGGCTGCGCCAGGTTCGGTACGATGCCGCCAGAGCGGAGCTGCAGGCCCCGGAGCGCCCCGGGGGAAGAACTTCCCCACCGCCCGGCAAGCAGGAGAGGGGATCCCGGAGGCAGCGGGGCTTGAGCCGCCGCCCGGCGAGCGGGAGCAGGGCGCAGCGTCCCGCCGGAGATCCCCGGGGGCAGCCCGGCCCCGGGGCAGGGACCATACCCGGCCGGAGCACGTGGCGCCCGCGCTCCCCACTTACCGTCCCTGGCCGCGCAGGAGCCCGCTGCCGCCACCGCTCCCCGCCCGCAGCCCGGCTGCCGCCGCCGCCGCCTCTTATAGGCGCCCCAGCCAGGCAGCGGGGCCGGGGGCAGAGTGGGGCGGCCGCTCCCCAGCTGATGCAAGCGCCGGCAGAGGGTTGGCTCCCTTCGCCCCTCCCCGCGCCCCCACCCGGCCAGGCGCGCTCCGGGGAGTCGCTTTGCGCTCTAGTCTCCCCCCCCCCCGGGCACGGGCGCAGTTTGCGATTAGTCCCCGCCCAGCCTGCCGGAAGTTTGGAACAAGTTTGGTTCTTTGGTCGTGTTGTTTTCTGTTTGTTATTGTAGGGTCGCCCGGCTTGAAAGGCGGCTGGGACGAGGATTTGTTGTGTTTGCACGTGGAGCCAGGCTGGGGGCTGCCTGGGGAGGAGAGGTGCACAGAGGGCAGGGGATGGATTTTTGAGAAAGTTTAAGGGGGGTGGGGGAGTGGAAGAAAAGGGGATGTTTGGGGCAGCAGAGGTGCAGCAGTTGTGACCTGTGAATGGAGTGTTGCCCAACACTCTTTTAAATACTCTTTTTAAAGCCTCAGTTCCTGGAGTCAAGTGATATAGGAATATCAGCTTGCTTTTTAAAAATATGTTTTATTCCTCTCTGGTGCCGAGAAAAAATAAGACAACCAGACAGCAAATAAAAACACAAAATAATTAAAAACAAACATTATTTTTAAGCCAAGCTCATGATTTTTGGGGACCTGACTCATTAATGATGGATGCATGACCTTGGCAGTACTATGGGATGTACATCCTTTCCGCACAATCTCCACTTTGAACATGCTTTTCAGGATCGGTTCTAGCATAGGCTGGGTCTCGGGTTGGTGGGAGCATGGATGGACTTTAGAACTAGGGAATGGCAGAAGCAGCTGGAGAAATTATTGAATAGGTCTGCTTGAAAAGAAGCTTGCCCTTTTAAAGTTTTTTTCATTTAAAAACAAAAAACACAGATGAGACTGATCTAACCTGAAGCAGTTATCAGATTCCCAGTCCTGTCACAGTGGTATAAATCAATAGGTGACACCGGTGGATGAAATGGCAATGTTGGCCAGAGCTCTGCCCACCTATGGCACCAAAACGAGATGCCCTTCACGGGAAAGTGTGTGCGGGTTTCTGTAATAGGAGCAGCCCGCTTGGGTGCATGCTTTGATCAGTACCAAAATGGCTGAGAACACTGACATTTAGCATCAATCAAAAAGAAAGATCTGCGGGAGCAAGTCTCAGAGCCCACCTCTTAGTGCTAAAAATAGCCATGGAGGTGTTCCGTTCAGGCTCAGAGACCCATCTCCCTCACCGATTTTCAGAACCCAAGTGAGACCATCCACCTGATTTTTAATGCCCTAGCTCAAGCCTAGGCTCTGAGACTTGCTACCATGGTTTTTTTTTTGTTTTTTGTTTTGCAATGTGGACAACACTAAGGCTTCTGCGTCATGACTGATACAAATGGGGAAGTTCACATCTTCTCTGGGCTACTGTTTCAGGCTGACGGCAGACATACATTCGGGTAACAGTCTGAAGGCTATCTTTAGAATCAAAGGCACCAGGGACCATTTTTGTTAAAAAACAACAACAAAAACTAAGAGCAGACTGGAGTAAAAGAGTGACAGCTGTTAGGGAAAAGCACTGCTTAGCAGAGCACTGCAAACTTGCCATATTCACCCTGAAGCATATGGGCACCGTTTATAAGTTAAAACCGGACACTTAGTTCAGGCCCCATGCATAGAATAAAACCAAGGGCTTGTTTACAAACAAAGTTAAGCATTGGTTTAATTTAAGCACGTTCACAAACCAATTTAGCTGAACAGGCTTGTAGCAGGAACAGGTGACCAGCTAGCCTTGTGGTTAGCTCACGGCCTTACAGGTTCTGCCGGTCTAGTCCTCCCAGGGAGGCCCCAGCTGTGGCCTCAGTTACTGCCCATGCTCCAATTGCTCTCCTGGAGTTCATCACTATAAAGGCGCAGGGGGGCAAAGTAGGGAGACCCAGGCCCACGCACTTCACCTCATGCTGAACCAGGAGTGTCTCAAAGTCTCTAGCTCAGTTACTGAGCAACCCCAAATTACCCCCGGATCACTTGCTACTGGTCTGGAGCGCCTCTGTTTGGGGCACAGTCACCGGTTTAGCAGACTCTCCTCACTCTCTTAGTGTCTGTTCAGTCAGTTTCTCTCTGGGCGTTCAGCTCCCAAAGAAGAGAGGGAATCCAAGTCCCTGATGCCAGAGCAGCCCTCACAAAACAGTTGCCGCTCTTAGCATCTGCCACATACAGCTCATTCCTCCTCTCGCCTGTGGTACCAGTGTCTTTTTAAAGCTGTTCCTCCACTGGGAACAGGCCCGGAACCTGTTGAGGGGTAAGGCCTCCCTAGCCCAGGATTGCTCTACTCCCCATCCTCATTCAATGTGGGGCCTGCAGACCCCATCACAAGGTGCAACCCATGTGTAAATGATTATTTCAGTAGACGAGTGGCTTACTGCAGTTTAGCTTCAATCAATTCCTAAATAGATTGAAGTTAGACAGATAACCCTCTTTTCACTCAAAAGAAGCGTGTCCACACAGAGGTTTGCACCTGTTTAAATAAGTTGGTTTAAAAAAAAAATAATTACATTGCAAATTAAGCCTGTGCAGATGTGTGCAGACCAGTCCCCAGCGCAGAGGACCAGCATTGCCCACTCTTGGAATTTTATCATGGGGCTTATGATAGTTGGTGGGGTTTTGTTTTCTAAAAAAGACCCAGCTACTGGACTCATGGGATTACAGCCTGGTCTGAACTTAAAACATAGGTTGACATAGCTATGGGGCTCAGGAGTGCGAAAAATCCATCCCCCTGAGTATTGTTGCTATGGCGACCTAGCCCCTAGTGTAGAGGCAGCTACACTGATGGAAGAATGCTTCCATTGACCTAGCTACAGTCTCTTGGGGAGGTGGAGTTCCTATAGGGATGGAAAACCCCTTTCCATGGCTGTAGTCTGCGTCTACACTACGGGGTTACAGAGGATTAGCTACGGCGCTGTAGCACCCATAGTATAGACATGGCCTACATGGGACTCCCATCTTTAATTAAAAAAGGTAAATTCTAACCCTCATAGTTTCAGAGAAAAGCTTGATAACCTAAAAGCTCACCCTCCCTCCCCCGAAACAACCCAACAACAAAAAACCAAAACCCCAGCGGGCAAAGAAGGCCCACCTCAACATTTGGGGGAGAGGGATAGCTCAGTGGTCTGAGCATTGGCCTGCTAAACCCACCATTGTGAGTTCAATCCTTGAGGGGGGCACTTAGGGATCTGGGGCAAAATCAGTACTTGGTCCTGCTAGTGAAGGCAGAGGGCTGGACTCAATGACCTTTCAGGGTCCCTTCCAGTTCTAGGAGATAGGCATATCTCCGTATATTATTATTATTTTTTTAATCTCATGATTTTTGAGGCCTGACTCAAAGTCATTTGAATGAGCTCACTTTAGTGAAACAGTAGTTAAACATCTCTAGGCCATTGCTTTGCCCTGACAATTAAAAACTCTAGCCACTAAACACAAATTACCCCTTACTGCTATTGATGGGGAGGCAAATAGTAGAGAACTATAAAGCAACAGTCCTGTTGTTTTTCCTCGGAAGGTGCTTTGATCGCCTATGATGATAAATGTTTAGAGACAAGCTGGGTGAGGTAATATCTTTCTTGGGCCACTTTTAGCTGGATGAGACACAGAAGTGTTTGCTATTGCACAAGAACCAGGAAGTGTAGATGCTGACCACAACAAAAGCAAGTGTTTTGGACAGCAAGACTGTACTCAACCCTGCTGTAAGCAAGTGCAACTTCATTGGAGTCATGCCCACTTACAAGGCTCAGATAATGAGAGAGCATGTAGGAGTGAGGACTTGCAGAGGCCCTGAACGAAAGGCTGACTTATACTGCATCAGCAGTAGTACTGCTGTGGTAACGTTTGCACTGAGTTCTCCAATCTGAACTCAGTTTCAGAACCTCATATATTTTGAGTTGCATCAGTACATTTATATTAACAAGGCCATATGCAAATAGGCAAACCAATAAATATTGTTAGAGAGGTTTCAACATTCCTGCGGTAGAGAATGTCCCAGGGACTCCCATCCTCTCTCTCTGTTCCAGATTAAATGTGCTGTTGGTATGAACATTGGATGAGTCAGTCCTATTTTGCATCAGTCTCCTTAGCTTGTTTATAGCACTCCCTGATTGGGAAACTTCCTTGTTTGATTCCTATGGTGCTTGTTATGTTGGAGGTGGAGCAAAGCAGAAGCCGGAATACCAGAATGAATGAAACAGGCCCTGTGGCTGGCTACCCTCCAACACAGATCTCAGTGGGGAAGAACTTATGTTCTTATGACGATTGAAGGGGAGGAGAAATGGGGGCATGCAGCCTCAAACACTTCTAAGACTCTGGGTTATCTGAAACATTGAAAACTGACAAGAAGTTTTAAAGCTAATAAGTTAGAGAATCCCCCAGTTTGCAGCCATTCCACATAGTCAATAGTGTTAATACTAGAAGTGGGGGTGGAGGCTTGGGGGAAGTTTCCCTGCCTGCCGCCGCCAATGAGGTTCTTCCCCCTCTATGAATACTGCTCAGTCACCTCTGGCCTAGATGCTTTATCCAGGCTCAATCTTTCTTAAGAGGATTTTTTTTTTTTTTTTTGGCCTTTGGAATGCACCAAATTCCACCCAATGTGGTATCTATAACCTCTGTACCTTATTCCACCTACCCATTTCCTTCTGCTTTGTCATCGCTTCATTGTGGCTGAAATCCTGTAAGGAGCTCTTTGCAGGTGCAGGAGTCTATTCACAAAGAACTGCTCGCAAGATTGGGGCCTTAGACTGTAAGCTATTGGGGGCAGTATCTTTAGGTGTCTGGAGGCCAACTTGTGCACAGTGGGTGCTGAATGAAGTTGTTTAGTAGTAGCAATAAATAGTGTGGTTGCTGTGTTATAACAATGTTGCTTTACAAAAAAGAATCCTTGAGAATAAAGCCAGCCTATAAATGTGTTATCCCCAACTCTTACAAACTACAGTTTAAACCCCACCTTTTACCAAAGCTATTTGGGATCCTCCAGCATTTAATTCTATAAATGTGGGATTGGGGTTTTTGTACAAGACACCCTTTAAAAAAAAGAAAAGACACTGCGGAGATATTTTTAGTTGTTGTTTAAAACCTTCCAACTCACTTTTAGACCAAAAATAATCCACCTGTATTCTGAACACCTAGAGTTTCGCAGATAAAACATTCAGAATCATCCTCTGTATTCTAATCACGGCTATTCAGATCTCAAACACTGGGGAAAGCCTATCTGAAGCCCGGGGTGGTGGGCAGAGCCCACCAAAGCATCAAGATGAGGGAGAGGCCACAGAGCCCTGGAAACAACGGATTCCACGGGACAACACGTGATCAAACAGAAATGGGAGTGGGGGTGTCAAAGATTCAAAAGGAGGGCAGCAGGTGAGGACAATGAACAGAGAACCCCAGACCGTGCCCACTGTTTCACATATAACACCTGGATATAACCAGGAAATGGAAATGGAAATGGGCCCCACGCTCAACAAGCTAATATCCCTGCAGTCTGAAGCCTAACTATGGCTCAGAGAAAGTGTGAGTTGGAGGTTTCCTCCCACTATCTACTCTGTCAGTCTCTCTCGCCACTGAACTGAAAGGAATTGTGTTTGTAATAACTTCTGGGTAGGTGAAAATATACCGATAGGCAAGAGGCAGCATGTGGTCATGAAAGAAGAATCAGACCAGACAAATTTAACAATAATCTGTGTTGCCAACTCTTGTGATTATATGGTGATTTATGGGATTGGCAGCGCTGCAGCATCCTGGGACACAGCTGCATGTCTGGGAGGCAGAGGGAGGGCAGTTACATTCCCAACTACACCAAGAAATAGTCCACCTCTAAGAATACAAACACTCTGTGTCCATTACCTGTTTGCACTGCTGTAGCACCTAGTACCCAATCAGGAATCGGAGCCCCCTTGTGGTAGGCACTGTCCCCCCCCACCCCCAATTCTCCCACAAAAGGCAGTCCTTGTTCCAAAACGCTTACAAACTAAGTGATAATCTATAGTAATAAATTGAGATATACACCTATCTCCTAGAACTGGAAGGGACCTTGCAAGGTCATTGAGTCCAGTCCCCTGCCTTCACTAGCAGGACCAATTTTTTGCCCCAGATCCCTAAATGGCCCCCTCAAGGATTGAACTCACAATTCTGGGTTTAGCAGGCCAATGCTCAAACCACTGAGCTGTCCCTCCCCCCTAGCACCACAAGTCTGCTAGTTGCTGTACTAGACAGAAAAAACAAAAACAGGGTTCCTGTCCTAAAGTGATTAAAAATCTAGATACTGGACTATTTCTGTGCACACTGTGGGACTAAGTCTCATCTCACACTGGTGTAACTCTACTGCCTTGTGTAGAGTTACTCCTGATTTACACTGGTGTCAGTGAACTCAGGATCAGGCCTAGATCCCGTCGATTGTAATACGATCTTTTGTCCTACAAGCGCTTTCCATCTAAGGAGCTCAACAATCTTTATGAACAACGTATTTAGCTTCAACACACCCTTGGCAGGCAGGTACAGCAAATATTATGCACCAGGAGGAAAGCGAACCAAAGATTAAGTGACTTGCCCAAGGTCAGACACAAGAGTTCTGTGGTGGAGCCAAGAACAGAACGTAGATGTCCTTATAGCAGCAGAAAGTCACTTAGTTTAAATCTTCAAGGAACTTTTCAGAAGACAGTGTCATTATATTAGAAGCCCAATTTTACATGCAGGCTCTTTCAAGATAAAGGAAGCTGGAAGCAGAGAAACAAAATTCTGTTTTATTGCTACCAACTAACAGCAAAGAGAAAATAGAACCCCATTGTCAACGCTGTTCAGTGGCTAGAAACAAGCTCTGTTTGTGGCATTCCAAGAAGTAGTGCAGGTCTTTTCAGAGGTTTCATCGTGTGGTTTTGCTAGTAGTAGAGAGAATACAGTGGGGAATGGTGATGGCAGGTCTAACTTCCCTGTTGATATACGTCACCCTCTCCCTCCGTTCTTCTTGGTGAGCGTTGCAGCCTCTCACTTCTGTGTCTCCCCTCCTACAATTCATTTCTCCCTTGCTGTAGTCCAGTGGTGCCCAGACTGGGCTTCATGAGTCCATGGTGTTCTGTGGACAAGTTGTTGGTCACATAGGAATGGCTCCTCCTCGGTTCCAGCTGCTAACTTCCAATCACAAGGAAGAAAAGCTCCATTGAATGGTCTTATATTGCTCCTTTCCCATGTCAGCAGTTGCTGGAGTTGCCACAGGGAAGGAATAAGATAGTGAATGGGGGCACTGGGCTCCACCAGACCAATCTCTTTGGTACATTGTGGCCCTCACTAGGGGAGTGCTGGAGAACTCAGCTGCTGTAACTCCCTGCAGTAAGTTTGGCAGTGACCTGAAATACTTTTCATTGTTTCAATCGTTATCTCTCTGACTTTGAGACTTTATCTTTCTGACTATTTTCTACCTTTAAAAGGAGATACACCAGAGATATTATCAATGCATTTCTTAAAGCAAATACCCCAGGACTAAATATATTCATTAAAACACGGAGCTCAAGCTGAACAAGTGTATTTCCTTTCAGCACCACCAGTAGGAAATCACCAGCTGTAGCAATATTAACATCCAAACCATCCTCAACTCACATGATCTACCAAACATTATATTGCCCAAATGCATGAACTCATCCACCTCCACAATCAACTTATCACGCAGCATCCACCCTGCTCTCCTTCACGTATACTCAATTCCTCACAAGTCAGGCAGAAAACACACAACTTTCACTCTGACCTTCAACACTTTAAGGCCATCTGTTGGTAACAGGTTCATTTTGATGAGGTCAGAGTTAAGGGTGTGCGTTTGAGTGCACCTGGCTTAAGTAAAGGTGTGCATTGTGGGAGGTTGTGTGCTGGAAGCGAAAGGGAGTTTGTGAAACAACAAGGAACAGGAGGGAAATTATATACCAAAAATTAAATCCCAGATTTAATGATAAAACTGAGCAAAGAGGCTGTATGGAGAGAAAGGACGGTCCAGTGGACTTGGGTTCCACCACAGGGTTTCCATCTGATCTTGGGCAAGTCAGGTAGGCTCAGATCCTTAAAGGTATATAGACACCAAGCCGCAAGTGCCTAAATACCTTTGAGGATCTGGGCTCTAAATCCACAAAGTGCCATAGGCGTTGCAGCGCTGAGTATCACAGCGCCTGGAAACCTACAGGAACAGCACTGCAATCCACAAAGTCAACCTAGGGGCCCAGGCTCCCTGTACAACTCATGGGGGGAGACAGCCCCTTAGAATGCAATCCACAGAAGCCAGCAGACCAGTCAGGGAGCGGCTTACGCTGGCCAATGGGTGATGCCCACGAGAGGGTGTGTGTTGAGCCCTGCCCCTGTCATGGAGATAGGCGCCTACGGCCAGAGGCAGGGAGGCACCTATCTCGGCTTTGCAATCCACAAGTGGAACCTGCTGTCAGGAGTCAAGTGGCTCAGGTGCCTAAGGAGCTCCTGGGGAGAATGAGTTTGGCTCTTGCTTCACAAGACAGCCTGAGGAAGAGCAGATCTTGTCCTTGACTAGGAGGTGGGAGACCCAGGTTCAATTCCCCCCCTCACTGCCACGTCTCAGGAGTGTGTGCTAGCTAGAGCAGGGGTGGGCAAACTACAGCCCGTGTCCGGCCCATCAGACCTTTTAATCCGGCCCTCGAGCTCCCGCCGAGGAGCGGGGTCAGGGGCTTGCCCCAATCCGGCACTCCAGTTGCAGAGTGGGGTTGGGGCCTTGTGCATGCTGTGGCTCTGTGCGGCTCCCGGAAGCAGTGGCATGTCCCCCCACCGGCTCCTATACATAGGGGCAGCCAGGGGGCTCTGCACGCTGCTCCCGCCCCAAACGCCGGCTCTGCAGCTCTCATTGGCTGGGAACCGCAGCCAATGGGAGCTGCAGGGGTGGTGCCTGTGGACGAGGCACCGCGCAGAGTCACCTGGCTGGCACTGCGCCTCTGCATAGGGGCCGGAGTGGGGACATGCCGCTGCTTCCGGGAGCTGCTTAAGATAAGCGCCGCCTGGAGCCTGCACCTCTGACCTCCTCCCATGCCCCATCCCTCTGCCCAAGCCCTGATCCCCCTCCTGCCCTCTGAACCCCTCTGTCCCAGCCCAGAGCACCCTCCTGCACCCCAAAACCCCCAGGCCCACCCCAGAGCCCACACCCCTAGCCGGAGCCCTCACTCCCAGCTGCACCCCAACCACCAATTTTGTGATCATTCATGGCCCACCATACAATGTCCATACCCAGATGTGGCCCTCAAGCCAAAAAGTTTGCCCACCTCTGAGCTAGGGGATAATCTGCTGTGGGGCTCCCTCAATCTCTCCTGTTGAAGCTGCTCCACTGTGGCTAAATAATGGAAGAGTGGTTGGAGGAGGGGGACTGGACCCAGGGTCTCCCACCTTCCAGCTGGGTGCCCTAACCACTGGGCGCCAGAGTCATTCTCTCTCTCGCAGTGACTTAAGTATTTATCCTCAGTGGAACAGCTTCAACAGGAGAGAGGGAGGGAACCCCACTGCAGAATATCCCCTAGCTCAATGGGTTGAGCACTCTCCGGGGGAGGGACCCAGGTTCAAATCGTTTCTCCCTCCCCCCCCCGACAGGAAACATAGGTGCAAAAGTGAGTTTAGGTATTGAGAGGGGTGTCAGCAGGAGTTCTGTGGATTGCAGTGGAGCCAAAATTGAGACTTAAGGCACCTAAAGTTTGTGGTTTAAGAGCCTAAATACCTTTGTGGACCCCACCTTTGGTGCTTGAGTTGCCCGCTCTGTACAATGGGGGTAATAGCCCTGCCCTACTTCCCAGGGGTGTTGTGAGGAAAACATACGTTAAAGATTGCGAGGTGCTCAGTTACGATGGAAACTACTTCAGACTAGTGCTTTCCTGGGGATTGCGTATCTAGGATAATCAAGGGCAGCATCTCCTCTATACAGAGCCTTGGTCCAGTCACACATGGAACAACATGTGTAGGTTTGTCTCTAAACCAAAATAAAGACAGGTAGATTAGGGAGAAGGCAAAGAGCAGGGTCAGGGTGGGGAAGACCAGCACAAACACCGTAAAAGGATTAGAAGGTGTGATGACCCAGGAAGAGAGGTTGTGGGAACTTTACTGTATGCACAGCTTAGAGGGAGACAGAGCTTTCTATAGTGGAAGAAATGGGAAGGCGATGCAGTATGTAAGACAGAAGAGGCTGGACTCACAGGGAGCAGTGGCTTGAAAGTGCAGTACTGTACATTTCTCTGAACAGGGAGGTGAATGGAATAACTAGAACACTTTGCCCAGGGTGATAGTTGTTGGGAAGCTGATAAGAGGTGTTCAAAGGTAGACTAGATAAAGCATGGGGGTCATAAACAAACTCAGGAAATACAATGGCTACTATAAGGTGGATGCATAAGTGGTTGGAAAACCGTTCCCAGAGAGTAGTTAGTGGTTCACAGCCATGCGAAGGGCATAATGAGTGGGGTCCCGCAGGGATCAGTTCAGGGTCTGGTTCTATTCAATGTCTTCATCACTGATTTAGCTAATGGCACAGAGAGGACACTGATAAAGTCTGCGGACGATACCAAGCTGGGAGGGGTTGCAAGTGCTTTGGAGCATAGGATTAAAATTCAAAATGATCTGGACAAACTGGAGAAATGGTCTGACGTCAATAGGATGAAATTCCATAAGGACAAATGCAAAGGACTCCACTTAGGAAGGAACAATCAGTTGCACACATACAAAATGGGAAATGACTGCCTAGGAAGGAGCACTGCGGAAAGGGATCTGGGGATCATAGTGGACCACAAGCTAAATGTGAGTCAACAGTGTAAAGCTGTTGCAAAAAAAAAAAAAAAAAAAAAAAGCAAACAATTCTGGGATGCATTAGCAGGAGTGCTGTAAGCAAGAGACAAGAAGTAATTCTTCCACTCTACTCCGCGTTGATTAGGCCTCAGCTGGATTATTGTGTTCATTTCTGGGCGCCACATTTCAGGAAAGATGTGGACAAATTGGAGAAAGTCCAGAGAAGAGGAATAAAAATGACTAAAGGTCTAAAACACATGAGCTATGAGGGAAGATTGAAAAAACAGGGTTTGTGTAGTCTGGAGAAGAGAAGACAAAGGGGGGGACATGATAACAGTTTTCAAGTACATAAAAGGTTGTTACAAGGAGGAGGGAGAAAAATTGTTCTTAACCTCTGAGGATAGGCCAAGAAGCAATGGGCTTAAATTGCAGCAAGGGCAGTTTAGGTTGGACATTAGGAAAAACTTCCTAACGGTCAGGGTGATTAAGCACTGGAATAAATTGCTTAGGGAGGTTGTGGAATCTCCATTATTGGAGATTTTTAAGAGCAGGTTAAACAAACACCTGTCAGGGATGGTGTAGATAATACTTGAGCTACGTCTACACTAGCAGCGCTTTGAAGTGTGAGTGTGGTCACCTCCATGAGGGAATAGCTCGGCACGCTGGGAGCCTGTCCACACTGGCGCTTTAAAGCGCTCAAAGTTGCTGCGCTCAGGGGGGTGATTTTTCACCCCTCTGGGCCAGCGAGTTAGAGCGCTATAAAACCTAAGTGTAGACAAGCCCTTAGTCCTGCCATGAGAGCAGGGGACTGGACTAGATGACCTCTCGAGGTCCCTTCCAGTCCTACGATTCTGTGATTCTATGTAAGGGCTTACAGAGAAGATGATCCAGTGGTAGTTCAGGAGGATGGACTTGATGCCCCTGTAGATCTAGGCCTCTTCATCTGTGATTCAGCCTGCAGCCAATTCAGTCTTCTTGGCCCATTCAGTCCCTGACGTCTGAGCGGAGGCTTCCAACGGGATTGCCAGCTGGGGTGAGCAATTGATATGGAGGCTTGTTCATTAGGACCTGAACTGCCACTGGCCTATGGCCCTGACCCTGTAAGTTGTTCTGTGCAGGCAGATAAATCTTTTCAATGGGACTGCATCAATTTCAATGGGACTGGGTGCAGGAGTCCATTCCCATGAGACAGCTTGAAGGACATGGCCTAAGTATCTTCTCTGTTGGCGTGCCAAATATTGGTGGGATAGGTGTGCCTTTCTAGTGCCATCACTTCAAGAGACAGAGGGATTTTAATCTCCCTTTCACATGCTTGCTTTCTCTCTCTCGCTCTCAGATCAGTAACAGTGTGATCTGGTGTGAATCTGTATTCTCATTGTGAATGCACTAGTGTGGCATAGGACAACACTGCTAGCAATACATGCCAACATCCCTGCTGAAAGCCATCATACGACTTTGTTGCAATATGGTCAGACTGATGTGAGTTGGTATGTGTCCCCCGCCCCCAACCATTATACGATGATCACTTCTGCATTGTTTTTGTAAAACCAGAAGGGTTGGAAGCCCTCCCCCAGAGCGAAAATATTTGTTCAGTGACACACTAGCTTATATCTACAAGCCAGACATCCCAACCACTTCCTCCTCTTGTCACTCTTCTAGTGCTCTCACGCCCTTTTTCAGAGCTAGCAGTGTGCTAATGATAATACTTTGAACCTTCATACAAGGATCTCAAAATGCCTGAAAGTCATGTCTGCACGTCAGGCACAGCACTATGAAACTCCAGCTCCCTGACTCTATGGGTACATCTTCACAGCAATTCAACACCCATGGCTGGCCCGGGTCAGCTGACTCAGGCTTGCGGGGCTGTAAAATTGCTGTGTTGATGTTCAGGCACGGGCTAGAGCTCAAGCACTGAGACCCTGCATGGGCGGGAGGGTCTCAGAGCCCGGGTATCTACACAGCAATTTTTAGCCCTGCAGCCGAGCCCTGTGAGCCTCAGTCAGCTGATGTGGGCCAGCCCTGAGGTTTTTATTCCAGTGTGGATGTACCTTAAAGTACTTATAGGGCCCCCCTTACATCACAATTTATTGTATTTACTCCACAACATGCCTGTGAGATAGGAAAGCATTAGTCCCATTTTACAGATGGGGCACAGAGAGACTAAGTAATCTTGTTCAAGGTCACAGAGGAAACCTGGAGGTAGGTTGCTCTTAAACAGAACCAGTGGAAGTGACACAACAGATGGCAGGTAGTGAAAGACAGGCATTCAGACACCATGATAGCAAGGCCAGTCTAAAAACCTGAACCAAACAGAATTTTACCATTTCCCTGCACAGAACATTGCAGGGGTGTTACCAACCAGGGATGAGAGAGCAGAGTGTGTGCACCTCCTCAGTTACAGGCTGCAGAAAGTTGGAGACCAAAATGGCTGCTGATTCTGCTCACCGGCAAAGGCTTTAGAAATTTAAAGGTGCGGTATACAAAAAATAAGGTAATTTGCTTTCACAGCTGCATACACACCACTCATTAATAAAAATACAGAGCCCATTAGATATGCAGGGAGTGGCTACAAAACTTAGCACAAACTTTTTGGTTTATCTGCTGCCTGCAAATTGAAAATTCCCATTAAAAGTGTTACCCGCAGGAAACATACAGCAACTTCTGGCACCACATGTGTACTCCACTAGTTTGTGGACAAATACACTCGGTGAAATACTTGGTTATAGTCTTCATTTGGCCAAAGGCTAGCCAACATCTTTTTGGTATGGTGGTAACTTGGGGGCATTTCCCCAATTATAACTATGGTACACAGCTGGGCCTTTGGTGAGAGTAGGAATATTTCGGTAAGATGTTTATACGTATTAGAGATTCCAAAGTTTGGGATGTTCATATCTGGGGCTTCACCCATCACAGAGATGGGGACAACTCCAAAATTTGGATCCATACTTCCCCAAACCTGACTCTATTCCACTCATCTTCCCCATGTTGATCAGGGATTGCCTCCTGCACATACAAGCCAGAGAGACCAGAGGGCCTCATTTTCAGCAGTGCTGAGAACCCACAATGCTATTTGAAGTCAATGGAAGCTGCAAGTGCTCAGCACCAATGAAGGTCAGGCCCAGAGCATTTGGAAACATCGTAATAAAGCAGCTGTCATGTTACTTTCTGAATATTGGAGTTGTTTGGAAAGTAAGCTGCACCGTGTATGCCAGGGAACCCCAATACTGCCCCCTCCTTATAGCTGCAGAGCAAGGACAAAACTGATCTAGGATGACTGATGAAGGAAACAATTTCTGTTCATCTCTCTAAGAAAAAATAGATAGTAACCAGGCAGTATGGCAGGGTGTGCTTAAATTTGTGATATGAAACGCACTTTTCTGTTAGAGATGGCTACAAACCAAGACCTGAGATCTGACACCACCTGCCCTCAGATTTGGGGAAAATGTTTGCCTGAATTAGAAAGACCCACCTGTCTAATGAGCTTGAGCTGGTGCAGGAACCATAAAAGGGTTTAAAATCATTAATACCAAGATGTTTGCCAAGCGTCCCCTTCTAGAAGGGAGATAAGAGACAAAACGCTACTGATCATATTTCAGAACATGAAGTTCAAGGTCCTTGTTTTCTCCCTGTTCACAACACTTTCTGTTGTTTCATATAACTTACACAGTAAGGAAAGTGTTCGTTTGTGTGAGTGCTCGGTTATGAAAGAAGCTTGAGAACAGAAGAAAACTGTCCTTCCTCGATGTTAACTTATTCTTCACTTAACACTTGTTAATATTAGGCACCCTTTATGAAAATAGTCTGAGCAGAGAGAGCGTTTTATAATAGCAGCATCAAGGGCCGTGCCGGTATTTTTTTATTTTTCAGAGTGGAAGACTCAAAGTCAGAAAGAGAGAGACTGAAATGAACACAAACAGAACTACTGCCAATGTGACTCGAACATAAGAAAGAACATAAGAACATAAGAATGGCCATACTGGGTTAGACCAAAGGTCCATCCAGCCCAGTATCCTGTCTGCCAACAGTGGCCAATGCCAGGTGCCCCAGAGGGAGTGAACCTAACAGGTAATGATCAAGTGATCTCTCTCCTGCCATCCATCTCCACCCTCTGACAAACAGAGGCTAGGGACACCATTCCTTACCCATCCTGGCTAATAGCCATTAATGGACTTAACCTCCATGAATTTATCTAGTTCTCTTTTAAACCCTGTTATAGTTCTAGCCTTCACAACCTCCTTAGGCAAGGAGTTCCACAGGTTGACTGTGCGCTGTGTGAAGAAGAACTTCCTTTTATTTGTTTTAAACCTGCCATTTGGTGGCCCCTAGTTCTTGTATTATGGGAACAAGTAAATAGTCTTCTCAAGAATAAGGAAAAGTTAAGTAGACACTCCAGTGAAAAACTGCTCAACTTTCTCTGAAGACTTAGGCAGCTAAGTCTGGAGACTCAGTTAAGCACTAGTTCTCAGCCAGGGGTACATGTACCCCTGGGGTACACAGAGCTCTTCCAGGGGTACATCAACTCATCTAGAGATTTGCCTAGCTTTACAACAGGCTGCACAAACAGCACTAGCCAAGTCAGTACAAACTAAAATTTCATACAGACACTGACCTGTTTATACTGTTCTATGTGCTATACACTGAACTGGAAGTACACTATTTATATTCTAATTGATTTATTTTCTAATTATATGGTAAAAATGAGACAGTCAGCAATTTGTCAGTAACAGTGCGGCCGTGACACTTTTGTATTTCTAGGTCTGATTTTTAAGCAAGTCGTTTTTAAGTGAGGTGAAACTTGGGGGTCTGCAAGACAAATCAGACTCCTGAAAGGGGGACAGCAGTCTGGAAAGGTTGAGAACCACTGAGTTAAGGAACTGGTGAACAGATTAACAGGATCACAGGAGCCATCCTTGACTTTGAACGATTATAAATGATGACCTCCTGCAGGAGGGACGTGGAAGCATTTTCTGATTCCAGAGACATACACCTGAGCAGACTGAAGCCAGGCTGGCTGTTATCTCAGAGAACAAAGCAGCCTAGCAACCAATCAACACAGCTCATTTCCCATCAGTATCTACCACTGTATCTGTCTGGTAACGAAGATTTACATAATCAGAGGCTAGAATGAGTTTTTTTCAGACACATTCACTTCCCTAAACACAAATATCTAAAAGCAAATTGCATACCAAGCATTCAAAAAATCATGAGTCAGGCCCCAAAACCTTAAGTTTTCTTTTTTTTTTCTTAAGAAATGTTGGGTTCTTCTCTTTCGCTTTCCGGTTTTGGAGCCTTTAGGGTGCATTCGGGTCATCTTTTCAAGCTTTTCTCCACCACTGTGAGGGCTAGAAATTTACTTTACTTCACATAATCACATGACTCCTAGGAACATCTTCCTAAAAGCTCATGCTTCACGGTTTCAGCCAGCCAACTGTTGCGGTCAGGAAGGGATTTTTCTTCATCCCATTGTATTTTTCTTTAAATCACCATCCTCTGAATTATTAGGGATGGCCATGGCTGGAGATGGGACATTGGATGGGGAGGACCAGGGCTCGGAGATGGCACTAAGCATTCTCTCTCTCAGGTGCTTGGCTGGCTGGCTCTTGCTCACATGCTCAGGGTCTAACTGATCACCATGTGTGGGGTCAGGAAGGAATTTTCCCCCAGGTCACATTGACAGTGATCTTGGGGGGAGTTTCACCTTCTGCTGCAGCGTGTGGGTGCAGGTCACTTTCCAGGGTTATCTGGCTGTATCTCACTTAATCATTTCCCTGCCATTGCAGGGGCCTCGGGCACTGGTGCACCTCGGTCCCTCCTATTCTCTGCCTGTGACACATCATAGTCTAGGTGCCGGATGACTGTAATACTCAAGTCTAATTTCAGTTGTTGGGTGGGGTTGGTGGCCTATGATATACAGAAGGTCAAACAGATGATCTGCTGGTCCCTTCTGGCCTTGAACTCTGTGATTCCATGAGTTGGAGCTTTAAGAACATCAAGTACAATGAGACTCATGATAAAAACATGAGAGTTGGCAACAGCAAAGTTTTATTCAGTGGAGATCTAAGACCCCAATCCTGCAAGGTGGCTTGGGCAGGCAGACTTCTGCACCCTCCTTGAGCTTTCAGGATCAGGGCCGAAGATACAAACAATGAAGCTGCAGTAATTGGATTCCTGTTTGTGAGAGCAGCCTGGCAGCAAACAGATCCTTGGTAGAGCCGGTGGGAACTCTTGTGTCTCCATCAGAAAATGACGATTTGCCAAAAGCAAAAAGTTTGGCAGAAAGATGTCGATTTTGGGACAAAGCTTCATTTAGGAAAAACAGAATGGGGCATCTGAAAATGTTATCAGAACGGAACATTTCAATTTTTGGTTTCTGTAAAAATGAAAGGTTTCCATCGACCCAAAATGTTTTGTTTTACTCCCGCCCTCCCCCCCAAGAATTTTGTTTCAGGAGACATTCCAACATTTTTTGGTTTTGTTCCATTTCAGGGAAAAATAAATAAAAAAATCACAGTTTCCCACAGAACAGAAAATTGGGTCCCTGCTCGACTGTAGTTATTAGAGTGCTTTTACAGCCAAAGACAGCCATTGCTGAAGTTAAGCTCAGATTAAGACCTTTGTTGTTATAATTGTTTAATTATATATTAAATTGAAAAATATTTACTCTGATCACTTATACTGTGCCCAGACAGTATAGGTCAGGGGTGGGCAAACTTTTTGGCCCGAAGGCCACATCTGGGAATAGAAATTGTATGGCGGGATATGAATGCTCACAAAATTGGGGTTGGGGTGCAGGAGGGGGTGAGGCCTCTGGGGTGGGGCCAGAAATGAGGAGTTCAGGGTGCAGGCGGGGACTCCGGGCTGGGGCGGGAGAGTGGGGTGTGGGAGGCGGGTGAGGGCTCCAGCTGGGGGTGCGGGCTCTGGGTGGGGCTGGGGATGAGGGGTTGGGGGTGTAGGAGGGTGCTCTGGGCTGGGACCAAGGGGTTCGGAGGGTGGGAGGGGGATCAGGGCAGGGGGTTGGGGCAGGGAGAGGCTCCGGGCAGCGCTTATCTCAAGTGGCTCCCGGAAGCAGCGGCATGTCCCTTCTCCAGCTCCTACGTGGAAGCATGGCCAGGCAGCTCTTCACGCTGCCCCTACAGCTCCCATTGGAGCCCCGGAGGGGGCCATTGGAGCGTGTAGGAGCAGGCAGGGCCATGCAGCTGCTTCCGGGAGCTGCATGGAGCAGCCCCCGACCCTGCTCCCCAGCTGGAGAGGGGCAAGCCCCAAACCCCGCTCCCTAGCAGGAGCTCGAGGACCGGCTTAAAATGGCTGGTGGGCTGGATCCGGCCCACTGACCGTTGTTTGCTCACCCTGGTATAAGTTTTCTTGCTACTGATGAAACCTCTGAGTAGTAATTGATGGTAAGCTGTTTATGAATGCAGCCTAATGAATGTTTTTTCTTTGAACACTAAACAGTAATGCTGGGTTACGTGTCTTTGATTGTTTAGCTAGTAGTAATATAATAAACCTCAGTTTATCGGCAGAGTTAAGTCCTTCATCTTAAAGGACACAGGTAAAATGGACTTTTAGTGGAGCAAACAGCCTCCTGAAATGCTCTTCTGAATTAAAATCCTAAACGTACGTGACAATTACCTGACATGCGGCAACCCCAAGCCCTAAACTTCCCTGAATTTTGGGGAAGTTCTGATCCAAACTTCATTGCATAAGGCCATCTCGCAAACACTGATGCATTTGCTTCACTTTAAATCAAGGTGACTACTCATGGTAATAAAGCACAGGCTTAAGTGTTTGTAGGATCAGGAACATGCTGTAAGTTCTGTGGGGCAGGAGCCCTGTCTATATTTTCATTTTAGGTAAAACACCATGCCCCCCCGTGGGGTTATACTCAATATTATATTATTAATAGGAATATGTAAGCTAGGTAGAACTCTCAGGTGCCACTGAGGCCTTTGTAAATATGGGCACCCCTAGTTTAGGAAAAAGTAGGACACCTCTTTAATACACAGCACTTCTGCCAGAGGTGACAGGCTATGTGTTATTCCATGTGCACAGAGGACAATTTGTTTCCTTCCTGGAATATAACAGAAAAACAGCTGTGAACGCATAGTATTTTCCCAGGAGGTGAACAGGAAAAGGGACCAGCCCACCTTCTTCATGCACATTCAGAAGTGACTCTCTACCAGCACCTCGTTAGCTGATGAAAGAGGAGCTAGAACTAGTTTCTTCCATTGCTTATATACAATCAACATCCACTGATCATTAGGAGTCACAGGTGAGTAAATGGGGGGGGGGGGGGAAGGTCAGAACTTGACGTTAGGTTTTAAACTTTTTTCAGATCTTCGCTGTCAGAGCCTAACACAAGGTAAGTTCATCACATGATTAAAATTAATCACACCAATTAATTACCTTTCTCACCTTGGCATAACACTCAGCTGTGCGGGTCAGAAGAAGCCAGGGCAAAGCTTCCAGGGAGGTGAGAAAGAGAGGAAGCTACTCTCCCTTCCCCTGACTCAGCAACTTCCCTCTTTGCTGGGCTCTCCCAGTCAGCCTCACCTGAGGAACTCCCCCTTTCGGGTAGCTGAGACCTCAGGTTGGAAGGGAGTAATTACCTCCCTGTACAGCCCAGGTGGCTATTAACCCCCTCATTGCCAAACACTGTGTGCGGCTTTATACCCTCCACTGCCCTTTGAAATCCAGCACCAAGTGCTTCTGCTTGAGGATTGCAAATTGACTGGCCTTCTAGTAAGTTATACACGCAAGTTAGCGTGAGTCAAGGCTCAGGAATTCAGTTCTAGTGTTAGCATAAAGCCCTGAGCATTTATTGACTCTGCTTGGTTTCTTGTCCATTGCAAATGGATTAAGGAAGCTCTAGGAAAATAGCTACCACACCCATGGTAGTGGCCAACAGCTGGTGCTTCAAAGGAAGGCAAACCCTCCCACTCTACCTAGCCAATGGTTAAACAATAACTATTCCTTCCTGAGCACTCAATGCGCTAAACATTTCTGCATTGCTAGCACATGAGACCCTATCCACCACTAGCACAGTATCTGAGAATGCTTCACAATCTGTAACATATTTATCCTCCAGATTCTATCATGAGGTATAAAAATGCCATTTTACAGATGGGAATGGCGGCACAGATGCCCCAATCCTCAGAAGTATTTAGCTGCTAACTCCCATTGATTTCAGTAGAAGGGAGGAGCCTGAATACCTTTGAGGACCTGGGCTTGAGAGACTGAGGACTAGATTTTAAAAGGCATTTTGGTGCAGATAGGCCCCCGGTGGGATTTTCGGAAGTGCCTGGTTCCCATTGTGGGAGTTAGGCACCTAGGACTAGCTCTAAAAAGGGGATTTAGGCTCAGTGTTGCAATGCCTCAGTCTCTCCTGAAGCTGTTCCAGTTTGTATAAACAAGTAGTTCTCAGAAGAGGAACTTGACCTCAGGTTTCCTCTAGCCTAGGAATGTGACCCACCCACAGGGCCATAGAGTCATTCCTGCTGCTTTTCTGGCCTAGTAACGATTTGTTTTAACAAAGTGGACTGGCTTCAATAGGAGAGATTAACAGAGTCCCACACCAGACCACCCCATAGCTCTGGGGTTAGGGTATGCACTGGAGAGGTGGGGCCTGCTCCCAATCGGGGGGGGGACTATCTTGGGTGAGTGTGCTAACCACTAGGCCAGGGGTAGGCAACCTATGGCACATGTGCCGAAGGCGGCACGCGAGCTGATTTTCAGTGGCACTCACACTGCCCAGGTCCTGGCCACCGGTCCGGGGGGGTTCTGCATTTTAATTTAATTTTAAATGAAGCTTCTTAAGCATTTTAAAAACCTTATTTATTTTACATACAATTGTTTAGTTATATATTATAGACTTATAGAAAGAGCCCTTCCAAAAACGTTAACATGTATGACTGGCACGCGAAACCTTAAATTAGAGTGAATAAATGAAGACTCGGCACAGCACTTCTGAAAGGTTGCCGACCCCTGCACTAGGCTAACAGTTATCAGGGGATCGCTACCTTTATTCTCCATTTTGCTCTGGGCCTGAGCTGTTCTGCAGCCTGTGAGAACCCCCACTGTATCAGGCCCCAGAGGGGTGACCCTAGTACAAGATCCTGCCAGGACTGAGGTGTGAGCTGCACTGGGTGTCAGGAGTTAGCCAGCTGTGTGCATGCCCAGTAGATTTGTAAGTGCCTAAGGGACTTTAGTGGTGGAAACTTTAGGCACCGAGGGACTTTAGGGCACTAGAGAGTTAGGTGGCAGCCGATCAGAAATTTTGAAGAATTAAACTTTGGACTTCGGCGCCTAAAATAGCAGTTAGGACCCGAATTCTTTTGTGGCTCTAGCCCCGAGGTACTTCCACCTAGGAACGTTTGAAAATCCCACCAGGTGCCCATCTGCATCGTTAGGGGCCTTTAAAACTCTGACTCTAAGGCTATGGCTACACTGGCGCTTTACAGCGCTGCAACTTTCTCGCTCAGGGGTGTGAAAAAACACCCCCCTGAGCGCAGCCAGTTACAGCGCTGTAAAGCGCCAGTGTAGACAGTGCCCCGGCTCTGGGAGAGAGCTAATCCCCTCGGGGAGGTGGAGTACCTGCAGCGCTGGGAGTAAGCTAATCCCCTCGGGGAGGTGGAGTACCTGCAGCGCTGGGAGTGAGCTAATCCCCTCGGGGAGGTGGAGTACCTGCAGCGCCGGGAGTGAGCTAATCCCCTCGGGGAGGTGGAGTACCTGCAGCGCTGGGAGTAAGCTAATCCCCTCGGGGAGGTGGAGTACCTGCAGCGCCGGGAGTAAGCTAATCCCCTCGGGGAGGTGGAGCACCTGCAGCGCCGGGAGTAAGCTAATCCCCTCGGGGAGGTGGAGCACCTGCAGCGCCGGCAGTAAGCTAATCCCCTCGGGGAGGTGGAGTACCTGCAGCGCCGGGAGTAAGCTAATCCCCTCGGGGAGGTGGAGCACCTGCAGCGCCGGGAGTAAGCTAATCCCCTCGGGGAGGTGGAGTACCTGCAGCGCCGGGAGTAAGCTAATCCCCTCGGGGAGGTGGAGCACCTGCAGCGCCGGGAGTAAGCTAATCCCTTCGGGGAGGTGGAGTACCTGCAGCGCCGGGAGTAAGCTAATCCCCTCGGGGAGGTGGAGTACCTGCAGCGCCGGGAGTAAGCTAATCCCCTCGGGGAGGTGGAGCACCTGCAGCGCCGGGAGAGAGCTAATCCCCTCGGGGAGGTGGAGTACCTGCAGCGCCGGGAGTAAGCTAATCCCCTCGGGGAGGTGGAGTACCTGCAGCGCCGGGAGAGAGCTAATCCCCTCGGGGAGGTGGAGTACCTGCAGCGCTGGCAGTAAGCTAATCCCCTCGGGGAGGTGGAGTACCTGCAGCGCCGGGAGAGAGCTAATCCCCTCGGGGAGGTGGAGTACCTGCAGCGCTGGGAGAGCTCTCTCCCAGCGCTGGCGCCGCGACCACACTCGCACTTCAAAGTGCTCCCGCGGCAGTGCTTTGGAGTTTCAAGTGTAGCCACGGCCTAAGGGTATGTCTACATTGCATCCGGCAGCAAGCCTCCCAGCGTGGGGCCACAGACTTGCCCTGGTAGGGCTCCTGCTAACATAGGCGTTGACTCCGTGGGTGCTCTGGGGCTGGAGCACCCACAGAAAAAATATAGTGGGTGCTCAGCACCCACCGGCAGCCCAGCAGATCAGCTCCTCCCCATTCCGGCCAGCGCCTCCCACCCGCCGTGGATCAGCAGTTTAGCGGCGTGCAAGAGGCGCTAAGGGGGAGGGAGGGGAGTGGGGGCAGGAAGAGGCAGGGGGAGGGGATGGAGCGGCGGCAGGAAGAGATGGGGCTGGGGGGGCTTGGAGGAAGGGGTGGAGTGGGGGTGGGGCCTGGAGCGGAGCGGGGGGTCGAACACCCCTCGGGATCTGAGTAATTCGGCACCTCCGTGTGCTAGTGCTCTAAGAATAGCCGTGTAGACGTTCCGATTCGGGCTGGAGCCCACGCTCTCCAGCGTAGGGTGCAGGGTGGGCTTGAGAGCCCAAGCTCCAGCCCAGACTGGGACCATCCACACAGCTGTTTTTCGCATGCGAGCACAAGTCCGGGCTGGGAGGCTGACTCCCGATACAGTGTAGACATAGCCTAAGTGACTTGCGAAAGGTCCCACAGATAGCCCATGGCAAAGTCTCCCAAATTCCCAGCTAATTCCCTAACCACTGGGCCAATCTTCCTTAACCTCATGGGCAGCGGGTATCGTAGGCTGGGGGAGGCTGTGCCTCCTGAAACAGCCTGGCGTGGCACCGCCCACGCTCTGCCCCCAGACTCCCTCCTGCAGTTCCCTGCGCTCTACCCTGGCCCAGACGGGCTGGGGCTGGGGCTGGCTGGCCTCCCGCGGGGACTTGGGGTGGCTGGCACTGGGGGCCGCGGTGCCCACCCGGCGCTCAGACCGTGCTGCCTGGCGCTGGGGCTGGGGGTGTGTGTGTGTGTGCTCTGGGCTCCTGTGAAGAAAGGGGGGCAGAAGGGAAAGGGGAGAGGTGGAGCCTCGGGGACAAGGGATGTGGCTGGGGACCAACCTCCCGCAGCGGCTGGGTCTTCAGCCACCCAAGCGTAACCTAATCCGGTAACTGACTCAAAATGTCAGAGAATCTCTAGCGACCCTAAGAAAAGACCTATCTGTTCACCAGTCCATCTCCTTGCCAGTGCAGGCTTGTCTCCGGTTGTACATGTAGGAGAATTCTTCCCAGACAGTCCCAAGCAATAACGCTTCCACCACTTCCCTTGGGAGTCTACTTTGAAGCCTTTTTGGTCTCACTATTCAGAGGATTTTCTTGATAACTTGCCCTCAGTTCCACACCCCTTTGATCTAATTTAAATAGCTCATCTCTTCGGAGAGCATGAGCATGATTCCCTTAACCGTGGCCTGTTCAAAATTTAATTATCTTCATCCCTTGTCAACATAAGAACAGGAACTGAATAGATACATCAAAGTGAAACTGACTAGGCCTGGGATTTTCAAAAGGAGCTAAACACGTTAAACTCCTAATTCCCATGAATTTCAGTGGGATTTGAGCTAACTCCATTATGTTCCTTTGAGATCCCGCCCATATCTTTCCCCATTATTCAAGAAGAAATGCAGAAATTAAACAGGCTGCTTGAATAGGAAGTTTAGTTTTTAAAATGTTTTGATTTTATGGGCTTAGAAGCAACATGGGTCAGGGTTTTTTTTAAAAAGTCTATGGGACACAATTCTCCGCTCACTCCGGTGTGAATCAAGAGTAACTTTACTGGAGTCATACTCAACACAAGAGGAAACTGACAGCTTGTAGGCAAATTATTTTTTTTTTAAGGCAGAAACAGTCCTCAGTCTGTTCAGAGATCACAGCTTATTTTTAATTTATGTAAGCTAGTGAAGAGTTTTTGCATGTCTCAAGTTCCCAAGCAATCTCTCCCATTTGACTTATCATGTCTTTTTGTTTTAAACAAAGAAATAAGTACAGGTGGGATCTTGCTCTTTGACAATCATTAACCGCCCATGTTTGTTCTCCCACCACTCAGATAGTTTGTTTCCTAAATTGTATGGGATATGGTGAGGAAACAGTCGCTAAACTAGTTCTAACTGGCTAAACCTGGATCTATGTATCCTACTTGAAGTTTCCCAGTGGTTTCTTTGTAGGGGAAAACTAGTGGGTTTCCCACACCCAAAACCACTCTGGGTTCAATTCTCCTCCCAAAGTGGGTTTACTCCAACAGAATTGCATTGACTTAGTGGAGGCACTCCTGATTTTCCCTGTTGTAGTGGGGAGAAGAATCACAGCTTCTTTATCAACTTCCAGGAGAGGGGAAATCGATTCTCTCCTTGAATATCTTTTCCTGTGCTTTGCACTATAATATGAGAGGAAGTATGGTCTTTGAAAGTCAATGCACATACTTGCCCATCCAGTGACACATTTGTGCATGGCGCTAGGCAGAAGTCTCCTGCAGAAAAGCAATTTGCACATTGGGTTATTTTTTCAGTGGTGACAAAATTTAGTTTCTTTTATCAGGCTGCATGAATTCTAGGGCCTCATCTCAATTGTTTCTGCTCCTGGGCTCATCAGCAAAAGGGGAGAATAGGCTGAGTACTTCCAGTGTACAGAACCCTTCCCAAGCCCAACGTCTGTGTTCGCAGCCTTCCTGCTGATTTTTCATTATCCGATTCTCTGCTTTCCCCCCTTGGCATTTCCGAGTCTGAGACTCATTGCTCCGCTCCTTGCACAGCCTGAGAAAAGCTCATTAAGTTTTGAATCAATTGTCCACTTCATTCTTGGGCCTTGCAGGGCCGCTAAGTTAGTAATTACTTTCCTTGGCACTACAGAATCCTAAACACATTAGGACTGGAAGGGACCACTAGTGGGTCATCTCTCTCTTTCTTCATTGCAGCAGGATTGATTTCACTATGGCTAAACCATTGCTACGATATGAGCATCTAGTCTAGCCAGGAGTATTTCCAACCCTGGTAATTCGTCAACCTCCTTTGGTAGCTTGTCCCATAGTTTTAGCTGTTTTTTACTGTTACTCCTTTGCTTCACCAATGCTGCCTCTTTTACAGCCCTTCTTCCTGTCTTGTCTCTGGGCTTTCTTTCTCGCTGCCCCATTGGCCAGGAATGCCCGCCCTGACTTACCTCACCACGCGTCCCTCCTTGCCCACAATCACTCCCATCTGACGTTGTTCAGGCAAGTGACGAGCTGTGACTTCTGCTTTTCTGCTACCCCCCCTCATTTTACTGTTATCTTCTCCTTCCAATTAACTGCCGTTCTGTGTTGCTTCCTAGCTGTCATGCAAGTTGGGAGCTCTGTTGGGGGGAGGGACTGTCTTCTTTGTTGGTTGTCTGCACAACACCTAACACAACAGCCCTGCTTCTTGATTGGAATTCCTAAGTGCTACCACAATACAAATAATAATCATAGGTCCTAAGTCCTAATCATCCCTTCATGGAAGGGGGAAATATCACAGCTCAGTAGCTTTGATTTTGGTTATGGCCCACCCATATCCCTCATCGATATGTGGCCTATTTAGATTACAAGCAGTTCACACAGGCAGACTTGCCTCCTGGATTGTCTCCATTGCAACACGTTAAGAGTTATACAAAGAATAAATCATAAAGGTTTCTTAACGTTTAAACGCAAGAAGAATTCATGAGGGCTTGGCCACAGAGCGTGTGATTCTGAACATTTGTCCAAACGAATACAAAGGTTACAAAGCTAGTTGGAGAAAAAGGATTAGAACATAGATTCCAAGCATTTTTAATAGTTTTAGGCCAAGTCCTGAACCTCTATACACCAGGCTCTGCTTCCTTTTTACAATAGGAAGGTTCCCAGTTGCATGGGATGCAGAGTTTGGCACACACAGATAATGTCCTGAATGAATGATGTGATCATATGGTGACTACTGGCTTGATCCTGTATTCCGGGTGCAACCAAAACCCCCACGGCAGTCAATGGGAAAGTAAGGAATGCATCATCAGGCCTTACAAACCTAGGTTTCAGCAGCCCCAATCATGGCTCAAATGTTGGGTCTTGATTGTTGTCCAGCACACCATTTATTTTTTTGGGTAATCTCATCCCAGAACTTTTGCACAATCCCACATAATGTGCAGAACATCCCTAGGCCCCTGTGTGACACCTCCGGCCCATCTTCCATACCCAAGAGGTGTGATTGATTCAGTTGCTTGTGGGTATATATCAACACCGAGTTTCACATCCATTTGCAGAATGCCGTTTCACAATACCCTGTACTTAACATTTATGATTAGTCACTGACAAAAACTAAACTTAGTTAATGCAGAGTTAACGTCACCCAGTGCTGTCTCATGCCCTTCCAGAACATTGAGCTTAGCTGAACCCAAATCTCCGAAAGCCAGATATGATGAATTAAGGTAACACAAGCGTGAACCTCTGAAAGCCAGAAAATTCAGAGTTAAGGTACATGCTATGTTGCGACTCTGATGTCAGATATGCATCTACGGATTCTTCTTCCCATCCCAATGTAGCTCATGTACATTTACTCTCTTTGGAACATCACTTTGGTTTGGGCAATTCCCTGCCACAGATTTTGCATGAGCTGCACTAAGGCACCACACAGGGCATTAGACATATGGGTGGTACATGTCAGAAAAGACTGTGGTGTTCGGCTGTGTTTTGTAATTACCGCCTAATTCTTATGTTGTACACAGTATTGTTGCAGCAGGGTTGGTCCCGGGGTATGACAAGGTGGGTGAGCTAGTATTTTGGAGCGGTGTTAATGGGCCACTTCACCTTGAATGGTCCCTTGTTAACTACTTATGCAAAACAATCTGCTCCACCTTGTATTTAGCTGTGGCACTCCGCGTACGTTTCCCAGAGCTGAGGAAGAGCTCTGTGTAAGCTCAAAAGCTTGTCTCTCTCACCAACAGAAGTTGGTCCAATAAAAGAAGTTACCTCATCCAATGTGTCCCTCTAATTCATGTGTGTCATTCACCTTTTAGAAATAATTATAGCGCCTTCCAAAGTAGCTGTGCTACTCAAGGCAAATTTCCTGAAAGTGCAAAGCCTCTAGACTCACAGACAGCAAGTAGCAACATGCTCAGCAATCCTTCTCACATATCTTCCAAGATCAGGACTGGAACCCGGTTGATAAACAAGGCTGGGTTCAGTGACTACAGCATGGTGCCCTGAGCGGCTCTGCGAGTCTGACACTAGGTACACTCCGACTGCCCGCCTCAGCCATACTTCTACACACGCTCTCCCAGCTCATGCACACTGCAGGCTCGTTGGAGCATCAGTTCTAAACTTCATCCTCACGAGCTTTTGAAATATTGCTTCCCCAAAGGGGCAGTGGGTGCCAGACTGTGACGCAGTAGGGAGTGGGGCGGATTGACCTGGGAATGTCCTCTAGTTTTACTGGGACTGTCTGCATGGGGGATGGGAGAGCAGGGGATGACTTTATTTGAGGGACGATACCTGAGCCGGTAACCTGAGCCTGTACCCTGAGCCAGGAGGGGGTGGGGCCAGGTGACACCTTTGCCCAGGAAACTGGACAAAGGCGAGAGAAGGAGCCAGGGGGAGGGGAGTGAGTCGGTTGGGGGGGTTTCTTTCAGTTTTGGGTTGGCTGGGAAGATGCAGGGAACCCCAAGTCTGGGGTCTAAGCTCCTTGCCTCCCAGAGGGACCTGGCTGAGGGGTCCTGGTTGTACCTACAAGCCCTGCTTGGAACTGTGTTCCTGTCGTCTAATAAACCTTCTGTGTTACTGGCTGGCTGAAAGTCATGGTGAATCGCAGGAAGTGGGGGTGCAGGGCCCTGACTCCCCCACACTCCGTGACACAGACGTTAGCTGAGATCAGGTTGGGGAGATGAGGGTACCACTACCCTGCAAGTGAAGATGGGATTGGCGCACGGGAAGGCTTTGATTTAGCTAGCATGGATAACAGTAGTAGTGAAGATATGGATGGACCACAGGCTTCAATATGAGCTAGCAACCTGAATATGTACCTCAAATCCACATCAACTCCAACCCTGGGCCATCACTTTGTCACTACTATCGTTACCTATACTAGCTAGGTTAAAGTTAGCATTGGTATGCCTATCCACATTACAATCACACCTTCACTTGCAGTGTAGACATACTGTTTGACTGCATACTGCAAACACAGAAGAACCAGGTAATTTTTATGAGCGTCCATCTCTTGGGAGCCCTTTGCTCAAATAACTCAAATATGGATCACAAATTCTATCCCATAACCCCATGAGGTACAGCACATTTCAATACAATAGGAGTAACTTGCAGATTTTAGTGCACTTAGAATAGTGCTTTAAGATTTGTATGCTTAGTCCCAGACTTTGTGAATGTTCTGAGCCAGTTCTGAAATGAATGGGTTGGACCGAAGTCTATCGTACTGTATATCTCTACCCCAACCTTTGCCACCAGAAGCACCTGTAGAAACTTCCCATTTTCCTCTTTGAGGAAAAGTTCATTTTTCATTTCATTTTCCTCTCCAGGATTTCACAGGACTTTGTTAGCAACATTACATCTTTCAGATGGAAATTTACATTTTTTTAAAGCAGAGAGCTGTAACATTTTCCATAGTGTGCAACACAGAGTCATAGAATCATAGGACTAGAAGGGACCTCCAGAGGTCATCTAGTCCAGTCCCCTGCACTCAAGCCAGGACTAAGTATTAGCTCCATCCCTGACAGGTGTTTGTCCAACCTGCTCTTAAAAATCTCCAATGATGGAGATTCCACAACCTCCCTAGGCAATTTGTTCCAGTGCTTAACCACCCTGACAGTTAGGAAGTTTTACCTAATGTCCAACCTAAACTGCCCTTGCTGCAATTTAAGGCCACTGCTGCTTGTCCTGTCCTCAGTGGTTAGGGAGAACAATTTTTCTCCCTCCTCCTTCTAACAGCCTTTTATGTACTTGAAAACTGTTATCATGAGCGACTGGAAGGTGAGATGTCACCGAGACATTCTACACCATACCAGCCTCTTTCTCTCCCATATCACAATCCTTTTTGGCAATAGCACAGATATCCCTAAAAGCAACTAGAAAAATTGCTTTCTTAGAAATGTAACATTTCTAGCTGCCTTTAACATGCTAAATAGGGAACAGAGACTGAACTGGAGTGAGGCTCCTGGCTCCAGCTCTTCCTGCTTCTGCAGAACTAAAGCTCCACAGGAATCCAAATAGAGCAAATGAATTCCCTGCAGAGGTGAAAAGTTGTGCAAAAGTCACTGTGACGCTCATAAGCAGGATACGTAAGGGCTGGTCTACACTTAGAATTGAGGAGGACAAACAGAGCTTTGTGACTCCGGGGTGTGAAAAATTAATTCGCCTGAGTGCCATAGCTATGCCAGTGTAACCCCTGCTTCCATTGACCACGCTGCCACTGCTCGGGAAGGTGGATTAACTACAGCGACATAAAAACTCCTTTTGTCACTGTCGGAAGTGTCTACACTAAAGTGCTACAGCACCACTGTGCAGCTGTAGAACTCATAGTGTAAACAAGCCCTACATTTCATAACCTAGAGTGCCTGGTACACATGGCTTACCAATACCACATGCTGTGCCCGCATGCTTTATGGCGGCTGGAGCACTTCTGGGCATAGAGCTGCAGAGCTGGCTTGGAAGGGACCTTGATAGGTCTGTGACGTTGTGCAGTCTATATGGTTTTGTAGAAACATGATAATAAGTGAGTATAATGTAACTGGAATATGCTTCATGCAAAAGGTCTCTTGTAAGGTATCATTACAAAGCTTATAATCTACTGAGTGTGATCATCCTATTTGTATAAATGTACCACTCTTGTATATGAAACTAGAAATATGAAATATAACTCTTAGGGCCTATTGTAATTATGCAAAGTGTGGGCCATTAATGGTGGTTTGGAATCTTGATGACTCCCATTAACCAGAGCCATTGTCTGCAGATGGCTGTATTTACCTGTGAGTCTTCCTGTATATGTGTGTGCTGGCAAGTGGGCAATGAAGCCTTACAGTGACATGTGATCATGTCACCTGAACTGGAATCCATCTTTAACCTGGTGCTTTTCCAGTGGGGTGTGTGTGTGTGTGGAAACCCAGAGGGACAAAGGATTCCCGCCTTATGCAGAAGACATATAAAGGGGTGGAAGAGAACAGAGGGGGGAGAGGAGCCATCATGAAGAATCCCCTAGCTATCACCTGAGCTGGAACAAGAGCTGTACCAGGGGAAAGAATTGTGCCCAGGCCTGGAAGGTGTCCAGTCTGAGACAAAATTTACTGAAGCATCTCTGAGGGTGAGATTTTTGTTTTCTGTATTTAGTGTTTGATTAGACATAGATTTGCGCATTTTATTTTATTTTGCTGGGTAACTTACTTTGTTCTGTCTGTTACTACTTGGAACCACTTAAATCCTACTTTCTGTATTTAATAAAATCACTTTCTACTTATTAATTAACTCAGAGTATGTATTAATACCTGGGGGAGCAAACAGCTGTGCATATCTCTCTATCAGTGTTATAGAGGGCGAACAATTTATGAGTTTACCCTGTATAAGCTTTATACAGGGTAAAACGGATTTATTTGGGTTTAGACCCCATTGGGAATTGGGCATCTGAGTGCTAAGGGCAAGCAGACTTCTGTGAGCTGTTTTCAGGTTAACCTGCAGCTTTGGGGCAGGTAATTCAGACCCTGGGTCTGTGTTGGAGCAGACGGGTGTGTCTGGCTTCAGCAAGACAGGGTGCTGGAGTCCGGAGCTGGCAGGGAAATCAGGAACAGCCTTTGCACATCAGTGGGCAGCTCCCAAGGGGGTTTCTGTGATCCACAACCCGTCACAAGGTCATCTTGTCCAGTCCTCTGCACGGAGGCAGGACTAAGTATTACCTAGTCCCTGACAGGTGTTTGTCTAACCTGCTCTTAAAATCTCCCAGTGACCCTTGGACTGTGCCTGGAAAATCTGTTAGATGCACAAGACTTTTTCCATGAAAGTTATAATCTTTACAGAGCTTTCGTGTAGCACACAGAATTTTTTTTGCTAGTGGATAATTTTTCAATTCTTCACCCAGTTTATTGGCCACATTGCCTGTGTTCTAGTTCTCCTTCTGGTCTGCCAAATGCAACAAGTTTCAAATTCCTAGGTCAAGCTGTTTTTGAGATTCATGATGTCAGAATAGCCAAAGAAATTCTTCTGTAGCTTCAGATTGAAAGGAGGTTTTGGGGAACAAGTTAACAGGCATGTGGGAGAGGATTTAAAAAAAATAAATCAGGCTTTTAATGGAAAAATATCTTGCTACCTTAACTATGGAGTTGCCACCGAAGCTAGGTGAAGCCAACCCTACAGGCAATGGCTGTAAAATTCTTTTTAAAAATAAAATCTTGGCTTCTGTAAAAAAGGACAGACATTGCATAGAGACACTAAAGCAGTGGGCTGAGGATGCGGTCAATTTTTGGTCCTTAAAATTTCATCAGGGTCTGTCCCTATAAGAGTCGGGGAATTTCCATGAGTGGGAGTTATTGCCATAAGACATTCTGTTATGACACAAACAACCAATTCAGATAAGCAGCACACTGGTATTTTTTCCTCCAGATGAAAGGGAGTTAATCTCCAAACAAGATCAGGGAGGTTGGACCCCTTTAACATTGTTGTGTGTCCAAGACTCTTGCATTCAGCAATGACCCTTTTTCTGTTGCAATTCAGAGAAACTGCAAAAAGGTTAGGCTTGCTGATGCTTACATTTTAAGCGAGAAGTCAGAATGCTGAAGTAAAACCATACGCCATAAATAAGGTCCAAGGAAAATTGTGGGTTTTGTTTTCCTCTCTCTCTTTTTTTTTTTAAATTCACAGCAGCACCATGGGTGTTTGAATTTCATGGGATGCACATGGGAAGAAGGTCTCCCAGACCCCCATGCATGGCTGTGATTTTTCCAACAGTGGCTGCTCATGGGGGTTAGTGGGCCGATTCCATCCCAGAGAAGGATAGGGAGGTAAGGATCAGGGGCCCCACATGGCGCCAACCAGCTGGTCCAGCCCAGCCTGGCTTGCTCCGTGCTGAATTCTGGCCCAGGCCGCCACCACTGCTGCTTCCTGTCTGTCTGTCCAGCAGAGGGAGAGGGCAGCACTGACAAAAAATGGCAATCAAGACCCCCGGCACAGCCCACCCCACAGCAGCCCCTGCAAGAGACCACAAAAGCTGAGACCAGAATCTTCCCCTGGGAGCTTGAGCAGGTGTGATGGTTGGGTCTATTCTATCCGATCCCCCCACAGGGGCAGGGCTCCCCCATACATCCTGATCCCCCTGCTGGGGCAGGGCCAGAAATTCCTCTCTCTGATCCTGTGCTCATTTTGTGGCACTCCTGCCTGTCAGCCAAAAGCTACACCTTCCCCCAAGTTTCTTCTGAATACGGAGCATGGCTAGGTCCCAGTGGAGTCAACTCACTTGGGATTCTCCATCCACACAAGGATGCTTCAGCCCACTTATGGACCCTGCCAGTAACTAGGCTGGAGGACGACAGCAGCCAGCTCATGATGTCACACGCCGTGGAGGTTCTCATGCCAAGGATCTCTGTGTCTAACCTTTTTCTTATCTCAATGTTCAACAACATGAGGCTTGGCACGGCCCAGAAAATGGCAGCCACCCAACTTCAAATGGCCCCTGTACCTTTAACTCAGTCCTGCTGTGCTTACTTCATGCAAGTTCTTGATTCAGGAACCTGTAACGGGGTTCAGTACTCCCCACTGGGGCAACCTTCCCGTGGGGATTAGCTCACAACCAGTCTGACGCTCTCTCCTTCAGTTGTTGGCCCCATGGTCTCTGTCTCCACAGTCAGGCTACTCCCTCTTCGTGACTTGGGTTCTCCCTCTTCGTGGCTTGGCTCTCCAACGAGATCATTATAGTTTCTCTTTCCCAGGATATCAAAGTCTCTCTGGACCAACTGTGCCAGGCAGTCTTCCGCTCCACTGCCCAGACTTTGCCACTTCCCCAGGGGCTGGTAGGGAAAGCCAGCCCCACCCACTACTCTGGGTTCCAGTCCATAGACCCTATGTCTAGCAACCAACGGTTGGCTCATGCTCTGACCTTGTTGCTGTTTCCCTGGGCTCCTTCCTACCTTTTGTCTCTATTTTCTGGCCCCTCTCTGGGTTATCACTGGAGCTTCCTCTGTACCCCGTGGTGATTCCATCCACACCCCCCATCTCAGGTTCTTGCTGAGGCTGTATTCCCAGGCAGGATCTCAGGGCTTACTCCCCCATCCTCTTTGTCTCTTATCAACATCCCACCTCTCTAGGGAGCAATTGTAGAGTTCCTCCCTATAGCCCCTTCTTGCTACTAACTTCCTCTCTTTATCCCTAGCCCCAGCTCCTCCCCTATCTGGGCCTCATCAGTCCTGAGTCTCCTCCAGGTGCAGTCTGGCATGGGGTTAATTGGCCCTTTTTCCCACTCAGGTGGTGTGTGGGGTGACACCCCATCCCAGGCCCTCTTTGGGCAGCACTGTGTTATTATTGGTTTGAGCTGGTCAGAAAATGGGACTAAAAATGGTCAGGAAACTTTTAAAATGCATGTTTCCATCAGAGTTTCACTGTCACAGTTGTGTTCCAATCAGCTTTAAACACGTAGGCACAACGGGGTGAGTTAATGAACGTCTGTGAGAAGCCATAAAAGCACTCACACCACTTTATCCTTGTAGTAGCTCAGCATGGGTGGTAAGTATTAGCCCCATTTTACAGATGGGGAAACTGAGGCACAGAGAGGTGCTAAGCAAGTTGGCTAAGGTCACAGAGTGAGTCAATGGCAGAGACAGGAATAGAACCCAGGTGTCCTGAGTCCCTGGCCTCTGTGATAGTCAGAAGACCAGTCTCTCTCCCACTGTAGGTGTCCAAAAGTTGGAATAATAGGCCAGATCCTCAGCTGGTGTAAACTGGTGTCACTCCATTGAAATCAATGGAGCTATGTTGATTTACACCAGCTGACCTAACCCAGTTTCTTTTCACTTGGCTGGCTGTGGGAGAGGTTTCTGAATGAGCCTGACCTCGCTCCTATCCCCAGAGAGTCTCAGTTTTTATCTTGTGTCCCATGGACAGAAGCTTTAAGACACTACAGCTCAGCGAATCAGTTTCACACCGAGAAAGGTTCAGAGAAGGGTGAAAACAGCCCAAACAAACACGGACATAGACGTCACCAGCTTCCCTTTTGCATGGCTATGAAAGCTGATCACCCCAGCCACTCCTGTTATAGCCATGGAAACGGCTGTTGATTAACCACAGCTGAGTGGGTAAGTGCATTCTGTATCATCTGTGCCCAGCCTTAGAAATAGACTTTGCAAATCATCCTGTCTGGTGATTTATAGTTGTGTACGTTACAGAGCTGCTCTCTCACCACTTATAGGTACCCCTCGGTCTCAGAAAGGGGCTGCCCTTTCCGGACCTCCAGAAACCCTGGCCAGAGGGATTTCACCATCACTCTCTGTGTTTCTGACTAATGACAATAACGTTCAGCTTCTGTGCAAAACGTGTTGAATCCCTGTATGTGCAGCTGGCCGACTGGACCGACCAACTCCTCCACAGGCCTTTTTTCACTTCTCNCACACACACACACACACACACACACACACACACACACACACACACACACACACACACACACACACACACACACACACACACACACCCAACTGGCCATCTGCCTGCTCAAATGCCCAATTAAAGTAACTGCACAGCTGAATTAGGCGCCCAGTTGCTCGCTGTTTAGAAAACCAGACTCAAAAGAATGGATGATTCTTTGTATCTAGGCCTATTTTTATGCTTCAGAACCTTTCTAGGCTCGTCTCATCTCCAGTTCCAGTTCTAGCTACTATAGGTAATGAGCCAGATTGAGCAGCGCATGAAGACTACAACCCCCGATGGCATGGTGCTCCTGGGGCTGCTGTAGCCAGGTCTCTGAGGTGCCCATTTTCTCCTCTCCAACCTGCCATAACTTACCCAGAAAAGTTAATTCAACCCCAGGCTGTATTAACCCTTCCATGGTTTTCCAACCTCTGTCCGAGCCCCAGAAGAAGCGGTGACGACCCCGGTGGCAGAATGAGAACCAAGGGGGGGGGGGGGGGG
>QXTE01000070.1:7486471-7594243 GCA_003942145.1 Platysternon megacephalum
GACTGGAAAAAAGCTAATGTAGTGCCCATCTTTAAGAAAGGGAAGAAGGAAGATCCAGGGAACTACAGGCCAGTTAGTCTCACCTCAGTCCCTGGAAAAATCATGGAACAGGTCCTCAAGGAATCAATCCTGAACCACTTAAAGGAGGGGAAAGTGATCAGGAACAGTCAGCATGGATTCACCAAGGGCAAGTCATGCCTGACTAACCTAATTGCCTTCTATGATAAGATAACCGGCTCTGTGGATGAGGGGAAAGCAGTGGATGTGCTATTTCTGGACTTTAGCAAAGCTTTTGATACAGTCTCCCACAGTATTCTTGCCAGCAAGTTAAAGAAGTATGGGCTGGATGAATGGACGGTAAGGTGGATAGAAAACTGGCTAGATGGTCGGGCTCAACGGGTAGTGATCAATGGTTCCTTGTCTAGTTGGCAGCCGGTATCAAGTGGAGTGCCCCAAGGGTCGGTGCTGGGGCCGGTTTTATTCAATATCTTCATTAACGATCTGGAAGATGGTGTGGACTGCACCCTTAGCAAGTTTGCAGATGACACTAAACTGGGAGGAGTGGTTGATACGCTGGAGGGTAGGGATAGGATACAGAGGGACCTAGACAAATTAGAGGATTGGGCCAAAAGAAATATGATGAGGTTCAACAAGGACAAGTGCAGAGTCCTGCATTTAGGACGAAAGAATCCCATGCACTGCTATAGACTAGGGACCGAATGGCTGGGCAGCAGTTCTGCAGAAAAGGACCTAGGGGTTACGGTGGACGAAAAGCTGAATATGAGTCAACAGTGTGCCCTTGTTGCCAAGAAGGCTAATGGCATTTTGGGTTGTATAAGTAGGGGCATTTCCAGCAGATCGAGGGATGTGATCATTCCCCTCTACTCAGCACTGGTGAGGCCTCATTTGGAGTACTGTGTCCAGTTTTGGGCCCCACACTACAAGAAGGATGTGGATAAATTGGAGAGAGTCCAGCGGAGGGCAACAAAAATGATTAGGGGGCTGGAGCACATGACTTACGAGGAGAGGCTGAGGGAACTGGGATTGTTTAGTCTGCAGAAGAGAAGAATGAGGGGCGATTTGATAGCTGCTTTCAACTACCTGAAAGGGGGTTCCAAAGAGGATGGATCTAGACTGTTCTCAGTGATAGAAGATGACAGAACAAGGAGTAATGGTCTCAAGTTGCAGAGGGGGAGGTTTAGGTTGGACATTAGGAAAAACTTTTTCACTAGTAGGGTGGTGAAGAACTGGAATGGGTTACCTAGGGAGGTAGTGGAATCTCCTTCCTTAGAGGTTTTTAAGGTCAGGCTTGACAAAGCCCTGGCTGGGCTGATTTAGTTGGGTTAGGTCCTGCTTTGAGCAGGGGGTTGGACTAGATGACCTCCTGAGGTCCCTTCCAACTCTGAGATTCTATGATTCTATGATTCTATGAGCTCTCAAACCAAATCTTCCCCCAAGCAATTATTTATGGCAGAGAAATTGCGGCTCATTGTGGCTCAGTGACATTAGAAACAACTGATGTTCTGTTATTCTTTGTCCCAGTGTCGTGTCGTCCTCCCTCCCACTGCCATCAAGCTACCTGGATGTCTCAATTTCTTTTGTTTTTACTCACATGGTGGGGTGGAAAGAGCATTATCAGGTCCCTGGTGTGAATAAGGGGTTAACTCCGGCTCAGCACCCTGTCTCTGCTGTTGGGGAGGGCTGACTCAGCAGCTGACACAAGGGGAAGGGGTTACACATGAGTATGAGTCAGCACTTCTGGGTTCTGTTCCTAGTTCCACCTTTTTCCTGCAGTCATTTCACCAGCTCACAAACAGGTTGCCAAAACAACCTTCTCACTTCCCTAGTGACAGTTGAGGAAGACCCTCTGAAATGTGCTTTTATCAAGTGCCTTTGATGCTTAAGGGGATAAATCCTGGCTTGGAGTAAACTGGTGCAAATCCACATGCGCTCAGTAGGAGCAGAGCCCACTTACCCCCGCTATGAATTTGGCCCAAGGTGTCCAGAAACTGCTGCTAAATCAGCAGGAAGGGACCAGATCATATTGGAAACTCTTGGCTTATGTTCACACAGTAGGTTATTATCTATGTCTGCCTACTCCTTATGGAGACAGTGCAAACACAGCATGGAGTAAATAGAAGGGCATCGCCCAGAGATAAGCGAGACAAATAATCGAAGGGGATAAATCATGTTTGAGTGTGACTGTAATTTCAATCCTGTAACGTCATTAACATGGTGCAACCTAGCTGGAGCTACTATAAGGTGGGTGCATAACTGGTTGGAAAACTGTTCCCAGAGAGTAGTTATCAGTGGATCACAGCCAAGCTGGAAGGACATAACGAGTGGGGTCCCGCAGGGATCAGTTCTGGGTCTGGTTCAGTTCAATGTCTTCATCAATGGTTTAGATAATGGCATAGAGAGAACACTTGTAAAGTTTGCGGACGATACCAAGCTGGGAGGGGTTGCAAGTGCTTTGGAGGATAGGATTAAAATTCAAAATGATCTGGACAAACTGGAGAAATGGTCTGAAGTCAATAGGATGAAATTCAATAAGGACAAATGCAAAGGACTCCACTTAGGAAGGAACAATCAGTTGCACACATACAAAATGGGAAATGACTGCCTAGGAAGCAGCACTGCGGAAAGGGAGCTGGGGATCATAGTGGACCACAAGCTAAAGATGAGTCAACAGTGTAACGCTGTTGCAAAAAAAGCGAACATCATTCTGGGATGTAGTAGCTGGAGTATTGCAAGCAAGACACGAGAAATAATTCTTCCGCTCTACTCCACGCTGATTAGGCCTCAACTGGAGTATTGTGTCCAGTTCTGGGTGCCACATTTCAGGAAAGATATGGACAAATTGGAGAAAGTCCAGAGAAGAGCAACAAAAATGATTTAAAGGTCTAGAAAACATGACCTATGAGGGAAGATTGAAAAAATTGAGTTTGTTTAGTCTGGAAAAGAAAAGACGGAGAGGGGCCATGCTAACAGTTTTCAAGTAATAAAAGGTTGTTACAAGAAGGAGGGAGAAAAATTGTTGTTCTTAACCACTGAAGATAGGACAAGAAGCAATGGGTTTAAATTGCAGCAAGGGCGGTTTAGGTTGGACATTAGGTAAAACTTCCTAACTGTCTGGGTGGTTAAGCACTGGAATAAATTGCCTATGGAGGTTGTGGAATCTCCATCGTTGGAGATTTTTAAGAGCAGGTTAGACAAACATCTGTCAGGGATGGTTAGATAATACTTAGTCCTGCCATGAGGTCCCTTCCAGTCCTACAATTCTACGATAAGCACAGCTTCATATAAGGCTTCCCATTCTCTTCCCACAGAGAAGCCCAGCAAGGCCCCCACTTTATGTGTATGCAGCCGTATTATATACAGAGCCCCAGTATAATCACCTCACTGGCACATGGGAGGGGAGGGACAATGCAGGGAAAATCAAGGAAATGGGAGTCACTTCAGTACAGTCTCTCTCAAAGGGAGAAGTTAGATGATAAGATAAGCCAGAGCCTAATTTCCATTGGCTGGCCAGCTTTTCCCAGACTCCTCGCTGCCCTGATTCTATCTGTTGTCTGATCAGCTCTCTTCTCATGTCCCCATAACGTGAGTGGAGGAGCTTGCAAGGGTAAGTCAAATGCAAGACTATTGACAGCCCCAGGAGGAGGCAGGGAGCGGAGGCATGAGACATGATTTGATGTAGGAGCCAACTATGAAGGGCAGCACTAAGAGTGACTAGGACACATGGCTGGTTTTTCGATCTTGAAGGCTCCCTGTTTCAGTGCTCCGCAGATTCAATCTGCTTCTACCCATGATGCTTCAGTCTCACACTGCTGCTGTCTCACTGCCCGGTGTGGCATCATCACGTCATGTGACATCAGTTCTTCGCCTCCTGACAAATGTCCCAATGCCAGAGAGAAACCAGGGCTTTCCTGCAAGCTCCTGGTGTAGGACTCACCTGGACAGAACCTTGGGGCTCAGAACAGCCCTTGAGCTGCAGGCTGGGTGTCAACCCCGTCCCCAGTGATTGTGAGGACTCAAAAGCAGATCTGCTAAGGCAAAGGGGTTGATTTTGTTCCCTGCTCCAGGGAGCCACAAGAGGTTGTGGGAGAACTGTATGTTTAAGTGGTCCTACACTGCCTTTCCTTGTAGGCCTTTGTGTAATGGGGGTACCACTGGCAGAGCTGCGAGCATAATTATAGGGTTTCAGGGAATTCTGGGTAGCTATGCCCCCAAGGACGGACAGATCAAACTTATACTAGGGGACATTTCTGCCCCCACATCAGCCCTGGATCCTGGTAGTGAAAGGCAACCTTCCAAGCTTTACTTCCCAGGAGGCACAGCACAGAACCTAGCCCAAAGAGTCTAACAAAGTTAGGGACGGGGCCTGGCATAATAAAACATGGGTACAGCACCTCCCTCAGCATAGAGACTTTTGGCCTCATTGGACTGTAAAATATTTCCTGTCCCTTCAGTATGCTTCTCTCAGCCACCTTGATAGGGAGATCACGTGTCCTTACAAAGAAGGATCGCCCCGGTTCAAGGTCTGTCCCCGTGTCTCCATATGTTGGAATTTTCTTCCTGCATTTGTGGCCGCGGCCGATCCTGGCCCCCTGACTGGCTGAGCCAATGAAACTGACAGCAGGCTGTCTGGCCGCATGTGCACCTCAAGCAGCACCTGCCACCTGGCCTCTCACAGGCTGATACTGCCCCACGGAGGCGGGGGATCAGCTGGATTTGGAGGGGTTGGTTGGTTTTTAAAAATAAACGTCCCCCCCCCCACCCCCGGTGTATATAAAACTGCTTCAGAGATGCTCGGAACCCTGCCGTCAATTTCATCGGCTCAGCCAGTCAAGGGACCAGGATCTGCCGAGGCCACAAATGCTGGAAGAAAACAACATTTCTAGAATCAATGGAGAGCACGGACTAGCAACCTCCTTCCTTCCTTCCTTCCCCACATGCATTATCCTGACTCCTCCCATCCCAAACCCTTCTCCCCACGTGCCATCCTGTTTCCCCTCTCCCCTGCCCTCTTCCAACCTTTGCCCTGGGTGCCTTGTTTTAGGTTTTGAAAATCTGGTCTCCTCGGCCTCGCCCTTCCCAATGAGAAAATGAACTTGACGTACATGCATGATGTTGTCAGTCTCTGAGCAGAGAGAGAGAGAAATACCCAGGAGAGGGAGAAGTCACGGTTTAGTGAGTCTGAAAAGCCATTAAACAAGACATCAGCTCATAAAGCAGCCTCACCTGCAGCCAGGGGCATTTTCAATATTTCAGACACCTCTGCTGCCAAAGTCTTCTGAGAAAAACGTGTCCCAACAGCCTCGCTACCTTTCAATCAAGAGAGATGTCTGCAGGGCAGGATTGGCCTAGAAAAATAAGTGATGAAAAAATAATGGCCATGTTTTCCTTTATGGATTGCATCCGGAGCCCAGCAAGAGTCCAGGAACTCCTCAGTCTCCTTTCAGCTTCTCTGTCCCATTCATGACTGGAGACTCCAGGTTACTAGAAGCTGAGAAGGCCCAGCAGGCTACACAGATTCCTTTAAGCATGTTTCTTAAAATTCTCAAGGCAGAGATCCGCATTTCTTTGCTCCCCTTCCCTTGACAGGGGAAAACTGCAAATGCTTTGATAAATGGGTCGTGCTTTGGTACAACTGCTTATTTGTGTTGTTGTAGCATCTAGGAGTCCCAGGTATGGAGTAGGACCCATTATGTCAGGCGCTGCACATACACAGAGCAAAAAGATGGTCCCTGCTATGGTGATGGGACTATAGAAAACTGAAGATAAAAAGAATGTCTATTTAAGTAGGTCCCACCCATTGATATCAGCAAGTACTTGAAGCCTGTGTGGCTGCTTTACTGATGGGCTTCTATGGTCTTGCGTATGGTACAGAATTTTGCAGGGCTTAGTAACAGTTCTTGACCCTGCGATTGGCTGAAATTCCCCCTTACTTCCCACACCCAGAAGTGCTAGAAAGGCACTAGTAACACAGATTCGGCTGGGCTAAGTGAGGTCTGAGCTTCAGTTGTCCCTGGTGCAGCGGGGCAGTTGATTTAACAGCCGCACAGCAATACTACAAAGAGTTTAGGTTAGAAAGTGAAGGACACAGTAAAAAGTTCAGGGTGGCATTTGAGGGGAGTGGACCACAATTATTCAAGTGATGTGCCCTGGGAACTTGAATGACCCACATAGGGAGACTTAGAGATGGGCCTGAAACACTTTTCATCTGAACATGACCCCACTTCCCAGGCATCAAGTAAATAGGCACCAGAGCTGAACCATCCCTAGTTTTGGCTTTGCAAAACAAGCCACCCTCCTCCTCCACTCCACTTTTACAAGGCAGCTTCCCCGGCAGTACAGTGCCCTCAGCCCCGCTGACTCAGTGGGAAGAATTGCACATGCTGCGTCACTAAAACCACTTCTTGCAGCAACTAGTCTCCCAGCCAAATACTGACCAGGCCCATCCCTACTTAGTTTGTTGGAGCTGGCTGAGATCGCGGCACTGTGGCAGCTGGATGATTGCCAGATAGGAGATGTTAGGCAGCAGAGACACAATGCGCTGATGTTTGCAGGGGAAAGAGCATTACACTGAATAAGCTCTTTCCAGAAATAATGAGTCAGATTTACAGGAAAGAAGGATTAACTCTGCCTGATATTAATTTTACTTTCAGAAACTCCCCAACCATCCCCATTTGATGTTTCATGTGGATTTGATGCTTAAATCTGATAGGACTAGGAAGTAAACCAGAGCGAACAGTGGCAGACACAAATGTTCAGCCTAGAATCAAAAGGGCATTCAGAGGGCAAAAGAAACAGGAAAAAAACAAAACAAAACCCAACACGAATGCTCGTGACTCCTTAAATACATAAGGATCAGAAAGCGAATTGGAGAAACAGAGTCAGCTGTGGAGCAGAGCCTCCCTCCCCACCCCCCTTGCATTGTCCACTGGCTTCTCTCCCCCGAGTCAAGTCACATCAGAGCCAGCCTAGTCCCTGGGGCTGGAGCCAGAGGTGAGGGGCCCTCAGCACAGCTCAGTGGTTTCAGTGGGAGAGGAGGTGGCTTGAAGCAATCTTTGCACCCCCTTGCAGTCCTGGGCATGTCTGTGCGCCTGGCTGGCCCCCATCATAACACATGGCAGCCTTCTGGCTGCTCTACGTTGTGTTGGCTCCCGATGGCCACAGAGAGCCACCTTGGCAGCTAGAGCATAGGGGGGCTCTGTTCGCACCCAATAACTGGGGTCGGGTGGGAGAGGGGAAGAGTGTTGCAGGAGCAGCAATGGTGCCGCCACACCACTCGAATACCCTCTGCACTGTGGCTTGCCAGGCACCAGTGCCCTGAAGGCAGCTTTGCACCACATGAAGCACAGGGCAAGACTTGTCACAGATCTTTATTCTCTGTGAGACGCCAGGCACACAGCCCTCCAGTAACCCCCAAAGTCTGCTCCAGGGCCTCCCACGATGCCCTAAACCCCCTTCCATTAACCCCCATCCACTAGCAGCCATTATACACCTCCTCCAGTACTACCCAGACTACGGTGCCAATCCCCATAGTACCTAGGCGCCCGCTTCCCATCTTAACCTCTGCAGCTTGTACCTGAGAGAAACCCCATCCCTAGACCTCTTCCAGAAACCTCACCCTCTCCTGGAAACCACTTCCGTTTCCTCCTCTCCAGTAACCCCCAGAGCCTGCATCATTTGACTGTCCATCACCTCTCTCATGGAGGACAGGTCCATCAATGGCTATTAGCCAAGATGGTCAGGGACACAGCACCATGCTCTGGGTGTCCCTAAGCCTCTGACTACCAGAAGCTGGGAATGGGCGACAGGGGATGGAGCACTTGATAATTGCCCTGTTCTGGTCATTCCCTCTGAAGCACCTGGCATTGGCCACTGTCAGAAGACAGGACACTGGGCTAGATGGACCATTGAGCAGACCCAGCATGGCCGTTCTTATGAGTGGGGTAGAGGGAAGGATTAAGCTTGGAGTTAAACCACAGAACCTGGATCCTTTCAGAGACCTCTGCACTGACTCTAGAGCACAGTAAATGCTCAGGGGGACATATTTAATGCATCAGGTCAGCAGCTAGGAGCAGAGGGCTAAGCCAGAGAGGGATAAGGGAGCATTACAGAAAAGCTTTCTGGTCTGCAGCTTGACCTCTTTACGTAACTGCAGTGTATGAGCAGCAAAACTCACAAGAGCTGGCCAGGGGGAAATAATCTCTTTATAGTATATGGAGGGAAGGAGGAGCACTGGGAGTCAATAATGCTGGGTTTTATTCCCAGTTCTGCCATTTGCATGTTGTGTGATCTTGAGCAAGTCACTTAACTTACGTACCTCGGTTTACCAGTCTCTAAAATGGGGGCGGGATACTTACCTCTTGGGGGAGGTGCTGTGTTTGTAAATCACCTTTAGATCCACCAATGGAAGGTGATGCAGAAAGGCAAAGTGTTATTATATTCTCCAAAGCACGCCTTCCACTCCTTTCCTCCAGAACCGCCCTCTGGTAACACCAGGAGTATGTGTGAGACTCAGAGAAAAATTGCCCTGCTTATGTGACCAAACCAGGACCCAGCCATGGAGCATTTACCCTCTAGTCACTGACTGCTTGAGAATCCAAGAGTGATGGCTCTGCCAGTGTAAACACCTGAGAAAAGGAAGGTCATTCTTCTACAGTGGCCAAAGAATGAATCAGTATCTTTATTGCAATTCAGGAAGCATTATACTTAGGGCCCTACCAAATTCACAGTCCATTTTGGTCAATTTCACGGTCATAGGATTTTAAAAATCATAAATTTCATGATTTCATGTATTTAAACCTGAAATTTCATGGTGGTGTAATTGTAGGGGTGCTAACCCAAAAAGGAGTTGTGGGAGAGGTCGCAAGATTATTGTAGGGGGGGTTGCGGTACTGCTACTCTTACTTCTGCACTGCTGCTGGCGGCGGCGCTGCCTTCAGAGCTGAGCAGCTGGAGAGCAGCAGCTGCTGGCTGGGAGCCCAGCTCTGAAGGCAGAGCCGCCACCAGCAGCAGCGCAGAAGTAAGGGTGGCATGGTATGATATGCTGCCCAGTTCTGACATCAGCGCAGAGGTAAGGGTGGCAATACTGTGACCCCCCCTAAAATAACCTTGTGACCCCCCTGCAACTCTCTTTTGGGTCAGGACCCCCAGTGTGAGAAACGCTGGCCTCCCCCGTGAAATCTGTATAGTATAGGGTAAAAGCGCACAAAAGACCAGATTTCAGGGGGAGACCAGATTTCACGGGTCTGTGATGCGTTTTTCCTGGCTATTAATTTGGTAGGGCCCTAATTATACTCGATCTCATAATCCTAGGCTGTCCTCTGCCACCCACAGTAGGGGCTCATAGTGCTGGCTCTTAGCACCTGATCAAAAGCATCTCCAAGTCAATGATAATTTATAGAATCATAGAAGTATAGGGTTAGAAGGGACCACAAGGGTCACCTAGTCTAATCCCCTGCCAAGATGCCAGTTGACTTTAATGGGCTCTGGATCAGGCCTGTATTTTCATATTCTGATGTCACAAGAACACACACCCATTGTTCTCACACATGTTTTCTAGGGACAGTGATGTCTCTGCACAGTTAAGGTCGGAACCAGTTTTTTTTAACATAATGGCCATACTTGGTCAGACCAGTGGTCCATCTAGCCCAGTATCCCATCTTCTGACAGTGTCCAGTGCCAGAGGCTTCAGGGAAATGAACAGAACAGGGCAATTATCGAGTGATCCATCTCCCATTGTCCAGTCCCAGCATCTGGCAGTCAGAGGCTAAAACCATGTTGATCTCTCTACTCTTGATAGGTGTAACCCAATCTGTTTGAACAGCCTGCTGTATAGGCATGTGGCAGAGGATTTGGGGGAAAGTTTGAGGTAATCTGACAAGGCCCCACTGAGATCTAACCATTCAAAACACTGAGAGATGTCACTTCCTGGACAATTTCCTAATTTATTTCTTTATTTATGTAACCCTTCTGCCAGGCCGAGTTGATAGCAGCAAGGGCCGGGTCCAGTGCATAGGGGTCCCCTCCCAAAACGTAACGCAAAACCAGCTCGAGCCCCCACCCAGTGACTTGGGAAAATCTTACACAACCCCTGGGCGCCTCGAAGAGGCAATACTTCCCCTCTCGCAAGCACAGAGTCTCGGTGTAGCAGCAAATGTTTAATAACATGAGGTAAACGACATCAGCATTAAATTGGGAAAACCCCACACTAGAGTTCATAGACCCAACCATGAGCAAAGACCCACCCCAGCAAATTGAGCCGTGTCTTTTCCCTTTGGTGCTTGAGTCCAGCAACCCAAGAATCACCCAAAGTCCCACACCCCAAAAGTCTCTTTCCCTGGTCAGCGCAGCCCCAGAGTTCAAAGGTTTATCTGCAGGGTTTTACACCCCCCCAGCCTGGGTGGAAATGGGGGGGAAGAAAGGGGTGCGCAGGGTGTTAAGGGGCACCTTACGTGGTCCAAGGCCGACTGCCCCATCTCTCCGTGGGGTTCCGCTGCAGCCTTCACCACGAGCCACTCCACCTCCACCAGCCGACCCGTGAGCCACTCCTGCCGTCCCACGAACTGCTCCGCTCTACCAGCCGCTCCGCTCTACTCCTCCAGCCGTCCCCGCAAACTGCTCCGCTCGCCGTCCTGTGAGCTGCTCCAACCGTCCCTGTAAAATGGCTCAGCTCGCCACTCCGTGGGCCGCTCCAACCGTCCCTGTAAAATGGCTCAGCTCGCCACTCCGTGGGCCGCTCCAACCGTCCCACCAATTGCTCGGCTCTGCCAGCCGCTCCACCAGCCGTCCTGCAAACTGCTCCGCTCGCCGCTTAGCACGATAGCTTCAAGCTCCCCCACTAGTTAACACAGCACTCAGTGATCTTAGTAACTTTAGCAATTTCAGCTCTTAGTGATTTCAGCTTGTTGTAGGGGAGCCCCAATGCTGGTGCACCATCAGCCCAAAGTGATTTCAGCTCAGCAGTCTATAATTAGACTCCTAATGGACGCAAGGTTAGTTCTGACCTTCAACACTGGAGAGAGGAAGTGCAATTGGTGTAGCAGGCTCACCAAAGGGCCCCACACCACCAGACACAAATACCTACCTCCAATNCATTCAAAACACTGAGAGATGTCACTTCCTGGACAATTTCCTAATTTATTTCTTTATTTATATGAGCGCATCATGTGGTGTCCCCAAAAATAACTTAGCCAGGAGAGTCCATATTTGGTTTATTCCATTGTCCTGACTGAGAACTGGTGCCTTCCATTATTTTTGTGAAAGCTGGCAGGTTAATTCTGAAGTCATTTCTTTTTTAAATCTGGAGTTTGTAAACTCTGCAACCCATGTGATGGCATTAAGGATGCCCACAGCCAAAAACTGTATTTTAATAAAGTGCACTGTTGAGGCCTTTTAAACTTGCTTTTGCTCTCTGTTCCAATTGGTAGCAACCACATCACATTTTCACTCATCATCGATATAAAAAGTTGTCTCGAAAACACAAACAAAAAAATAAGGAAATTCCCAAACAAAAAGCTTTGTTAGTAAGTCAGTGTTAAGGTTGTAACTAGACCAGTAATATATAACAATAACATTTATATTTAAATGTTATTTTAAAAAAGTTATTTAAAAAAAGAAACATTTGAAAGTTGGGAAATTAATGGAGGTTATAAATCAAGCATTTGAAAGTCCAGAATTTAAAATATTGTGGTACAAAAAGCCTAAGTTCCAGGGCACTGGGAAATATTAAGAGGTACAAAGACCAATGCCATTGTTTATTAGGGAATTGTTGTTCTGCAAGACTTGCCAGTTGGCTAGTCTGTGTAATTGTTTTAATGATCCAAGTGGAATTTCTCCCTCTTGTTGTGAAAAGATTTTCCTTATGAAGTCATGAGAAGATTAGGTTGACCTGGATTAATACCTTAATTCCTGCCATTAAGAAGGCTTCCTCTTCCCTTTAGCTCCCCCTTTCCCCAGTGCATTTAATTGGGGATAATACATCGTAATAATTATACTTTGCCCTTCTATAATCTCATCCATCTGAAGACCTCAAAGTACTTTACAAACATTTATTAAGCTCCACTGTGAAGTAGGTGGCATTATCACCAGTTTGTAGCTGGCACAGCGCAGGTAAATAACTTGTCCCAGGAAGCCTTTGGCAGAGCTGAGAATACAAACCATGAGTCCTGAATCCCAATCCTGGTCTTTAATCACCACAGCCACCTCCATCCCTTGAGGGGGGTTCCTGATTAACTGATAGCTGAAATGACAGCCTTTGCAGAACTCCATGGATTGGAGCTACTTTACTTTCCTGGCAGGCATCTATCTAAGGTACTTGCATAGTTCCCACTACTGTGGCATCTGAGAACCCCCTAATCTTCACAACAGCCCTGTGAGGTAGGACAGTATGGTTATCCCCATTTTATGATGGGGGCACTGAGGAACCAAGGCCCAGATCCTCAAAGGTATTTATGCTCCTATGCACCACTGATGTCAGTGACTTGCCCAATATCACACAGGAAGTCTGTGGCAGAGGGAATTGAACCCAGATTTCCAAAATCCTAGGCTAGGGCCCTAACCACTGGACAACCCTTCCTTTCTATAGGTAGACTCACCCTTCTTTTCCACCCCCCACCAAAATCAGTGCGTCTCTGCTGGCTTCTGACTAGGACTGTGAGAACCCAGAGCTTAAGGTTTAGCCAGGTTCGCGCTCTTGAGGTTTTCTTTGAGTTTCTGGTTTGCACAAATCCAAGCAAATACTAACAGATGCCCCATTTTAACCCCCACTCTCTGCCATGACACCCTCTTCCCCCGCAGACCAACTTGGGATCCTCCCTCCCACTCAACCGCCTCCACCCTTAGACCCTGGCTTCCATTTACCACTAGGTTCCTTCTCGGGGCAAGAAGACAGGGGAGCTATTGACCTGACTCTTCCCTTCCCCCACAAGCCCTTGAGGTGGCAGCTGGCTGGCCCCTGCCTACAAATGGGCTCTTTATTGCTGGCCAGATGGCCTGCTGCCCCCATAGGGGATGGATGTCGAGTAGGTTCATTGCTCTGCTTAGCCCACTATTAATACCGACAGTGGAGCTGCCTGTCTCTAAGCCCCACATTCAGCGCCAGGGCTCAGCCTGTAAAGATAATTCACCTCATTCTAGGGCCTTGATGCACCTAGAACGTATGACAGGCCAGTTTCCCTATTACCTTGCAGGTGCTGGGATTAACAGTTGATGGTTTAGGTAACAGTTGGCTACAGGGTGTAGAAAAAAGGTATCTTTATAGCCTGCAGGAATTCAGGTGGCAGAGGAAACTTTGCTATTCCACTCTCCGGCATTCCCCCCCTCCCCATCTGATAAATCACTGTGCATGTTACCGTGAGCATGCCCATTAGATACATGGAAACGAATAAGCAAATAAATAAAAGAAAAGTCAACAAAAGTCACTTGCGATTTTGGAGCACTTGGGTCTCAGTCAAGTTGGCGTGGGCCAAAAACTCCAAATGTGGCCATTGATTTTGGGTGCTAAGGATCCATAACTCCCAGTGAAGTCAATGGAAACTAGGTATGCTCCACATCTAAGAGAGAAAAAAATCATGCTTTAATAATAATGTTATGCTGCAGGTGGTGATGACTGCCAGCAGCTGTCTTTGATCTATGTGCAGTCACAGGGCTCTCTGAGGAGCTGATGGGTGTGCTTTCATTTGAGTTGAATGAGGGAGCAATAAAATGCCACTTTGCTTAGAGATAACTGAAACAGAAGCCACTGTCCAAGGTTCTGGGCTGTATGGGAAGGCCTGAGCTTGAACTCACCTCAGGGAGAATACAAAGGGGTTTCCCTGGAACTGATTGCAACTGTAGAGGCTGGGGTATTGATTGGGGACTTGTGTGTCAAAGGCAGACGGGGCCAGAAAGCTAGAGAGTCACTAGTGAGCGTGGCCCGGGGCTGAAGCCAAGAGAGAACTTTTTGGGTACAGGACTGGCTGGAAAGTAGCCTTGGATGTATGAGCAGGAAAATTACCTCCTACTGCATTCAGGGAAACAACTTTGTGGACATTCTGTCAATAGAGAGGCACTAAAGAAATATTTGACTCATATTATCAGTTTCCCCTCCTAACAGAAACAACCCAGCAAGGCCTCAAATACTGGCCCCAATTTTTGTCACTTGGGCTAAGGGGCAACAGTAATAAGGAGCTCTGATGCAGTACTTTTCATCGGTAGACCCTCAAACACTTGACAAAGGAGGTCAGTATCATTACCTCCATTTCATAGATAGGGAAACTTTTGCCCAGAGCAGGTAAATGACTTGAGCAAAGTCCAGCAGCAAATTTGGAAAAAGAACCTGTTTTTTTCTGAGTCCCAGGCCAGTGCTCCATCCATTAGGCCACGCGGGTGTCTCAGGAGAGCCAACCAAAAATTGAGGCACTTTGGCCTGAGTTCCCATGCTGACTTTCTGGCCCCTTTACAGTACCAGAGTGGTGCAAAGGGGCCTTAGAATGAATATGAATCTCGCTCTTGGAGCCAACATCCTTCTTAAAAATGTGTGGTTTCAGAGTAGCAGCCGTGTTAGTCTGTATCAGCAAAAAGAACAGGAGTACTTGTGGCACCTTAGAGACTAACAAATTTATTTGAGCATAAGCTTTCGTGGGCTACAGCCCACTTCTTCGGATGCATAGAATGGAACATACAGTAAGAAGATATTTATACATACAGAGAACATGAGAAGGTGGAAGTAGCCATACCAACTGTAAGAGGCTAATTAATTAAGAGAAGCTATTAACAGCAGGGGAGAAAAACTTTTGAAGTGATACTCAAGATGGCCCATTTCGGACAGTTGACACGAAAGTGTGAGGCTACTTCAACGTGGGGAAATAGATTCAATTAGTGTAATGACCGAGTCATTCCCAGTCTCTGTTCAAAATATGGCGTTTCTCTTCCTCCAGGCTTGAGTCTCTTCTCTCTGACACGACTGTAAAACAGGGCCCTGTTGCCTGTTTTCTCCTCTCTTTCCCAGGACACACATTAAAAGGCTCTTTAAGGAATCCCCGCCTGTATGTTTTGTTCTCACTTGGAGACCCGCCCCCCTTCCGATCTGCACATTATCACTAGGAAATAGGGTTTCATCGCTGCAGAAGGTAAACGGAGCCATTATCGCTTCTTGAGGGTTGCACTAAGCGGCTGGTTGGACTTGGCTTTGTTTACACGGCTTGGTGTATTTTAGAAATATGTTTCAATGTTAGATTCTTTTGAGACAAATAGCTCCCCTGGGACAAATCCAGCTGCCATTGTTCTTTTGTTTTCCTCTTCTGCTCATGTGACCTGTTTTTCACGTCTGCGGTATCAGTGATATAACAGGGCTTAGATCATAGTCATGTGTTTTAGGGACTAACGTCCTCTAGTTATCCCCAGAGCAGGTAAACCGCAGACAGAAATAGCACAAGATTCCTCCACACCATTCTGCCAGTGGCTTTCAACCCTGCCTTGAAGGGCCCCATCTTTAGTTGGGGCAGGTAGCTCAGACTGTCCAATCCCTGGCTTTTCTGCAGAAGCTCTCAACCCAGGGACCGACTCGTCCTGATGGCTATGGTTTTTGTGACACGGCCGTGTGTCAGTTAGGAATTGGAAGGAGATCACCACCATGTTTCCTGTAGATCACAGATCAGGTCTCAGATAGTATAGCCTTTGCTCCCTGCTGATCTAGGCTGGACAAACACCGGTCAGGGATGGTCCAAGTTTACTTGGTCCTGCCTCAGCTCAGGGAGCTGGATTTGATGAACTGCCAAGGTCCCTTCCAGTCCTACATTTCTGTGACTGACTCTCCACTGTTGCGACTGATAGGGGGTCTGCTCTCCCCATGCCCCCCTGTAGGGCAGCTGGCCTGTTTCCCCAGCCCAGGAAGGATTAAATGCCCTGCCCAGATTCTGTTCAGGCCCTTCCTTCAGGGCGCAGTTTATTCCTCCAACAAAATACACACAAAGTAGCTGCAAAATGACCAAAGCAGGCTGCAGGGGCTCAGAAGGTTCTCATTGTATCTCTTCTCCACTGGTCATAGCAGCCATCTGCTTCCCACAACTCCCTTTCCAAGGGAACCCTCTCAGCCCTTTATAGGAACCACTTGACTCTTTCCCAGCTGCATCTGATAAACTGCCTGGCCCAGACACGTGTTCTTAAAGGGGCTCTGTCTCCAAACAGGGCTGACTGGCCCCAGAACCCTTGACCCTTAAAAAGGCAAACCACCCACCTATACCCACATTCTCATGTAGCCAGAGAGGTATCTATCATCACCCACGCTGCAGCCTTTTGCCCAATCCAGTTTTGCTTCTAGATCCAGATTTTCCTCACTGAATCATGTCCCCGCCCATGGCTAAATGGGAATAGGAGAAGGTGGGCCTGGGCTTTCAAGGATGCCACTGATCAGGCAGTGTGCTTTTTAAACTCCATCTTCTTTCCTCCCAGAGACAGGGAAAGATGATGCAGTGTTGCCAGTTCACGTGATTTTTCTGTGAAGTCTCATGATATCTGGCATTTTCTTAAAGCCCCAGCTCCTGGAGTCATGTGACTACACCAAGACCAGAGCTTGCATTTAAAAAAAAAATCAGTTTCTATCCCTTGTGGTTGCAAAGATATACTTGAAAGTGTGACCCCTAAATGCTCCAACACCTGGAAACAAATGGAAAGAACCTCAAATGTATTATTATGAGCTCATGATTTTAAAGCCAATCCCCATGTTTGGTTTTTTGGGGGCCTGACATGATTTTTGAATATTCAGGGTTGTCAACACTGTGATGGGAGCTGGGACAGCACATTTAGTTACAATTCAAGGTTGCTTCTTGTTAATGTAGTAATAATAAACTCCTTGGCATTTTAGTCCAGGACATGGTTATAACACATCTTATAAACAGGAGGCATCATCTAAGTATCTAGGTAACTAGCCGTTGTTATACACAAAGAAAATACAAGAGAGCAAAGTCTTGTACATTTCAATATGTCACCTGTGTACAGGAAGGGAACTGAGAGAACCACAGCAAAACACATCCAAAAAATCATTGTGATCGTATGTAGCCAAGTCAGGCAATGTTGAAGATATTCCTGTGTAATGCATGTTATTCCTCAGTTGCTCACTAGATGGCGTTCTTCTCACATGCAATCACTGGAAATGTAAGTAAGGAGTCAGGAAGCAAAGGCCTTTCCCCTATTTGTCTGCAGTTTATCATCTAGTGTGTTTGATTTGTAATTAAACTCTGCTTCCCATTCATGTATATAATGGGGGCTGGTTGAAGTTTTTCCATTGAAGCTGGGTTTGTTTGGTTTTTTTTTGAAGAAAAATCGTTTTTTTGGGGCTAAATGAATTTTTTTTCAAAAGAATATGCTTTTTGCAGAAAATATTGAGGTTTGGTCAAAACTTTTTGGCTGAAAGTTTTCTATAAAAAGTCTGAATTTTTCAAGGAAAGAACTCTTATTCCTGACTAGTTTTGTTTCTAACTTAGCAGCGGGTTGTGGGGGCAAGAGAGAACTGCAGGAGGTTCTGCTAGGAGTTTATTCCAAATCTGCAGAACCGTAGCTTTCTAGCCTACGCGTTACACAATGTGTGTGGGATACCTTCAGCTGCAGCTGTGCTTGAAATACGCCTGTGTGGGATGCATTGTGGGTTAGCCCATACTGTAGCACAAGAAGAGCTTGTGCACCTAAACATTTATGTCCCTCCACACTCTTCAGAAACAGCGTAGCTAGCCACGTTAGTTCAGAGTAAGACTCACAAGGGCTGGGTGGGGATATAGCTTTTGGGGCAGCTGGGTTGCTGTTGTAGACTTCCCTTCCTGAGAAGATCAGGTTCACCAGATCCAAATGCAGGAGCTATCTTTACACCCTAGCTTTCCTTCACCAATACTAACACATCTTCACATTACACCTCTGTCCTGGTGTGAGAGGAGAGAGGGGACATATTTCCATGCTAACAGACCCGTTAGCACTGTGACGAGCTTGGTAGCAATGAGAGAGAGCTGCAAGGGGGCATGTTGAGGACCCAGATCCAGCAGGGTCATCCCCTGACATGGTTAAAACCTGATTTGGGCTTGGTGTTTAGATGGGGCTGAACCCTGTTCTCAGCGGCATTCCTGAAGGGTGTTACTGCTCTGCTGCAGACCTTTGAACCCCATTTATACCTAAAGACTTAATTGTATTTTAACCATTTCAGGAGCCTTCCCTGTTTTAACCTAGTCCTCCTGCACCAGTAATGTCTTCGGTGTGACATTAGGAGATATAAATATCAAGGACCAAAGGAAGAGGCAACAAGCTGAAATCTGGACACGGACTTCCATTTCCCTGGTTTATGAAGAGGCAGCTGTTGAGTGTGTGGGTGAGAGATGGAAACTCTGCCCTTGCTGGGTGATTTGTACATCAGGTTGTAGCAGCTGTTGGACAACTAATTCATGGCTCCGTCCTCCAGGAGGCAGCACCAGCATCAGCAGCTTGCAGCTGTGGGAGGATGTAAAGGGATAGGGATAGGGATAGGCTACCCTGACACACCCCATCATGGCCAGGTGCAGCCTGGTACAGCTGACCTTACTTTACCCCAACTGGGGGTTAACCAGTGTGCTTGTTTGATCAGGGCAATGACAAGCCAAGCACCCTAATTAACATAGGATGGTGTCATTTAAGGGAGAATTACCTAAAAAGGAGCACTTGGACAAAAGTGCTTACCTCAAAGAGGTAAGTGGGTCACTCAAAACTTAAGACTCAGTCTGGGTAGACCAATCTTCAGGGGGCTGGAGCCGAGATCACCATCCCTGGCTAATTGCCCAGTTTCAAGTCTACCCCCCTCTCACTCAGCTTCCTCCTCCTCTTTGAAATAGGGTTGTCCTCCGGTGGAGCACGGAGCCACCTTGATTGGGTGCAGTGCAGGTGGTTCTGATTGCAGCTCCTGGCTGGTCCTTTAAGTGCAGCATACTCCTTCATAGAGGGATTTCCCCTTCGTTACCTGGGCAGCATGACGGCTGGTTCTGTTCACCCTGCAGAAATGGAATGGGCAGTGGAGCAAAGGGAGGACATGTGCTCCCAAAGGAAAAAAAGTGCAGAAGGGGATGACTTGCCCAGAAAGGCCCCCAAAGAACTCGGTTTTGCTTCAGCATCTCCCGTGCTGTGCACTGGATTCAGGGAAGATCATAGAATTGTAGGACTGGAAGGGACCTTGAGAGGTCATCTAGTCCAGTCCCCTGCACTCGTGGCAGGACTAATGATCTAGACCAGGGGTCAGCAACCTATGGCATGCGTGCCAAAGACGGCACGCGAGCCGATTTTTAATGGCACGCGCAGCAGCGTGCCACTAAAAATCTTGCCTTGCCCAGCTCGGCCCGGCCCGGCCCGCTCTTCCCCTCCCGCAGAGGCAGGGGGAAAGGGGCAGGGGGCAGAAGCTGGGTCCTGCCAGCTCCCCTGTCTCTTCCGGCNTCGCACCAAATGGGAGCTGCCCAGGTAAGTGCCCCACACCCAAACCTCCTGCCCCAACCCTGAGCCCCCTCCCTTATTCTAGCTCCTGGCCAGATCCTACACCCCAACCCCCAGCCTGCTCCTTCACCCCCAGCCCTGTGCTCAGTGCACTCCCACCCTCAGCTCAGTGCAGAGAGAGGAAGAGAATGGGCCAGAACCAGGGAGAAGGTAGGTCCCCACTATATGTGGGCAGGGCTGGGACCCCAGACCGGCAGCGGGCTGAGCGGGTTCGGCAGCCGGGATCCCGGCTGGCAGGAGCCGGTGGATGGAACCCCTGAGGGGCAGCGGGCTGAGCCGCTCAGCCCACTGCCGGTCTGGGGCCTGGCTGCCGGCCCTGCACAGCCCGCTGCCGGTCTGGGGTTCTGGCTGCCGGACCCTTGCCAGACGGCGTCCCGGCCGCAGGCCCCACTCAGCCCGCTGCCGGCCTAGGTGAACAGAACCCCAGACCAGCAGCGGACTGAGCGGGCCGGCGACGTAAGATCAACATTTTAATTTAATTTTAAATGAAGCTTCTTAAACATTTTGAAAACCTTGTTTATTTTACAATACCACAATTGTTTAGTTATATAATATATAGACTTATAGAGAGAGACCTTCTAAAAAACATTAAAATGTATTACCAGCACGCGAAACCTTCAGTTAAAGTGAATAAATGAAGACTCGGCACACCACTTCTAAAAGGTTGCCGACCCCTGATCTAGACCATCCCTGACAGGTGTTTGTCTAACCTGCTCTTAAAAATCTCCAGTGATGGAGATCCCACAGCTTCCCTAAGCAATTTATTCCAGTGCTTAACCACTCTGACCGTTAGGAAGTTTTTCCTAATGTCCAATCTAAATCTCCCTTGCTGCAATTTAAGCCCATTGCTTCTTGTCCTAGCCTCAGAGGTTAAGAACAACATTTTTTCTTCCTCCTCCTTGTAACAACCTTTTACATACTTGAAAACTGTTATGTCCCCGCTCAGTCTTCTCTTCTCCAGACAAAAAAAACCCCCAGTTTTTTCAATCTTCCCTCACAGGTCATGTTTTCTAAACATTTAATCATTTTTGTTACTCTTCTTTGGACTCTCTCCAATTTGTCCACATCTTTCCTGAAATGTGGTGCCCAGAACTGAATACAATACTCCACCTGAAGCCTAATCAGCGCAGAGTAGAGCGGAAGAATCATTTCTTGTGTCTTGCTTACAACACTCCTGCTAATACATCCCAGAATGATGTTCGCTTTTTTTGCAACACTGTCGACTCATATTTAGCTTGTGGTCCACTATGACCCCCAGATCCCTTTCCGCAGTGCTCCTTCCTAGGCAGTCATTTCCCATTTTGTATGTGTGCAACCGATTGTTCCTTCCTAAGTGGAGTCCTTTGCATTTGTCCTTATTGAATTTCATCCTATTGACTTCAGACCATTTCTCCAATTTGTCCAGATCATTTTGAATTTTAATTCTATCCTCCAAAGCACTTGCAACCCCTCCCAGCTTGGTATTGTCCGCAAACTTTATACGTGTGCTCTGTATGCCATTATCTACATCACTGATGAAGATATTGAACAGAACCAGACCTGATCCCTGCGGGACCCCACTCGTTATGCCCTTCCAGCATGGCTGTGAACCACTGATAACTACTCTCTGGGAACGGTTTTCCAACCAGTTTTGCACCCACCTTATAGTAGCTCCATCTACGTTGCATTTTCCTAGTTTATTTATGAGAAGGTTATGCGGGACAGTATCAAAAGCTTTACTAAAATCAAGATATAGCACATCTACCGCTTCCCGCCTATCCACAAGGCTTGTGACCTTATCAAAGATGCTGTAGGCACAGCTTGCAAATAACGCACAGTAAAGGGCCAGACTGATGGCTGTTCTAGCGGTGTAAATTAAGGGTCACTCTGTTGACTGCAGAGGAGTTACTCCTGATTTACACCCACGTAACTCAGTGTGGCTCAAAGACTGCAGAAACGGTGCAGATCCCCAGTGTTCTGCATGCAGCTACCAAACTCACAGGACCTTAGTTGAGAGTTTTGAGGCTGTGATTTCCCAGTGCCCCTGCTAAGGTGATTACTCTGCTGATGACTGGATACCCTCTAAAGAGAGTACTTAGCACAGGCGGAGGGTGTGACTTTTCAGTGTCACATTGTCCTGCTTCTAACTTGAGTGGCACACACCCCATTTGGCAGCAGAGCCAGGGCCTGGCAAGACCCTTAGCTGGTGTAAGTAGGCATAGCTCCACTGACTTCAATGGGACTAGTCCAATTTACAGGGGCTGATGAGCTCTCTCTTTGTGTTTAGTTTCCTTAGAGTTTGGGAGTGAGAAAAAAGACAGTGCGCTTGCCAAGGTGGCCTAACTTTTGGAAACAGACACATGGAGCAGAGGCAGAACCTTCATTTCATTGTGTTTTCAAACAATACAAATCAGAACAAAGACCATTGCAATTTGCACCAATTCACTGAAAGTGAAATGCGGGGTGTGACTCTCCCGTCTTGCATGTTTCATTGTGAGTTACACTGGTGCAAAGGGAGTGCAAAACTGCACCCCAGCAGAACGGCGGCATTTTGAACAGTGGTAAATGCCTCTGCAACGTTGCCAGGCAATGGTGAGTCAGGTCCATTCATTTTAATGAATATAAATACAGTTAAATGCAAAGTAGAATAGGTCACCATGAATTCACGCCCCCACCTGTAGTGCTGATTTACCACATGCTAGGTTTTATACTAGCCAACTAGAGCAGTTAGCATAGAAATCCAGTGTTTCTGCTGATACAATTGTCTGTCCTATTTGTGCAATGCCTTAATACCACAAAAATATTTGTACTCACAAGGAGGGGACCCCCAAGCAACCCCCTGGTTTAGATCACATGCGCGCCCATGGTGGGGACAGCATGAATTTGGCAGCTTGGCACCATCATTCCTCAAAGTTGTTAGCAGCTTTATAATAATTATCCAAGCATTATTTATCCAATTATAACATCATTAAAAGTGTTATGGCACCTTTCCTCTTGCAAGGCACATTAAAGACATGACAATTCCCCTGTGTGGTAGATGTGTAAATACTATATAGAGAGATTAAAACCACGGTTGAAGTTTGTAGGATAAATGTGTTTCGGTTACAGAACTGAAGTCGTTAGCAAATACAATAATTAGTAGGTTGAGTCAGCAGGTAACAGATGACAAGGTACAGCAGTCAAAGAGCAGCAATGTGAGTTTCTTAAGCTGCATTGTCAGACAAAGCACTGAGCTGGGTTACAGCCAGGGCAAGAGAACCTGATGGAGGTGGGGGAGATCCTAACCAAGGAGAGAAATAACCCTTCCATGGATGGAGAGGAGAGATGGTGTGTCTCCCCTAGACCAGACCACTCTCACAAAGGGAGAGTCATAGCTCCATACCTCAATGCCAGATAGAAGGAGAAGGGAAACCTGTGCTGGTAATTACAACTTCTGTCATTAACATGAAATAGAAAAGGAGCTGACGGCAGGGTCATGAGGAGGCATTGGATCTGGGTAATCTGGGTGCCTGCTGTCATGGCAATGTACATTTACCAAATATGCAAAATTAGGGCATTGATCCAGAATTTCATCGCCAGATTTCTGTACCGCTCACCTTGTAGATTTCTGTACCACCTCACCATGCAGAGAGGCCTCAAAGGTGCTAAACTGAGGCCATGCAGGAGTGTGCAGTGTATTTCATCGAACATTTTGGAGCTCACTCATGCTTTCAGCTTTCTTCCACGTAAAGGGCCATGGCTTGAGAGCCTAGAAACTTGCCAAGCAAATTCTACTCGATATGGTGCAACTGATTTTGGAACTTTAAAAAGCCCCAGCAGCTTGGACACTAAGGTTGACAAGATTTGTAGTGCAGAAGGGACCTTGGCTTTCCTTCCCTCATCTCCTTGAATCTACTGCCTGCCACACTGGGGGGAGGGATAGCTCAGTGGTTTGAGCATTGGCCTATTAAACCCAGGGTTATGAGTTCAATCCTTGAGGGGGCCATTTAGGAAATGGGGTAAAAATCTGTCTGGGGATTGGTGCTGCTTTGAGCAGCGGGTTGGACTAGATACCTCCTGAGGTCCCTTCCAACCCTGTGATTCTGTGATAATTGCATTAAGGGTGGTGCAAACTTCCCCCTCACACACTACCGTCTCTAAAGAGATGGTAATGCCTAAATCTAATGCTGATCACATGGTACTAACCAGACTCGCTGCACAGCCATGCTAATTACCATCGTTTGAACACAGCTGTTGCGAACAGAGTCCAACACCTTGACTACCCTGGGAATTTGCCCCAATTCAAGCAATTGGTGGCCTGACACTGACGGAGACACTATCTATACCCAAGGTAAGCCATGGTTTGCACTGGGGCGGCATTCCCTGGTTTGAAACAGATGCAAATGGCAGCTTACCTTGTCCACTCTGGTGCAGCTGTGTCAGCAAGTGGCCACCAACAACTGGAATTGGACAAATACGCCATGTAGACAGGACCTGGTCTTACTCTCCCTGACCATGGATGGAGATTTTTGTCTGAGAATAGATTCCATAGTGGAACAGCACTATCATAGGGGGTTATCAAGATACACTTCTTTTCCCAGGCCTTCCCACCAGGTTTCCTTGCTGGCTGATAAAGCAGCAGGCAGCAGCGGGGCCAGGTCTCTCTACAGCACAGTTGGATTAGCAGCCGTCCCAGAAAAAAAGCTCTATGTTCACCTTGGACATGGAAACAGACCAAGACCCTAGAATGCTGTTAGTAACAGCTGTATTATAACATGTTAAAATTAGGAGGTGGAAAATGGGGAGAGGGGGAGATAAAAGGGAGGATCCACTCTTGGGAACCTCATGCCACCTCCCCAATCCATAACTCCTGCTTTGTCCTTCTGGAGGTTGCGTTATCCCTGATGGCTAGTGCGGTCTCCCTGTTGATAATGGTCTAGTTCTTCATACTTCTCTAGCACCTTTCATCCAAGGATGTCACTGTTCTTCCGTGCTGAAGCCCAGAGAGTTTAAGCGGTTTGCCCAAGGCATCAGAAAGTCAGTGGCAAAGACAGGAATTGAGCCCAGGAATCCCTTGTTTATTATACTAGCCAATAGGCCTATGTTACACACCATCTTAATCTGCGTTACATATTCTATTATTAGCACAAAGCTTTATATTTGAATGATATTTTGCTTACACTGGTTCCCACATGTTAAGTTTCCCATAACACTTTGCAAAGCTGAAGTCAGCTTTGGCCCTAGCAAACACTAAATTTGTTCTATGACCCAGTACTGGTGCCTTCATGGGTAGCTGAATACAGGATCCGAAACAGAGATAAGACAAGTAAAGAACAAAACAAGAAGTTAAATCCCAGGCAGACTGCGAAGAGCTACAAAAGGATCTCACAAAGCTGGGTGACTGGGCAACAAAATGGCAGATGAAAGTCAATGTTGATAAATGCAAAGTAATGCACATTGGAAAACATAATCCCAACTGTACATATAAAATCATGGGGTCTAAATTAGCTGTTACCACTCAAGAAAGAGATCTTGCCACTCAATGTGCAGCGGCAGTCAAAAAAGTGAACAGAATGGTGATATCATATTGCCTCTATATAAATCCATGGTACGCCCACATCTTGAATACTGCGTGCAGACGTGGTCACCCCATCTCAAAAAAGATATATTGGAATTGGAAAAGGTTCAGAAAAGGGCAACAAAAATGATTAGGGGTATGGAACGGCTTCCATCTGATTAATAAGACTAGGACTTTTCAGCTTGGAAAAGTGATGACTAAGGGAGATATTATAAAGGTCTATAAAATCATGATTGGTGTGGAGAAACAGTAAATAACACTTCCTTATTTACTTTCTCATAACACACAAACTAGGGGTCACCNCAGGGGTCGGCAACCTTTCAGAAGTGGTGTGCCGAGTCTTCATTTATTCACTCTAATTTAAGGTTTCGCGTGCCAGTAATACATTTTAACGTTTTTAGAAGGTCTCTTTCTATAAGTCTATAATATATAACTAAACTATTGTTGTATGTAAAGTAAATAAGGTTTTTAAAATGTTTAAGAAGCTTCATTTAAAATTAAATTAAAATGCAGAGCCCCCCGGACCGGTGGCCAGGACCCGGGCAGTGTGAGTGCCGCTGAAAATCAGCTCGCGTGCCACCTTCGGCACCCGTGCCATAGGTTGCCTACCCCTGTGCTAGATTCTGCAGCCAATGCCATGACGTGGGGATAGGATGTTCACCTGGAGGAAGGTTCTCTTTCCTATATGCTTTTGTGCTGGGTTCACAAGCCCATCAGTCCTGCACCTTGCATTGCTCATCACCTTCAGAGACATTTTTTCTCCTGGTGAGAAACTGCATTATGATTTACATGGAAGACAAGGGTTCGACGTGTTTTGCTCCTTTGCAGAAATGGGGTTTTTCACTGGGTTTGCTGACCGTGAGACACTCTCTTTTGGTTTACAGTCTTCGGTCCAGATCGTCAACCCCACTTTAGCTGTGCTGGGCCATTCCAGCAGCACCAAGGAAAACCAAAGTTGGCAGACCCAGCTACCTGAGGATTTCCCCTTCCAGCTGTCAGTTTAGGGGGTGTGACTGGGAGAAGCATATGGCAAGAACACCCTTACACTCCAGTGATCCCCTGGCTACAGGAATGATCCCTTGGAGACCATTATAGCTGGTAGACAATAGAGCAGTCCTGAGGTTGCTCTAAGTTATGCCAGGGGGTGAACTGGCACCCAGCAGCCCTGGGGATCAAGGTATGTCTACAGTGCAATTGTAGGGTAGGATTCCAGCTCATGTATCTAGCTAGCTTGAGCACTGGAGCAATGAAGGAGCACTTCAGCATGGACTACCCCAACGAGTAATTAGGGTTGCAGGTGGCCGGGCACAGCATACACTGAAGTGGGCACTGCCACAGCTTCACTTCTCTGGTACCCAAGCTAGTTAGATTAAATCTAGCTTGGATGTCTCTCCGTGAGCTGCAATCATACCCCATCATTGCAGGGAGACGCACCTTTAGAGCCCCGTTTGCGGCTTCCAAACTCTGTCGAGCAGAGTTCTGGCACTGCTGAAGATCTGGCTCCTAGAATTTACAGCACCTCTGACTGGTCCCTCTGGAAGTGCTAGCAGGGGCCCTGAATCCTGAAAATTCACTTTAAGAACCGTAATTTTCTCAGGGATTTTGAGAAGGACTCATTAAACTTCTCACTAGCGAAGTTGTAGATCAAGGGATTGAGACAGCAGTTCACCATGGTGAAAAGCCAAGAGGCATAATACGCAATTTCCACCTGGAGCAGGCGCTCACAGGACAGGTTGTAATACTTTACAATCACTCCTATGGTCCTGCTCACATGCAGTGGCACAAAGCAGATGACAAAGATAGCCAGGGACACCATTATCATCTGTAAGGACTTCGTTTTCATCACCCTGCCCCGGAGGCTCGTAGTGTTCATTTTAGCAATGGTAGCTCCCAGCAAGGCATAGCAGGTCAAGGAGATGCCAAAGGGGAGGAGGAAATTGACTGTCACCAGGAAGATACTGTAGTACAAGTAAAGAGAGGAGAACTCCGATTGATGGATACTCATGCATTTCACAGAGCCATTGATGGATGAAGTCTTGAGGACGATGAACAAGGGCAGCCCTTGGATGCTTAGGAGAAACCATACGAAGAAGCTGAGCTTCTTCAGGAAGGACTTCTTCTTCCAAAGGGTCCTGGAGCTGTAGTGAACGACAGCAAAGTACCTGTGAATGCTGATGAGCGTCAGGAAGTAGATGCTGCCATACAAGTGGGTGCTGAGGATGAAGATTTTGAGCTGGCAGAGGAACTGACCAAATGGCCAGCTGTTGCCCAGGCTGAAATAGGCAACAATCAGCGGCACAATGGGAATAAGAAGGGCATCCGCTAAGACTAGGTTGAACTGGAGGATCACGCTAGAATTCCACTGCTTGATATGGAACCAGAATATCCACAGACTGGTGCTGTTCAGTACGAGGCAGGCCAAGAAGAGAATGCTCAGCAGGATGGGGATGACACGGGGCAGCACCTGTGGCTTGCACTCTGTGCTGGCGTTCGTGACAGGATGAAAGCTGGTGGCTCTAAAGACTTGGGAAGAAGTCTCCATACTTTGGCTGACCTGCAGCAGAAGGGGCAAGAAAGAGAAAGTATTGACACTTTTAGGGTCCATCTTCTCTCCTTTGATGAGATAACGATGAGCCGAATTTTAGAACAATGCCAGGAAGTACGTCAGAAGCAGGTCTGCAGCACAGTTACGGGGTCCTGCAGGTCCACTGCAATATGATGTCCCTTTGGCTAACGGCATCTGCCAAACATATTAAACTAAGTATTTAGCCAACCAAAGAATGAGATACAGTAGAGAGGGCTGAATTTGGCCGGCTCTTTCATAAGCAAATGCAAACCCAGGGAAAACAGTAGCTTTGAGCCTGCTTATACCAGGGTTGAATTTTCCCAGTGTATTACGGGGAAAGCAAAAAGGTTACATTTAGAGCACCAAGCCAATTATTATGGGTGGGTCCTAAGAACTGAAGTCCTGTCTGCTCCCCATGGACCTGTAAATAGCTGTGATGTTTTTCTTAGTAATAGGGGCTTACCCTAGTGTCTTTGGCCAAAAGTTTCCCCTCTTCCCACTGTTGTGCAAGGTGTTTTACATGGCTGATTGCTGCCCTTTGCCCCAGAGATGGCTGCATTTCAGTTGTGTAGCATACTTTCTGAAGCACTTTTGGATTCTTCAGTAACGTAAAGCATTACTGACTACCCCAGGGGAAACGATGGAACAAGTGAGCCCTGACACTGTGTATTTTGCCATTGCATTAATTTAAGGCCACTTGTAAAATGCTGGAATCATCCACTTTAGAAAGACTTCACACCAGTTCAATGAAATATTCAACTGCATTTCCCTCTCAGTGCATTGTCTTATGGGTGTTGTAATTCAGGTGGATCTGACTCCGAAGAAAATATTTCAGTTCAATTTTCCTGATGGCAAATAGGAATTTTTCCCCCCACAGAAAGTTTTGATTTTGCAGAAATTGCGTTTGCTGTCAGAAAATCATTCCGGCAGGAAATTCCCAACCCGCTGGGAGGCAGCATACGCCTCCCAGGCCAGGTACTGAGACTCAGCAGAGCACTGGTGCTCTCTGAAGTGGGGCTTATGCTCAGCAATACCACTGCTGCCCAGTCCTGGGTTCTTTAGTTGAGGGAGGGCAGAGGGGATGAGAGTGATGATGGAAAGCTCCGCCACACCCCCAAAGTCTTTCCTGGTGTTAACCCCTCCACCTCCCAAGCCCTGTAACACCGCGACCTCTCTTCCCGCCAACATGGACCAGACGGGGTTCCCCTTTGGGACCCCAAAATGCTGCTCTTGTAATTAGAATCTTCAGGGCAGGACCCAGAGCTATGACTAGGCAGGCACGCGTCACGGGACTTGGTTAATTTTAATCCACCATCACCTGGGCCCACACAAGGGAAGCCCTCGGCCCCACCGACGGGTTGTTTACAGCTCAGGTTTCAAACATGGGAGCCTAACGTTGGGGATGTAGGTCACGGGCGGTGCATGCAGCCTCGCCACGCAGCCTCATCCCTTCCACCCAAGGCCCTGCCCCTACCCCCCCTCTGCCAGAGCCTCGAGCGCCCCCCTTCCCCCACAGCCGGAGGAGCCCCAGCTGAAGCACCCCGGGTTCCTGCCAGCTTGGGGGAGAGAGCAGAGCATGGGTGGGGCCAGGGCTTGGCCTCCCCTGGCCTATTAAAGCACCTAAGTAGCCATTTCAGGCTCTTAAATCTGCATTTAGGTGCAGGTATTTTGGTGCATAAATGTAGGCACCCTGCAACATCAGTCACTGCTCAGCTTTTGAAGCTTGAGGTGTCCCCCCAAAAACGCCCCAGTGTTTTGGACGAAATGCTACGGCGTACAGGGCCCTGCTTCTCTTTTTTCGTCAGTCATCTTAAATCCTACACAGGCCCTGCAAGGAAGCTCATGTCAGAGGGCACCATCAGCGAGCTAGTGCATCTGGTTCTTCCTGCCCCGTGTCCGTAACATGGATGATAAGACATTCATAGGACTCTTTGCTGGAGACCACAGCAATGAGCTGTGTACGGTTAGCTAGCCGGCTGGGTGTGGCTGGAGCAGTGTGTGGGAGGAAGTGAGCGTGAGCATGGTCATTACCCCCCCACACTCACAGAGGTATTCTTAGAACAGACACAGTTTCATTCTCTCATGAGAATGAGTTAGACAATTAAATTGCATCTTTCGGTTCACTTCAGGGCCACTCCGTGTCTTTATATTGTGGCTCTCCAAAGAACTGGCTAAGGGATTTGTGAGGGGGCTTAGACGGGAGTGTTATCTGCTTGTTAGCACAGTGGACAAAGAATCAGGATACCTGGATTCAAGTCCTCGGTTTTCCACCAGTCCTGAGACACCTTGGGTGACTTTAACCACTCTGTGCCTCGGTTTCCCCTTCTGTCAAATGGGGGAAATCTTAATTATTACCCAGTCCAGGAGCTTGTTGAAGCTTAATTATTGTTTGCAAAGCCCCTGATGCGGCTCAGGTGAGAAGAGTTACTGCTATACAATTGCAAATTGCTATCAGGGAAGGTGATGCAAATTCTGCTTCTTGCTACTTTATGCTACAAAGCAATTCCTTCCAGATTAGCATCATAAACCCTTAGCTGCCTCCCAACATGATCCTCCAAACCAAGCAGCCTACCTGGCTTTCCAAAGCAAGTCCAACAAGACAACAAATGTTAGGGGCCATGGACACATTTGGAGTGGACTCTTCCTGCTCTCTCCAGAGCAGGAGCTTTGTTGGCTCAAAAAAAAAAAAAAAACCCCCCACAGATTTCAGACGGGCAGCTGCCCATTGTACAAAGATAAAAGGCCATGGGCTTCATTTTCCTCTCATGGGGATACAGCAGGAACAACAGTGGTATAAAAGCAGTGTGAGATCAGGATTGGGCTCAGTAGCTCAAGAGCTAGGCTCAGTTCAGAGCCCCCTCCTTGGACCCGATCCCGCTCTCAAGGGAAGTTTTGCCTGAGTAAAGAGTGCAGGATCAAACTCCGCATGAAGGCGGCACCAGAGTCAGAGCAAGGACTTACAACAATATGCAAGAGGAGAAGATTTGAGGTACAGTACAAAGAAAAGTGCCAGGAATTGCCTAGTAAATTGAGAGCAGCTTTAAACTAACAAAACAAACCAGAAAAAGCCAAAGAGTGTTATTTAACGTGAAATGGAATTATACAAGCCATAAACTATAAGCTTTGTAATTACTTAAGGGCCAGATTCTATTCTCAGTCACAGCAGTGTAAATAGAATTACTCTGGATTTGTATCAGAGGAGCCGAGAATAGAATCGGGCCCTGGATCTCCGCACAAAGCAATCATTTTGGTTTACTATTTGGCGTTAAAATTCCCCCCCCTTTGGCATTCCTGCAGCCTTATTGACTTCAGGGGGGTTTGCCCGGGTGAATGGTGAATTTGGCTTTTGGCTATCATCTCCTATGCACATTCATTGTTAAAAACAGAATATTAATAAGTCATTATGAACAAGCTGTCTGGGGGAAACTTACCACCCTTCTCAGGGAGAGGAGCTGTACTTCACTAGCTGAGCTGCAGCCTTCCCAGCCGGAAGCCACATGGATACAAATTAATTCAAGCTCTCAGATAGAGGCAGAGCTGATGGGACGGAAGAGGCTTAGGTGACTCTCAGGAGGAAGAGACGGTTCAGCAATGACACTGCAGCAGCCTAGGGCGTTTCAGTCAGCAAAAGAAGTGGGTGATGCAGTGTTCCAGGAAACAGTTTGAGTACTTGCTTTGCAAAAGCACCTTTGGACTTGTGAGCTCCTGGCCATCTCCCTCTGCGGTGTCTACAGGGCTTGTAGAGATAACAGAGCCTTGAGGCAGCCAACTCCTTCCTCCAAGCACAGCCTGTGCACAGGTGGAATTGTACCACTCAGAAAAGGATCAGTCTGCCAGGGGACGAGCGGGATCTGAGCTCCAAAACAGACTTGGAAATGGGTCCCCCCCCCAATAATATACACAAATCCAGGAGGCGGCAAGGAGCCGATCTGAAAGATTATAGGGAGTACAGCCCCATCCTGGGCTTGGCAGGCAGAGGGTTATCACTGCCATGCAGAGTGGTAGATAAGCCCACACCTGGTATGCTGATAGCAGGGATTGACAGGTGAGGGTGGCCTGGGGAGCTGTGATGAGTTAGACAATCTCAGTTGTGGCCGTGAAGCACTACTGCATTACACCCATTTATTACTAGTAATTAAAGTAGCTGGGCAGTGGAGTACTGATTCTATATTTAGTTGGGAATTGGTCCTGCTTTGAGCAGGGGGTTGGACTAGACCTCCTGAGGTCTCTTCCAACCCTGATATTCTATGAAAGACCATCTCTGAAAAGCCCTCATACCAGTCCCATGAGGGAAATGAGGATGAATAGAGAGATCAGCCGAGGTTGGATCAGCCAGGAACTTACCTACCCAATGAGGACACTGATGACACTGCTTCTGCTGATATCCCTGTGGCTGACCCAGGAGTAAGGCTCCAGACCAGTATAATCCTAGGGACAAGCCATGGGCCCTAAAGGTAAAGATGTCACACTTACTAATGCCATGGAGAGCAATTTCAAACCCTTTTTATTCCTTGACATCCAGATCAACTCACGAAGGACCATCCATTGACATTTTCTGGAGACTCAGGATTTCATTTTTGTTCACCTTGTCTACTGTACACCTCAAACATCACCTGATTTGGGGGAATGTCCACAAAGTCTGAGGAAATTGGTTTTATTTTATGTTTAGCAAAAAGACTTCCTCCTTGAGATCCAGGCCCATGCCAAGTTTGTCATGTTTAAGTTGAGCCATTTTTCAGCTGGTTGTGTGCAAAAAAAAAAAAGGCCTGCAAGATGGGACTACAGCAGAAAAAGTGTACTGTTGAAACCCATCCCTCCTTCCCTTTTTATACCACTTGAAAATGGGTGAATGGATTTTGCTCAGGCTTTCAAAGAAAACTCACCTGAGAGCTGAGGCCAATACTTTTTTATATAATTCATGATTCATCTGTGGAACTCACTGCTACAAGATATCATTGAGGGCAAGAGTTTAGCATGAATCACAAAACATCCACAGTTTGGATTAAAAACGCATAGAATCATAGAATATCAGGGTTGGAAGGGACCTCAGGAGGTCATCTAGTCCAACCCCCTGCTCAAAGCAGGACCTAATCCCAACTAAATCATCCCAGCCAGGGCTTTGTCAAGCCTGACCTTAAAAACCTCTAAGGAAGGAGATTTCACCACCTCCCTAGGTGGGCATAAGGGGCAACCTTCATGCTTCAGGGCATAAACCAATCACTGACTGTCTGGGGTTAGGTACACACTTCCCTTATAGGCAGGATATTCCAAAATTGTCCACTCCTTGGTTTCTTGCGCATTCCCCTGAAGCATCTAGTACTGGCCAGTGTTGGAGACAATACACTAGACTAGATGGATGCTGATCTGATCTGGCGTGGCAGCCCCAGTGTTCCTCTAAGAAGTTTCAGCCCAAAGGGGAAGTTTCTCTGAAAAGTTAGAGTGGGTTAGAGCGTAGCAATCATATCAACCTTAACCCTAGAGTGTGCAACCGCATTGCTTTTCTTAGCTTTGGGGAGACTTCAAACAGTTGCTTCTTTTATAAAGTGCTTTGAGTTCTACTGATGAAAAGTGCTCTAGTAAGACCTAGGCATTATTAATTATTATTATTATTATTATTATTAATTATGTTCCTACAGGAGCATTTGGGGCAGTGTTTAAGATCACAAATCCACAGCTGCAACCAGCCACATTACTCCAGGCACTGTCCTGCAGTTGTCTGGTACTTCAGGAGATGTGCAGCAGTTCTCAAAGGCCAAGGAGTTCTTTGTAGGTGGGGTTGAACTTACAATTACATATTTCAGCCCTTTGATTGATTTTCGAAACTGAAAAATAATGGGAGCCATAATGCAGTTGCTGAGGCTGGTCTTGTGCCAGAGACTTGTCTGTTTGCATTGGTTCCAGTTCTCAGATTCTTGTCTGAGGCCCCGTGCAAAGTGTAGCACAGAGGGAAGCAGAAGTGGCCCCTATAATAGGGATATGGCTTTTGTCATGCTAGTGGGGGGTGGTTTTCTTTTAAGTGCCATAATTTCTTTTTCTTTTTGTAAACCTTCTTTTTACTGTTTTCATAGAACATATAAATACGTAATGAAATAAAACATAAATACGTGCACAAGCTGGAAACACCATATAAATAACGACATTCAGTGTTCACTATTTGTAAAACCCGTGGGAAAAAATAAACCAAAACAAGTAAACCAACAAACACCACCCCCCCCCCGAACCCGTAGAGGTCATGCAGGCCATCAATTGTTCGAGTGACTAAATAGATAAATGAGTGAGAACATGACCTCAGAGAGGCTACGATTGTGTCATGGAATCCGTGACTTCCAGAGACCTACGTGACATTTTCTGCCCCGGGGCTGGAGCTGTCAGCAGGCAGCCCCGCCTCTCACCCACAGCTGGTGGTGGGCCCCCAACAGCTCCTAGCTGCCAGGCAGCAGGGGGACCCAGCGCTCCCAGACCCCGTAGGCAGTGGGGGGACCCCACAGCTCCCAGCTGCTGAGAATGGCAGGGGGACCCCAGAGCTCCCACTCGCTGCAGACCACGGGGCTCCCCGCAGCCGCTCAGCCATGGCAGGTGGCGAGGGGCCCCCCCAGCTGCAGTGGCCCATGGGGGGACCCCAGAGCTCCCAGCCACTGCAGTGGGGAGCGAGGGGACCCCAGAGCCCCCAGCCGCGGTGGGTGCTGGAGCCTCCTCCCTCCACATTTTGTCAGGGATATTTTTAGTAAAAAAATCACGGACAGGTCACGGGCTTCTGTGAATTTTTTTTTATTGCCCGTGACCTGTCCGTGACGTTTACTAAAAATATCTGTGACAAAATCTGAGTATTGGGGACTAATATACANTAAACAGGACAGGTGAAATATCATCATGTAAAGCAACCATAAACACATGAAAAGACCTAGGTTTACAGTTTATGATTAAAACTCTACTATCTACACAATATACATAGACATAAAATGTAAAAACTTAAATATCTTAGAAACAGTAGCCAGTTGTTTTAATTGTCATATTTGAATTCAGCACATCAAAATACATAATATCACATTTTATCTCTGAAGCAGACGACTTCTCAAAAATTGTAGACCAGTGATTAGTTGATTCTGAGGTTTGTCTACACCAGGATGTTGCATTTCAGTAACATGAGTTTGTTCCTGTTATAGTGCCACTGTAAGGTGTCTACACACAACCTTTTTTTACAGTGAATTGTTGAGCATCTTAAGCCACAATAAGTGATGCCCCTGAGCGGGGAATAGCCCTACTTTGCAGTGAGTTTGTTTGCTTTAAGGTTCATGTGGACACTCCTAATTCCTGTGCTGCTGGCAATCCTCCCCCAGTATCCCACACTGCAGAGCTTCACGCCTAGCCTGGCCTGCCTGAGTGCCTGTTGTCCTTTCTTTGCAAAAGCTTTTCGAAGCCTAGGACTCACTTAATATCGAGAAGACTAAAGCAGTGGTTCTCAAACTAGGGCTGCCGATTGTTCATGGAAAGCCCCTGGCGGGCCGGGCCAGTTTGTTTACCTGCCCCGTCCGCAGGTTCGGCCAATCGTGGCTCCCACTGGCCGCGGTTCGCCGCTCCAGGCCAATGGGGGCTGCAGGAAGCGGCGCGGGACGAGGGATGTGCTGGCCGCCCTTCCCGCAGCCCCCATTGGCCTGGAGCGGCGAACCACGGCCAGTGGGAGCCGCGATCGGCCGAACCTGCAGACGTGGCAGGTAAACAAACCGGCCCGGCCCGCCAGGGGCTTTCCCTGAACAAGCAGCAGCCCGACTTTGAGAAGCACGGCTTTAGACAATAAAAAGTTCATTCTTGGTGCATTTCAGTTCTATTGTTTTAATAGGACTATGCATTTATTTAAGGCCTATTCTGATACCATCAGCCACATTGACTAGCGCCTCCCTGAACAAGTAGCTCACCGGGTCTCCTAAGTGGCTCATTGCTGCCCCTCAGCGCAGGGGTGGATTCTGCCCACTGAACTCAAAGACTGCTGAGCGGTGGGCAAGGAATGAGCAAAGAGGACGACAGTCTGAACGTTTTACATGTAAATCAGTTTATTTGAAGATCTACAGAAAAAGTAAACACAGAATATAAACCGATCGCATGGTCAACATAACCAGGTATTCACACCCATTACTGTTTCCTTAACAAAGCAGTTATCAGGACAGCCCGACTGCGTCACCCTTAGTAGCTTCCAGGACTATTGACTTCAGCTGAGGGCAGGTTCTTGGCTTTTAGAACCAGGATCAATCCCATCATGCATTGCACAAACAATTAAGTAAAACCACCTTTTATATACAATTGCTCTTAATCAAATTCATGTTAAGACTAGAAAGACAAGGGAGGGGCCAGCAGACCACGCACAGCAAGGAAAAACAATCCAACTGTATGTTTCTCCCACAGAACTAGAGCTGATTGGCTATTTGAAAAAAAGGGGTTCCCTAATATTTCCGCTACTAAAGTACATTGTGTTTGGTTTGCTGTTATTCAGGGGTTCTGTTATTCATGACACACTGGGAATTTCTGAAAATGTCCACAAAGTCGAAGAGTGCCTGTAGCAGGGTGGCCACCCCGCTCCCGCCCGGAGCAGTTAAAATAGCCCTGGAGAGGGCTACAGTTGGGAAAAGAAAGGCTGATTGGGGGGGAAGCAGGCACAGGTGGGGCCATGCCCCAATCAGGCCACGGCTGGCCCTATAAGAGGGCTGAGGGGAAGAGGCAGGGGAGACACTCTTTCTAGCTTCATTGAGAGAGAAGGACCTGGCTGCCTGGGAAGCTGAGGAGGGTAGCTGTGGAGCAGTGCTGGGGCAGGGCAGAGGGAGCTGGGGAGCCCCAGCTTAACAAAGCCCCAGGCTGCAGGCCGAGTTAAGGGCCCACAAAGGTCCTGGGGCTGCAGAGGGGCAGCCCAGGAATAGGCAGAGGCAGCTGGTCCAACCCCCCTTGCCGGTGATGAGTGGTTTACAGACTGCAGTCTGCCCCAGGGAGCCGGGGCTAGATGATGACTGGCAGTAGCCACTGAAGCAAGGTGGGGATAGAGGGTTGGGGGTTCCCCTGGGTGGGGAGACCCAGATTGTGGGGTACTGTTGGTGGCAGAACCCTGATGTAGAGGGGCACCGGGGTCCGGGAGGGACACGGGGGCCAGCGGCAGGAGAGACACCGGCCTGCAGAGGGCGCTCCGGGCTGGAAGAGCTAATTCCCAGGATGACCAGCAGGAGGCGCCGTACTGGTGAGTCGTCGCCTCGCTACAGTGCCACAGATTTTGGCAAGAATGGTTATTCATTGAAATTCAGTACCAGAAAGTGAGTTATTTGCTACTTATTGTTTGGATTATCTAAATTAAAAATTGAAATCACCCAGTCAGGGAGCACACACAACCCCATGTGACTTACGGGGTCAGTTACACACCATGATAGTCAAAGCGAACAATTTAAAAACAACCAACACCACAAACGTTCAAACGTATTCGGTGAAGCCTTCCATATAATGAATCCATGAGAAGGAATCAGAGAGATGAAGAGGCGCAAACAGAAAAAAAGCTACATTCATGCTGAATATTCTGTTCAACAAATAAGGCAGCCAGCTCTACCTACAAAGGCCGCCATTCATTTTTAGAGGACACATGAAGCTTATTACAAGAGTCCGTCCAATAGTAACAGATCCTCTTCCATTCTTAATTTGACTCAGCTACACGTGACTGCAGGAGGTGAAACCTGAGACTTGTCCCTACCCCATAATGTCAATGCTTCAATAAAGACTCTCCTAGAAGAGAAACACTCTCTTTCAGCACCATCTATCTGTTCATTCAAAAGCTGCTGTTACATTAGGCACTGTTGCTCTGATCCATCCAAACTACGCTGGTTATGAGATCACTTTAATAGATTTTAGCAGGCGGACTAATTCCTAATTTGGTGCTGTGCCATGCAGTGAGATTGATTTATATGTCTCAGATGCATTTCAGAGTGGTGGGTATAAGAAAGAGACAGTTATATTCTCCCTATGAGTGAGAGTCATCCCTATGCAGAGCGCCAACAGTTCACAAGCGGTTACTTCTGAGTGCTGCGATTTTTAGATGCCCAAACTGAGACACCGTAAAGGAGACTAACTTTTAGAGGGTGGGTGCTCAGCACTTCCTGGGAATCAGGCCCCTATAAAGTGTCCCAGGTTAGGCACCCAAAAATCAGCAATGACTTTTGAAAATTTTGCCTGTCCATCATTTAAGTCCTCAAATTAGAATTTCAGTGGGACTGAAATAGCGTGCTGGCCCTCTACAGAAGGGTGAATTTCACTCGATAGGAGTTAAGTGCAACCCACGTGCCCTAGGAAAGAAAAAGAAGAGTCACCCCGAAAAGCGACAGTAATGGATGTTTCTGAAATACGTGGACAAGCCTTTGCAGCGTGACACAAATAAACGTCACCCCACCCCTGGCTGATCTCACCCAGTGGCTGTGAGGAGTCTCTTCCGGGTGTGTCCTCACTGAGGAGCAGCACCTTGATCCCTGGATGAAGCTTATTCTTGCCTCTTCAGCTGTGCCCGCCTCAGCAATCTCGGAGCAATAAAAGCTTGGTCAGTCTCAGGAAGAGACGTGTCAGGCAGAGATGCAGACTGTGGTGCCTGGAGGATGCTTTCACACTGGCTACTGCAAGATGACGGGTAGGTGGCCTTCACAGTGCAGACTTCACAAGGGATTGTGGGTCTCAGGATCAGTGAGCATCCCATGCCAAGCTTCAGAAAGGACCCACGAGGCATCCTCATGCCTTCCTGATGATTCGCCCCGGTTTCCTCCAATCCCGGTACCGCTCTCTCCGCGCCGAGTGCAGCAAACGCCTGGAGGAGCCAGAATGGTTTGATCTTGTGAAGCTACAAAAAACATAAAATGAGCCATTGTTACTGATATGCTTCAGTGCTAGCAGTCAGTCCCTTGCAGTTCGTGGGGACTCCTCTGCGAGCTGACAACCTTAGGCACAGGAATGGGCACTCTAGCCTCAAGGGGAGGAGCATCCAAGACTCCTAGGTAAGGGCCAATGCTTGATTGGTTTGGATGAGGACCTGCACTTCCCCTAAAGTTCAAGGTGGTGTTAGATGTTCGGCTGCGTATGAGTGTGATCTCCCTGCGTGCTGCTGTAATGCCGATAGACCTTGGTTGTCAGCAGGTGGCATCAAACCTGGGACCTCTGGAGCTTAGTGCATGAGCTTCTACTGCATGAGCTAAAAGCCAACTGGCTGTTAGCTAAGGCTGTAGAGCAGACTCATTTAACACTCTCTCTAAGTGGTCTCGGTGCCACTAGATGGGACAGAGCACCACACTGAGGAGGTGTGTGGGTTACACTGCCCCAGCTTTGCACAGCCAGCTAGCACAGCAGACCTCGAGCGAACCGCCGCATGACCACAGGAGCCGTTAAGGTACGAAGGCACCAGGCCTGGTTTATTGTGGACAAAGCACGGTAACAGCACCTGGCAGACTTTACCAGGATTCTAAGACATGTATGCCCGTGGCAATGGATGCAGCTCAGTGAATGGCGGGACTTTCCATTCCCCCCTCGGCTGGACCAAGACACTCTCTCAGAGATACATCTTTATACCCCAATACACACAAGTTAGTACTGCCCCTCTGACATAGTTAGCTACTGCCCCCTGATGTGGCGAGTTATCACCCATCACCTTGTACATGTTGGTTCGATTAAAACCTCTTTATTTATTACACTCTTATTCTGACCTTATCTTTTAGGAGGAGTCAGTGTGTTCCTGTTATCCATGGGGAATGTTTTTGTACCATCCTTGTTACTGGGATGTTCTGGTACTACTCTTCTGGAATGTGTTTGCGTGAGTAATCTGTGCCTAGCACTTCTTACGAATTTGTGTTTCTGCAATATCAGCCCTGTTCTTGCCAGATTCTGTGAACTTCAAGCAGGTGGGGCCTGACGTTTGCTCACAGCCTGACTTTTGCTAACTTCACTTTCTCTCAGCAAAGCTTGCCCAAAACTTTAGCTCAGGTCTCTAATACAAGGGCTTATATTTCAGGCTCTCTTCCTACTGTGCAAAGGTTTGAGATCACAGGCGTGGAAGTCTGGCCCGTTTCCTCTTAGAGCTTCTGAAACTGGGATGATTCTGGGAACTCCATCAATGCTGCAAAGCTGCTAGTTATTGTAACAAGCCAGCTACTAAATCAGGAGTGTCCAAATGTTGCAATACCAACGGCCGCGGGGGCAACTTGTCTTTGAATCTGAGGGTGGGATTTTCAAAAGTGCCCACGGACACTAGAAGCACAAATCCCACTGTGAGCCTTCGGTGCTTTTGAAAACCCCACCCTACAGGTAGATATTCTTCTAAAACACCCCAAATAAATGCACACAAACCTAACGTTTGCTTGTACTTTTGCCTTCCATGATACGTTGCTAGTAACTGCTTGTTGGTTGCCTTAAAAACTTGGACGTGATGGGCTTTGCTCCACCCTGAACTGGGCAATTAGAGAGCGTATTTGTGAATGTGATGTCAGCTTCTAAATAGAACGTCACTGTGTTTGCCTCCTTTTTTAGCTTGCTTTTCTGTAAACGCTCACATGAGTGAAGCCGGGCTCATAGGAACGTTTGGGGGAAGTGAGTTGCATAGTAGAGATTAGCTGAATCACAACATGAAATTCAGACTGGTGACATTCACCCCCATGCAGAGGACCAGCAGAAGGATTATTCACCATTTGGGTGCAGCTTTAGTCTACGGGTATGTTTACACTGAAAAAAGAGGAGGTATGAGCTTAACTTGAATTAAAACAGCAGTGAAGACACAGCAACTCAGCTTTTAACTTGGGTTAGGAGCTCCAGTACAACCCTATAGGGCAGCGGCTCACCCAGCTTAAAAGCTGATTGTCTTCACTTAGGGTGACCATATTTCCCAAAGGTGGTGTCCCGTTTTCCATGGGGCTAGCCCAAGCCCTCCCCTTTTCCCCCGTATGGGGCTGGCCTGAATGGGAGTAGTGTCGCTGCTCGCCCAAGCCCTGCCTGCACACTGCCTGAGCCCTACTTCCCCCTACGTGGGGCTGGCATTGCCACTCGGCCCCCCCCTGCACATTCCTCCACACCCCACTTTTTTAACAAAAATGGGCATTCGTCCTGTTTGCTCTTGCCAACCGATCACGTTTTCAAGAGCAAACTGGACAAATGCCCATTTTTGCTCAAAAAGTCGGGACAGCCAGGATAGGGCTTAGGAACGGGACTGTCCTGGCCAAAACAGGATGTATGGTTACCCCACTTTACTGCTGTTTTAACCCAAGTTAAAGACACACCTGTTAGGGTAGACGTGCCCTGACACCTAGCTCTTAGTGCTGGCCCCTCTGGAAGAGGGTGAATTTTGCCGTCAGGATTTGTCTCGACTAGACTCAAAGGTGCTGTAGACAGAGAGTGTTCGCTAGCATGGACTAATGTCTTCTAAAACTCTAGACAAGGCAAATTAGAATCATAGAATATCAGGGTTGGAAGGGACCTTGGGAAGTCATCTAGTCCAACCCCCCTACTACAAAACAGGACCAATCCCCAGACAGATTTTCGCCCTAGATCCCTAAATGGGCCCCCTCAAGGACTGAACTCACAACCCAGGCCAATGCTCAAACCACTGAGCTATCCCTCCCCCCAAAAGCCACCTTTGGTGGAACCATTATTCAACTGAAAACAAACAAACAAACAAACCCGTGGTGTGTACTTTAGCACACACTCCTCCTGTAGTCTTTCAACTCTACCAGCTAGTACATGCTAAGCTACAGATTGCCTTGACTGCACTAGCGTTTTAGAAGGCGTTAGGATGTGGTAGTTAAAAGGTAGTGTTTTTTAATTGTGTTATGTTCGCCAAAGCAACAAATCCACAATGACAAATGAAATTAATCCAGGCAGAAGTAATTTATAATAAAGTTAAAGTTATCCAACGAGGGAACAGAAACAATACCATGTGGCTTAGATGACCAGTCGGCCACTGAGAATGAATGACTCAACCCAGCAAACAGCTTGCAATCCAATGCACTGGCTGAATTAGTTTGCACAGACTTTTTGATTTATTTTGAACAGCAATACGCTTGTGAAAATTGCAGTCTGTGCAGAGGTGATTCCCAAAGAGGAAAGGGAGATAAATGTCCAGACTATGTGGCTAGTTGCACATTGTTTGCCCAGCTCTAGTCTTCACCAAGGAGAAGACAGTGAAGTTGTGCTTTTAGAAAGCTGCTGGCAATTTGCCCTCATGTCACCGATTGATTGCCCCTATGCTAAGCTCCTGCCCATATTATAACAATTACCACCAGGTTGTAACAAGGTCCCCAACACAACAGTGACCCAACATGGTTAAAACAGGATTTGCTCTTGTAGAGTCAGGTGAACTAAAAAGAAAATGTAGCTGGAAAAAGGATCTCTGCAGGGAATGAGGAATCTGGTCTTTCTTGTCTTGTACTTGGATTGTAAGCTCTTGGAGGGAAGGAAAACCTTTTTGTTATAATAATGATAATAACTAGCTTATATAGCATTTTTCATCTGCAGATCTCAAAGTGCTTTACAAAGGAGATACAATTTTTTACAGAGGGGGGAAACTGAGGCACAGAGATGAAGGTCACCAAGCAGGCAAGGGGCAAAGCCAGGAAGAAAACCCATGTTTTCTGCATATCAGTCTAGGGCTCTATCCACTAGGCCTATATATATATATATGCAGAGTGGGGCCTTGGTCCCATACTGGGATCTCTAGGTGCTACCGCAATACAGTAATAGTAATAATTAATAAAACATAAAAAGATAGAATATGAAAGAACCAGAAAGAGACCATTTTGCTGGGGTCGGGGATGCAGCTTGCTAAACCCTAGTTTATATCATTCTTCAGACACTCCGTCTCATTACGGCCAGTCCTGGATACTTGGTCAGTGCTGTAGCTACTTGCTACATAGGTATCGACTGCTCATCGTTATGGTGCAAATTTTTACACAAGTGTCAGGGGCAGGTTAGGTCCCATCGGCTTGTTTAAAATAGCAATGAGCTCCCGAGAATCATCTTCACTCCCTCGAGAAGAAAGTGTTTCAGACAGAAAGCGGCTTGTCCTGGGATGGGATACAGTGCTGTTAGAATCCCAGGCCTTTCTACATTCTGATCAGAGCTGCTCCCCTTGGGGTCCCCAGCAGGTTTGGGTATGACCAGGGATTGGGCATTCAGACCCACTGGTCAGAGCAGGAGTCAGAATCAGGGATGGAGTCAAGGGATGGAGCCAGAGTTGAAGCCAGGTTGAAGGTCAGAGCTGGAATCAGAGTCAGAGACCAGGAGCAGGGATCAGGAACAAGGCAGAAAAGCCAGAAACAGGGACAAGGCAGGAAAGAAGGGCTCAGGAATGAGGCAGGGTCCCATGTAGCAGCCAGCAAGAACTGAATTTCCTGTGCCTCCTTCTGGCTTACAGTGTAGCTGGACTAATTGGTGGGGCCAGGCCTTCCTCCATTCAGGACTCCTGTGGGTAGGGTGACCAGATAGCCAGTGTGAAAAATTGGGACAGAGGTGGGGGGTAATAGGCACCTATACCCTGAATATACAAAGCCCTGAATATCAGGACTGTCCCTATAAAATCGGGACATCTGGTCACCCTACCTGTGGGCAGTACCTCTGGTGTGCTAGTTGTTTCACTAATATCTATTGCATGATCCTGTTCCCACTAGAAATTGTGAGAATTTTGGGTTTGATGTCAGTGATAACACAATTAGTTTTATAACCTGAAGAAAAGCTCTGTGTAGTTCAAAAGCTTGTCGCTCTCACCAACAGAAGTTGGTCCAATGAAAGGTATTTCCTTACTCACCTGGGACCAACTTGGCTACAATAAGTCACTGCAAATAGTCCTACTGCAAGTCATTCTTCTAATGTTGGTGGCGCTGCTTGTACTAACAAGTTGTTTCACTAGCATCCATGGCTGTAAGTCCTAGTGCAAGTCATTTAACCAGTATTTGTAACAATCTTAATGCAAGTCATTTTGCTAGGCAGGAAGTGCAGTTTAGAGCTGAGGTTCTCAAATGGGAGGGAGGGGCACATTTCCCTGGGGGGAGCGCAGAATGTATTCGTCTGGGGGAAATGAGAAACTCTAGGGAAAAAAANTGGAGTGATACGGGAATAGCTGTTCCTGAATAAAGCTTTCCGTCTCGGGCTAGTGCTGATGACCCAAGCAGTGCTTACTCCCATGCTTTAGAGCAGGGGTGGCCAACCTGAGCCTGAGAAGGAGCCAGAATTTACCAATGTACATTGCCAAAGAGCCACAGTAATACGTCAGCAGCCCCCCAATCAGCTCCCCACCCCCTCTCCCAGCGCCTCCCACCCACCAGCTGCCCCGCCGATCAGCGCCTTCCTCTCCCTCCCCGCACCTCCCGATCAGCTGTTTCACAGTGTGCAGGAGGTTCTGGGGGGGCGGAGGGAGGAGTGAGGGCACGGCAGGCTCAGGGGAGGGGGCGGGAAGGGGTGGAGTGGGGGCAGGGCCTGTGGCAGAGCCAGGGGTCGAGCAGTGAGCACCCCCCGGCACATTGGAAAGTTGGCGCCTGTAGCTCCAGCCCCGGAGTCGGTGCGTGTACAAGGAGCCGCATATTAACTTCTGAGGAGCCGCATGTGGCTCTGGAGCCCCAGGTTGGCCACCCCTGGGCTAGAGGCTTGGGCACTGACGTGGGAGTCGAGACCTGGGTTCTCTTCGCAGTTTAGCTACTGGCCTGTGCAATATTGGGCAGGCCACTTTGCTTTTTGTTCCCACCCTTTGTCTGTCTTATCTAGAGACCATAAGCTCTTTGGGGACATGCCTGTCTCTTTCTTATGTGTATGTGCAGCACCCAGACCATGGTGTCCTGATCTGGCCTGGAGCCTCTAGGGTATTAATAGAATATAAACAATAACCTCTTGGGCGCCATTGCAAGCTGTTTCACTACTGCTTTGGCTCTGCGTCCCAGTGAGAATTGTGTCACTGGTACCTTTTGCTCCAAGGCCAGGAGCTTGTCATTTCACTATTGCCAGCGGCTCTGAGACCTGGTATCGTTTGAATGATGGGAAACGGAACAGCTTTTTTCGAGTGGCATTTTAATGGATCCTCTCTCTCTTTTAATAGGAGTTCTTTTTCTTTAATCTTTTAGCAGTTTGTGTTGCAAACATGCCTGATGAATTGATGCCAAATAATATGTCGTCATAAAACTCCAGAATTATTACGGACACAGTTATCACAAGCGTGATGATGTTATGTTACTGGAATGCAAGGCTAAGGATTGCACAGACACAAACTTAATAGTAAGTATTAAGGTCATTTGGGGCTTTTCTTTTGCAGCCTCATCTCCCCACACAATATTTCATGTTGTGCAGGGGGAAAAAACAATTAGTATAATGGGCACAGCCCAAACAAAGAGCGGGGGGAGAGAGCACTTGATAGTGACATAATCTCAAGTGATTTAATCTAAAATACTCAGATTACAAGTCGTCTATTGAGGTTTATGTTACACTGATGAATATTGTGCATGAAATATAGTTATCCACATTCTTTTCCTCCAATATACGCTGTTTGGGAGTCTAAGTCACTGAGTTATAGTATATATCCACATTAAAACAAATCACTAGCATAAATCCGTGACTATCAATCAAATCCACAATGTGTTCGTATTGTGCATGGTCAAAAGATTAACAGCCCTAACCCCACGATAGTGTATTCACACAGTGCAGAGGGAGATATACATACACAATGTAACCATCTATAAGAGAGCAACCTTCCCTGTCTTTACATACATGAATCAAGCATCCAGCTAATCCCCTCTTCTTTAATATTAAGCATCAACTCACCTAGAGGACCAAACTGGACCCGCTTGCTTCTTAGGTTTGGTTACCTGCTTCTGATACTCCATCCAGCCACTGACCAGCTCATGGAGGATCATCACATAGAGAAGGAAAATCAGAATCCTTGGGTCCATTCGGGGCACTTCGGGATCTGCTTCATTGGGCACAGGAGACATTGGGCCAAGAGAGCAAAGGAAGATCAGCTGGAGAGGTGCAATTCCTACTGGGCCTCTCACTCTCTCTGTAGCAGAGGGAGGTGGAGGGTCGGGAAAGGCTGCTGCTGAAGGGAAGCCTTGCTGGCTGGAATTGTGCAGAGCAAATTAGTGCTGTAAAAATCTCCCCAGGGATAGAAGGCTGATGCCTATTACAGAAAGCAGCATAAACACAGGTTATAGACGTCTCCCTTAATGCTGTTGATTATCTCCTCTGCTACTAGATTCTTGTCTTCTCTCTCTCTCTCTCATGCTATTTCTGCATTACTCTGCAGCCATCAGCTTCCTACACTTTTATCACACATGCAATCCAGCTTCAGAACAATCCATTTTGATTGACGGGAGTAGGAGAGAGTTGGCTTTTGTACCCCGTAGGCTTAGGAACTGTAGCATTGTATATGCCAAAAATCAACTGATCTGGATTCTCTTGCCGGTCTCCTCCCAATATTTCTGTTAGGATTACGATCCACAGCTGACCAGTGTCAAATCAAATTCTTTCTATATGGATTTCTCAGCCTGAACATCTCTTCCCCCGCCCTTGCTTTTTTCTCTCCCCCTTTTTTTTTTTGCTCCCGCTGCTATTATTCATTATTTAAGCCTTCAATTGGTATTTAACTCTGTAAAGCATTTGAGACTTCTACAGTGTAGGAGAAAGGGATACATAATGTCCTTAGGTCTCAATCTTTACTACACCAGCACTTCCCTCTCNCACAGCTGACCAGTGTCAAATCAAATTCTTTCTATATGGATTTCTCAGCCTGAACATCTCTCCCCCCACCCTTGCTTTTTTCTCTCTCCTTTTTTTTTTTTGCTCCCGTTGCTATTATTCATTATTTAAGCCTTCAATTGGTATTTAACTCTGTAAAGCATTTGAGACTTGTACAGTGTAAGAGAAAGGGATACATAATGTCCTTAGGTCTCAATCTTTACTACACCAGCACTTTCTGGACCCTCTCCTATTTAGCAAGATGGGAAAGGTAGGGTGGTCTTGACCTCAGCCCCTGTGCAGAACCCCCTGGCTATACAAAATAAACCGGCATTATATTTCACAGAACAGTAAAGGTTTCTCTGAATAGTCTGCCTTGTCTGGATACTTGAAGGACTAACGGAGAGAGCCACATCTATTCAGCACTTAAAATCAAGCGGCAGGCATTTATAAAAGACTCTGCCTTGGGTTTTAAAAGAAACCCTTCCTCAGGCAAAACTCCCATTTGCATCCGTGAGTGATTGCCAGAATGAGGCCTGTAGGATCAGGCCTTTAACAATAGAAATGTCTAGAATCATAGAAGATTAGGGTTGGAAGAGACCTCAGGAGGTCATCTAGTCCAACCCCCTGCTCAAAGCAGGACCAACACCAACTAAATCATCCCAGCCAGGGTTTTGTCAAGCCGGGTCTTAAAAACCTCTAAGGATGGAGATTCCACCACCTCCCTAGATAACCCATTCCAGTGCTTCACCACCCTCCTAGTGAAATAGTGTTTCCTAATGTCCAACCTAGACCTTTCACACACTGCAACTTGAGACCATTGCTCCTTGTTCTGTCATCTGCCACCACTGAGAACAGCCGAGCTCCATCCTCTTTGGAACCCCCCTTCAGATAGCTGAAGGCTGCTATCAAATCCCCCCTCACTCTTTTCTTCTGCAGACTAAATAAGTCCAGTTCCCTCAGCCTCTCCTCATAAGTCATGTGCCCCAGCCCCCTGATCATTTTGGTTGCCCTCCGCTGGATTCTCTCCAATTTGTCCACATCCTTTCTGTAGTGGGGGGCCCAAAACTGGGCCCGAACCTCTTCCCCCAATGATAATAAGAAAGACACTTCTTTGCCCCTGCCAGGGATAAAGAGAGGATCCCCTTCAACCTCCTCCCCCATCAGTGATCTGGACCCCTCCAGTGATAAATCCAAGGCCCGATCCAATCGGTCTAGTGCCACTGAATGGAACTGTGAGAATTTACACCAGCTACGGATCAGGCCCAGAATGACACAAAGTGAACCTTATGACCTTTAATTGCTGACTACTATGGAAACATAGGAATTGCTGAACTGGATCAGATCGACTGTCCATCTAACACAGAATCCTGTTTCCCACAGGGACCAGGACAAAATGCTTCAGGGAAAGGTGGGAAAGCCCCATAATGTAAATGTTGCAGTAACCATGGGGACATGGCGTCCCAACTCCAGGCAATTAGTGGTAGCCTTATGTTTTGAAGCATGAGGTTAGATATTTCCCAGAGTCTTTTGCCCTATTGAACGTAGCCTGCAGATATTTTTATTATTTACACAGATAATAAGTAAAATACTTTGCTGTCATGTAGCACTCTTGAGCAGTCCATCCAATGGTCTGATCCTTTTTTGAATCCCGCTAAGCTATTTGCATAATATTATCTACTTATATAGACTTCATTGCTCTAGTGTTGGAGCATCATGTCCCAGTGAGTTCCAAAGGCTGTTTGTTCTGTTAAGAAGAAGTGTTTGAGCTAATGGATACTTTTGTGCAATAGGCATATTTTCAATATTTTTCTTGTAAACACATCACCTCTGTTACGTACATGAGGATTCACAAAATGCACAACAGGTTATAAATCTGTATCTTAAACACATCCAATGATAGTTACAGTGCAAACTGACCGAATAGATTAAATTGTGTAAGAACTTTTATTCAGCTATCAAATACTCTTCAGTTAATGAAACAAGAAGTGCTGAATAATGTTCTTTTTAATTGCATAATTTGGGAAGAGATCCTAATTATTCATATAACCAAGAGAATAAAATAAACAAGAACTGAGGGTGTTTGGCAACTTATAAAATGTTAACAAGAGGGAGGAATGGAAATACTTGAAGTTCAGCATGAAAGGATGGTGAAACCATGTTTCTATAGCAACAGAGACAGTTGCCAGGCTGCAGGAGATAGGTTCAGATGTACTGCATAACTCATATTGCATGGGAGTTCCTACTAAAGACAACACTGACATTTTATAAATCACTCTCTACAGTTTTTAATTAATAAAGGGTATATGGTGACCCCTTTGCTTACAATGGTGAGCTCACATGAAGTCAGTGGACCCACTTGTGTGAGAAAGTGTTCACTGGTCTGAACAAAAGGAGGCACAATTTGACCCTAAAGAGTTTTATTTCTTGATGTGCTGCATCTTGTGAATACAAAATGATTCCCAGGCCATCTGATTATTGGAGAAAATTACAGCTGGGTGAATAATAACATTTTAACCCTCCCCCCCCAGATTGGAAGGTATATTCATGAATAAACAGCCTTACTTCACTGTGGTGCCACAATGAGCATTCCAGCAACCACTGGATACATCTGAAAATGTTCATGTCTTGAAATGTATATGAATTTTAGCACACAGATTCTTCACCCAAAAGCCACAGGAAGCACAAACATTGCACAATATTTGCTACTTGATATATATTAATTTCCTGTATAAAAGTTTCATCCAATCCGGGAACAGGAAGAATACTATATGGCCTAGTTTACACTTCAAAGCTATGTCAGTTAAGAGTGTGAAAAAAAAAAAAAATCCCACCTGAGACAGCTGTGTTGGCAAAAGCCCCAGTGTAGATGTAGTTATGCGAGCAAAAAAGTCTTTTTGCCAGCATCGCTTATTTTGTTCAGGAAACTGGCATAAGCTGTGTCTACATTAGGATGGTTTGCCAGTATAGATTTTACTGGCAAACCTGTTCTAGTGTAGACAAGGCCTATGTGACATAAATGACCACCCACACATGGCAAATAGTAAAAACAAACCAACCATAGGCTGGAAACTGTTCTTCCAAACGGTTTGGTGAATACTTATGAACAACACGTACATTCACAACTATAAGGGTTACTTTGTGAATGATTAAAAAACAGAACAAAGGCTAATTTCACAGTGAATATTATTTGCAATGAATAATTTTACCATCTCTATTGAAAACATTAATCACTCCTCTCCCAAAGAGATACTTATTTTGAACTGCCCAGCACCAGTTATTAGGGATGACAGATACTGTTGCATAGTTAAGGAATTATTTACATGAGTCTAATTTGAATCTAGTGAACTAAATTCACTGTTGGTATACACAGGCTCAACTTGTCGGAAGGCAATGGAGTTGTGCCTAATTGTTCCACTTGCAAATTTGGCCCAGTCTTTAAAAGTAGAAGGGACTTTACAATTATTTATCTTGTTTGTGAAAATATTTTATCCTGTGTGGGAGTGAGGAGAAGAAGCAGATACTCATTATTGCATTATGGGTCCAAGGCAAAACTGATGCTTATGGGATGGCTTTGGAGCTTGCAGGAAAAGTGCTCTGGGTGTTTTATTATTCTGTTATTATAGTTCCTTAGACTATCCTAATGGTCAGACAGGTCATTGCCCCTTTGACTTCCCATGGAGCAGGATAAGGTCTCCCAACCCTTCCTCCCAGGGGCCAGCAAAATGTTCTCAGGGTCCTCCCCACACCCATGTTCTACCATCCAGGGAATCAAGTAACCACTTCGTCTCCCAATGATGATAAGAAAGGCACTTCTTCGCCCCTGCCAGGGATAAAGAGAGGATCCCCTTCAACCTCTAGGGTGACCAGATGTCCCGATTTTATAGGGACAGTCCTGATTTTTGGGTCTTTTTCTTATATAGGCTCCTATTACCCCCCACCCCCGTCCCAATTTTTCACACTTGCTGTCTGGTCACCCTATCAACCTCCTCCCTCATCAGTGCTCTGGAGTGGCCCCCTCCAATGACAAGCCTCTTCCCCAGAGAGCCGGCATGTTGCCCCGTGTGACAGCGCCTGTGCACTACCCCAATGGGCAGGGGGCAGGATGCAGCGCCGCCCCACCCCTGCGTCAGGACAGAGGCAGGACACAGGGAGCTGTCCCTGGTGCTGAAGAGAAACCCTGCAGCAGCCACAGCCCCTCCTGCATCCTTGCGGCAGGCGCCCTGCTGCCCTTGACTGCGGAGGGCGGACCGCCCAGCACCTGAACGTTGTCAGCCTCTAGGAGCCCCGGGGAAGCGGGTGGAACGCTCATTGTCTGAACGTTCCGGGGCGGGGCGACTGGAACGTTCAGTGTCTGAACGTTCCAATGCCGGGACAGATCCGCAAGCAGGAGGGGTTGGTTCCCCTCACCTCATTGTTCTCCCGTGTGGGGCAGAGGGGCAACGGCTCTCCCCCCCGTAGCGGCTACTTTCTTGGGTGAGTCCGCCGCCTGCCCTGCTCTCACACCAAGGGGGGCTCTGTATTGGCCTTTCTGCAGGACGACTCCCGCCTAGGGTGCCCTCTGTGTTGGTCGGGGAGACTGCTGTGTTAGAGGGAAGCCCATCTGCGCCTGTGATGCCCCTGGAGGCGCATCAAAGGCAGCTGAGCTTTGTAACACTCATGTATGGAGGGGACGGGGAGGGGGGAGGGTTAAAATGTATTTACTTTGCTGTCTGCTCTGACACCTTCAGGTGGGACCCGAGTGTAGCAATCAGCGCATCCCCTTTGTCCCCTCCACACAGGCACATCATCATCTCCCTCTAACTAGATCTCAGATTTGGTAAAGCTACTTATATGGTCCCCCCACTCCCCTGACTGGGGTATCCAAGTACCTCACAAATGTTCATATATTGATCCTTACACCAGCGCTGGGAGGCAGGGCGGTGCTATTATCCCTCACTTTACAGATGGGGAACAAAGAGGTTGCCCCAGGTCACTCTGGAGGTCTATGACAAAGCAAAGAATTTAACCTGGGTCTCCCAAGTCCTGGGCTAACACCCTAACCACTGGACCATCCTGCCTTTCATAAAAACACCCCCCCCCTTTTTTTTTAAATTCACCATCCATACACTGGTACTATTTTCTCTTCTTTGGTTTATGATCAGATGCTAATTCCTTTCCTATTTGCACAGTCATTTCTTTTCCTTACTCTGTCCCCCCCCCCTCCCCACCACTCTCATTTCAAATCAAGAGCTTGGTAGAAAGAAACTCTCAACATCTAGTCCTAATATTGAGGACAACCGGAACTCAGATAAAACGAAGCCCTTGCTTAAGTGCTCTGCTGAACGGAGGCCTGTGTGAATAAAGGCTACAGATCTGGATCCCAGAGAGCTCGAGCCTGTGAAGTCCTCAACTCATGCTTAAGTCAAGAGGAGCTCAGCAAATCATAAAACCAATTTGGCAAGTATTTGCTCTTGCACTTTTGACCAGCTCACCTGCCCTGTGTCCACTGACGCTTTTCTGCTGTGACAACTTCTAACATTCCTAACCTCTGCGCAGCTTCAAAAAGCTGCCTTTTAAAACCAGAGCAAAACCACCAAGCTGCTACAAAATATGTGTGCTGCTTTCTCCCATCTGTGGAGTTCCCTCTTCCCCTCCCCTTGACCCAAGTTACAAGGGCCCGAGGTGCAGAAAAAGCAATATTCAGTCCTGGATTAGTGAAAAAAGTTTAAAAAGCAAATACCTTGTGAACCTGTAGGGCTAGAAATGCATTCGTTATCCCACCTGATTGCTGAAAACTCTTCTTTCCAATGTATTCCATGAATTCTGTCCATTAGAAACACAGGGAAATATCAGGCTGGCAACCGACATTATTATATATACAAAAGCCATTTCAGAGGTTTTTAAAAATGTATTAGTTATAATTTCCCTCTCTGTTCTAGGCCTGTACAATTAGACTCACAATACTAATGCAGCTTTGCTGTGATGAGGGAACGATATGAAAATCACCAATATATATTTTATAATCTCCTTAAACTACCTCAGTTTCCTATAAACTAAAGTATGTGGCATAAACAAAACATATGATGGGGTCGGTTAGACTCGGGCAAGAAGCATTACTAGCATTTGTGGAGAAAGAACTATGCTGATTTAAAAGTTGTTTAATAGGAGAGGTTGTCGTAGGATATATGTTAAGGAAAATTGTATGATGGGGTATGTTGTGGGGTGAAGACCAAAAAAGAACTGGGTGCATGGAGACAAAGAGGGTATGTCTACACTGCACACGAAGCCTGGGCTCTGACTCACGTTTGAACCCAAACCCTCCTTCTGTCCACACACAGGTCCAAGCCGGTCACTTTGCAGTGTGGACACACCTCAAGACACAGAAGGTCTGCGTAGTGCAGTTTGGACGAATGAGTATGGCTGAGAGACCTGGGTCCAGCATTTATAAGCCCAGCTTTACAATGCAGTGTGGACACAAGCATGGGCTTGGAAACACCAAGGCCACAAGCCTAGGTCCCACAGAGCTGGGTTTATAAAGCAGTGTAGATGTATCCAGGGGCTTGGACTCTTGACCAAGAGCTCCACCCAGACGGCTCACTTGGAACTTTGGGGGTTTGAATTTGAAGGCTGGTCCGTTGGCTCCTCTGAGGAGAGGGAGCAGCAGCCCAGACAGCGTGGGAGAGCTAGGCTGCAGTCACAAGGGGACGTGCTGCTGGGCTCAGATAAGATTAGGCTGTCCCTATTGGAAGAAGAGGTAGGAAGGCTACTGGACACCATTGTTACATTTACTCGGGTTAGTGTTTTGTCAAACCCAGGGGTCAGTGAGGTAGTCAATTGGTGGGTTTTGAAGAGTTCTGCAGGGCCCTCGAAACACAGTTAAGAAGAAAAGCAGCCGCAATCAGCATATATTTATAGGCGGGTGCCCGGAGAAGAAGATCAGAGGGGTAAAGAGGCCGTGCTAGTGACCTGGAGACACCACTGTTGAATAGTGTGTGCGCCCAGGAAGGGGCAGGTCATTACAGCATTTTGTTGGGATGGGTCAAAATTCCCTCCTGGTCAATCAGCATGAATATTTGTCAGCTGGCACTGGCTATAAAGAGCTACTGTTTCACCCAGTGCTGGCTCCTTGCTGCAACCAGGTGCACTGACGAGGAGAGCTCTATATTACTGGCAAAACTCAAACGCTAATGGAGTCGGTTTGACATCACGTTCCTGATGACTCTGTCCAGGACAGAGAGATGCGAGACAAGCAGTAGTGAGCAAGAACACTGTGGACCATTAAGGATGTTGGCTGAGTATTAATTTGACTCGTGCATTGCTTTGCTACTCGGGAATAATTTAGCCATGCCAATAAAGTCTTTATATTAAACCGTCATGTAACGTGTACACACACAAATGCCCACACGGACATTATAGCTTTGATGTGTGTCTGTCATTTGCAGAACAGCAAGTTATTTGTTTAATGTGGGTCTGGGATTCTCTCTCTCTAATAATCCTTCCCCTCTCCTTTTGTCTTCAGATAAATAAGTCTCTAGTTTTACAATAAAGGACAAAGATCAAGAAGGCATAAAGACAGCATGGCTGAAGCAGCCCAATTGAAGGAAATCCTCTCACAGTCTGGTATGGGACGCAGGCAGGATTCAGGACCAAATGTTAGACAGCCCAGAATTAAGAAAAACTCTGAGAAACAGAAGGAAACGAAAACCAGACTCTCCCACTGGGTCACAAAACGACCAACATCAGGTATTGTGGGACAGAAACCAACCCAGAGGAGAACTCTTTCGGACCAGGATTTAAGTACCCACAAGAGGTAATGCAACGTGCCCTGTCTGCTGCTCCTTGCATGCATTGATATGATCTCATTCTCTAAGGCTAGGTCCACACTACCCGCCCGGATCGGCGGGTAGCCATCGATGTAGCGGGGATCGATCTATCGCGTCTCGTCTGGATACATCGATCCCCGAACGCGCTCACATCGACTCCGTAGCTCCAGCAGGGCGAGCGGAGTTCGCGGAGTCGACGGGGGAGCCGCGGACGTCGATCCCGCGCTGCGAGGACGCAAGGTAAGCGCGCCTAATTCGAAATAGGATACTTCGACTTCAGCTACGCTAGTCTCGTAGCTGAAGTCGCGTATCTTATTTCGATCCCCGCCCCTAGTGTGGACCAGCCCTAAGGGTACATCTGCACTGGAGTGGGACGGTGTAATTTCCGGCTTGAGTAGACATACCCACACTAGCTCAAAAAATAGGTGTGTGACTGCAGTGGAACAGGTTACGTGCCTGCCCGAGTACGTACCGAGGGTCTCGGATGGAATCAGACGCAGGTTGGCTAAACCCTCCGACTTCTTGCACCCCCGCAGCTACACTTCTATTTTTGGTGTGCTTGTTCAATCAGAGCTAGCGCTGGTAGAAATCCCTAGGGAACGAACACGTTAGTGTGCACAGCTACTTTGAGAAAATGGTCTGGGTCCAATGTCAGCCCTGGATTTCTCCGATACACTAGTTCCTGCTGTTTTCAGGTATTTGAGCACGCCGAAAAGTTCAGAATCCCGGCTGAAATGCCACCAAGTCCCCAATTTTCAGATGGTGGCAACACCCAGTCGCTTCTCCTCTGGTCCGACTGCTGCAGCCTCATTCGCACTCCTCTGTGCTCGGGGGCTTCCCTGCTCGTTAGATGCACCGTCCTTCTTAAATCCCATCGCTTCTGAGGCTTTAGCCGTGCCATGCACACTGGGGTGTCAGCAATGGGGAAGCGCTGGGGTGCCGGGAAGTCTGAATGGGGCCAGAGCAATGGGATTCAGTGAAGGACCCATTATGTCCTGTCACTGTCTTTTTTGCAGTGGCTATTTTTCTCTCATGTGGAGGGTGATTTGAGTCTAGTTACCACTAGAGGAGGAGATGAGAGATGTGGTGGGTATCCCCGCTGTCCCTTAGTTGGTACTTACATTCAGTCCAATACCAAATTTAGACTGCTGCTTACCTTGGGTGTGCCGTGAGGCCAGAACTCATTTACCGGGTGGCTCCCTAGAAGCCACCCCCGGCCCCATTGAGTCCTTCCACTTAGAAAACAGTATAATTGAAGTCTTGAGTTGGAAAAAATACTTTGTGGCTGCAGTGCTTTTAAGCCACGTCATTCATTGTTCCATAAATCACACAGGGTGCTAATCAGATTGCTTACTTCAGAAGAATAGCATGAAAGCCTCACAAACCCCAAGCTGCAAACACACAGACTTCACCTACAAAGGCAAAACTCATTGTTAAGACATCTAATCAAACAGCAACCTGGGTGAGGTGCTCAAGTTCCCCTCACTTATTTGTAATATTCATTTTTTAGAGGGAAACAACTTTGCTACACTGAAAACATTGGGCTGTTTGTCCCTAGGGTAAGCCGATTGAAACCATTGGGTTACAACAGGGATTAATTTGGCTCATATATTAAAGAACTGGAAACATGTTTAGTTTCTCACACAGGATGTTTATACAAAACCGACAGAGTGGGCGGAGCAACTACTATGGTAGCCCCCTGGGGTCTCACTCCAAGATCCCTGCAGAATCCAGATGCTACAGTGCTCCCCCAAAGCCAGCAATCAAACAAAACTCTGGAAGTGTAAGTACCGCCATAGAATATATACATATCAATCCTTTATTGCTGGAGAAAGTGTGTATTCGAATCTGAATTCCTCGAAGAACACCAGAACGATACAGCATTAGCAGCAGTGGTGCTAACCACATTCTCACCATCACTTCTTCACCAATGTGTTTCCACCCTGTTGTGGTGGGACCACATCTAGTAGGCATGAAGGTAGGTCAGTCTCCATGGCCCATTTTGTCTTTGGCCTCTGCAGGGATTGTTTAACAAGGAGGCCTATTGTGCTAGGCAGGGACGTCTCTGTGTTTTTTGCCGCCCCAAGCATGGCTAGTCACACGGATTCGACGGCGTTTCTGCGGGGGATCTGCCGGTCCCACGCCTTCGGCGTACCTGCCGCCAAATTGCTGCCGAAGCCGCGGGACCGGTGGACCTCCTGCAGGCATGCCGCCGAAGACTACCTGTCTGCCGCTGTCACAGCGACCAGCAGGCCACCCCCCGCGGCTTACCGCCCCAGGCACGCGCTTGCTGCGCTGGTGCCTGGAGCCACCCCTGGTGCTAGGAGCTTTGTAATTAGGTGATCATCTGTCAACTAGGAATTGGACTGAGACCATCAAACTCATTTCATATAGCCCATCAGATGGGAACAACTTTTGGCTCTTGCCTACACGAGGAGGATTTGAACTGGTGACCTAGAAGTGAAGGTTTCCTTATCCCATTAATAATCTCTTGCGACAAATGCCTTCATTTTAACTTCAGAGCATGGTATTATTTGCAAGAGAAGTACAATTAAGAGTCTGCCACCAAGAAATACTCTGTCCAACTTCCCTGAATTTGATTCTTCCTTTGTGTTTCATGGGGATTCACTTCATCTGGAAATACATTTGACCTTTCTTTTCTTACTCGTCTCTTTTCCTTTCTAACTGCAGGGAAAGCTGTACAGTCCTGTGGCAAGAGGTGAAGACAGAAGCGTGGCCGGCAGAGGGCACCACTTACAACCAACACAAGCTCAAAGACACGGTGCTTTCAGCAGATTTGGGGAGAATAAGAGGTAATACACTCTCCTGAACACATTCTTAACGGATTGCCTTATTGGCTATACTGGAAGAAGAGACCAATGGGCAAGTATTTATCTGAAGAACAGCATTTCTTTTCAGTTTTGTACCAATGTGCTACCTGTTAAATGCAGTTATGGTCAGAACGCTGACTGTAAAAAAATAGCACACATCAGATCTTCTTGCATGTCTCTGAGGCATTGCCACTGAGTTCACTGAACAACAACAACGAAGTTTTTACTCCTGTTAACCCTGCAGAGCAATTTTGGGAGAGTGAGCTGAATTCATGTGGCCAATGCATCATCAGCTATGTCTACTGAGTTGCAGCTGGAGAATTATTCCTGGGGGATAGTGTGTGAACCAGGAAGAGCCCCCTTGACTCAGGGAGGGTTGGTAGCTAGAGAAACAATCTTTTTACTTGTAAACTGAGCAAATTTGATATTGAGTCACTGAGAGAACAGACATGGCCCTGGAGCAGGGGTGGGCAAACTTTTTGGCCCGAGGGCCACATCTGGGTATGGACATTGTACGGCGGGTGATGAATGCTCATGAAATTGGGGTTGGGGTTCAGGAGGGGGTGAGGGCTCTGGGGTGGGGTCAGAAAAAAGGAGTTCAGGATGTGGGAGGGGGCTCCGGGCTGGGGCAGAGGGTGAGGTGTGGGGGGCGAGGGCTTCGGCTGGGGGTGCAGGTTCTGGGGTGGGGCTCGGGATGAAGGGTTTGGAGTACAGGAGGGTGCTCCAGGCTGGGATTGAGGGATTCAGAGGGCAGGAGGGGGATCAGGGCTGGGGCAGGGGGTTGGGGCACAGAAGGGGGTCAGGGGTGCAGGCTCTGGGCAGCACTTACCTCAAGCAGATCCTGGAAGCAGCAGCATGTCCCTGCTCTGACTCCAGCGTGGCCAGGCAGCTCTGTGCACTGCTCCGTCCCCAGGTACCACCCCTTCAGCTCCCATTGGCTGCAGTTCTCAGCCAATGGGAGCTACAGCGGCGGCACCTGCGGATGGGGCAGCGTGCGGAGCCCCCTAGCTGCCCCTAAACGTAGGAGCTGGAGGGGGGACATGCTGCTGCTTCCAGGAGCCACGGTGCACGGATAGGCCCCCGACCCCGCTCCCCAGCAGGAACTCAAGGATTAAATCAGCTGGTGGGCCAGACATGGCCCGCGGGCCGTAGTTTGCCTACCCGTGCCCTGGAGCATGTCCTGCCATTTTTAGAGTTGCTTTTCAGGGTATAAGCACCCTTAAGCTTTTGAAATAGTATTTTATATGTTCTTGATACAAACGCCACCCTTCCTCTTCAACCTTCACACCCTCGCATTGGGCACACGTAATCACTATGATCTGAGTAGCAAGTAGAGAGTAGCATAGGTGAAAAGATTTGATAGTCAGGTCTGGTCAGCTGCTTGTCTCACACCTGGACTTGAGAAGAGGTGAACACTTGGTCTAACTCTGATGCTTTCCCTGTCTTGTTTTCTGGGTAAAGGCTGACCCCTGAAGATCTGGAGAAGAAGCGATTTCAAACCATTGCAGAATACCAGTTTATGGCTCCAGGTAAGAAGTCCATATCCAATAGGCAAATCTCTTACAAGAAGTACAGTAGTTGATTCTCATGCAACGTGTAACTTTCTCTTCCCATATCAGACAAGCTCTTCTAACCAGCACAGCAGGCTGTAATCATCCTTAAAAACTTTGCAACTAAGTGACATTACTACAATCCTTATATGGAATGTCACTGTATTATTATCAAGGGTAAAACTGGAAAGTTTAAAGGCGACGCTATAGGAGCACGGTGTTAAGATACTTGATTGCATTCCATGCTGCTGATTGAACTGCACTGGAAACGAAGCTTTATATTCTATGCACCTTGTCAATAAGACACCTCTACCTGGCATTTAAAATTGTATTGTGCATTAATTAAGAAGCAAACAAATACACACTTCTCTTTAGAAATTAGTGTCTCTCCTCCAGGAGTCCCAACAAGGGGCTCAGTTGTGAAGGTGGGGGTTTTGTGATGTGGTCATCATCAATCCACCTCCCTGCTGATTTCTCATAGGCCCCAAAGCAGATGGTAAGAACTCATGACAGTAGAAATCCAAGAGCTTTAGCCATTTTCAGTAGAATTTCCTGGATTCTCCAGCCTCTAAGCTTTCATTAAAACAAGTCTGTACAACATCCCTGGCTAGATTCCCTCAGCTTCAGTGGAGTTACACCAGGAACAAACTGGACCCCATCTGGTTTTGAAGATGGCCTCTAGAACATGAATGGCTGCACCATGCTTGTGAATCTGCTGACAGACTGAAACAATAGCACAAAGGTCTGTCCACACTATAGGGAAATGGTACTAGCCTGAACTGCTTTACAAACCTAGCCTGGGCACTAAGACGGTGTGCAAATGAGTTTCTAGCACAGAGGAACTATGCTAGGAAAGTGCAAAGCTGTTCACAACTGGTGTCAACCACAATTCTCTAAGTCCTTCCCAATCTTGGCTTGACATGGTTTGCCCACTACTGTAGATGGACCCATACTATGCTCTTTGGCCATGGCAGGCAGTCAGACTGATCCCAATAGAGGTAGGGGTTGGCCACACTTTGGGTAATGAGTGCTGATCATGCTTTGGCCCATCCTACATCACACAAGCAGGCAGACCATCTCCAGCTGCAGGTCAGAAAGGGACAGAGTGAAGCTGTGTTGATCACTCTGTCAACCATGTCTCCTTATCATGGTACGGATAACAGCATAGGCCAGGACTGTCTGGGGAAACAGAGCTGAAGGTGTACTAGCACCTTTGTGGGAAGGCTCAGGTGTAACATCTCTGGCTAACACAGTGTCTCTGTGTCATAGATAGGGCTGGAGAGAAGTACAAACCTCCCATGTTTGTAGTGTTGACTCTGGAGATTAATGATCAATCACCACTTTTCTGCTGTTCCTGTTATCAGATACGACCAGACTCCACAACTGTGCAGAGAGGTTGGATGCATCCACCTTGCTCTGCTGTTCCATTCATTGCAAAGGGCTCTTCATTGCCTTTACTTAGCCAATAGGAATAAGGCTGCAAGATTGGAATATGTGCATATTTGATCAGATGTTCTTAAATGACTCAAATCAAGGTTAGAAGGATGGGGAGCTGTGGGCCTTCACAAGGTCACCCCCCACACATGTTGTATGCCGGGATGCAGTTTGCAGGACTTGGGAGGTGGTTTCGATGCACCTTGGTTCAGTGGCAGTGAAGATGGGTGATTTCCATATTCCTGTAAGTATTTTGAATGACACACTTGGGTTCTCAGTGATATCTGGCGTCAACATCCCAGCACATGGGGGAAGTGAAATGGAAAACAAGGCGGAGAACTCTGCAGCTTTGGGTGTGATCTTGAGACCGCAAAGGCAACGAATGGAAAAATATTTGCTTCCTTGTTTGAAATTGCTTTGTCTAAGGCTCTCTGGCAGAAACACTCATATTGATTATTGTACTTTTATTCCAGGAAAGACCTTTTACTATTGTACAAGGGAGAATGTGAAGCAGCATCTGCGCTCCATTTACCTAGCTCATCAGCCAGGTCAGAAGCCACCGAAATCAGCCCTTCAAACAAACTGGCCTCCTGTTTGCTGCCAGGAGAGACACAGGCCCCTCAGGTACGAGCAGTGACACAGGGGTTTGAAAACAGTGCTGTAAACACACCCAGCGACAAGGGGTTGGCCACATCGAGACCGGTTAGGCTGGCTCTTCTATAGTGAAACGGGGACCCATCCTGAGCCCACCAGCGCAGGCTGTAGTGCCAACAGGACTCAGGGGGTTTTACCACCAGGGTGTTTCTACCCCAGGCATTTTTTTAAACCACCCTCCTAGAAGAAGGTGATCAACTTGCCTGAGCCCTGTCAACACTACAGTGCCAGTGTTGGTACCACTGGGGGGGATTTTCAGGTCCTAATTTTCCATGTGTAGATGAGACCCCAGTGTAGACCGGTCTAAATTGTGTTAGGAAACAACTTTAGCTGGAATCCTGTTTAAAGCAGAGCTTAGCCAGAACCAAAGCATGTGTCCCTCTTATATTGAAACTACTGAGCTAAGTAACAGGTTACAACAGAAGCAGGTTTGCCAGCTCCTCAGACCACTACATTATCAGGGCTAGCTCCAGCTCCACCAAAGCCAAGGGAGGGGTTTTATTTACAAGGGAGAGCCCATATTAACTCTCCTGATACACACGGCACATGGGAAATGATCTTTAGGTGATTGAAAAGCCCCAAAGCAATTGTCCCAGCAAACTGCCCTAGAGAAGCGATCCAAATGACAATCCAGTGCTTTCCTCTCCATAGCTCTTATGCACAGACACTCCCCACTTTGCTGGCCTCTGGCCTGACACATAAGTGTATAATTTCCCTCCAGCCATCTGCATCACAATGCGTCATATCTGCCCATGAGAGCTGTACTTTTCAGATGGGTCTATTATCCACAGGAGCAAGGGAGAACGCAGTGTTTGGCCAGCAAGCACATGTTTTCTAATGATCAGACTTGCAAAGCTGCATCCTAATACCCTCAAATTGCTGGTTCTCTTCCCCTTTCATTCTTTGCATAGTAGCCTGCGGGAGTCATTAATTCATTATACCGGTAGTCCCAAGTGTCATTCTGAGGGATAACGTCAATGGGCTAGAGATTGCCTCTGGGCCTCCTCGGTGTCCTTTTGCTCCAGAACATTCAAGGAGATGGATGTGGTGACACGGTCTATTTCGAATGAGTTTTGGCCTCACCCTGAGTGGCAAATCATGTTGTATTAGAACAAATCAATAGTGGTAGGGCATAGTATGACACATTATGTCCTATGATGATAGAACTTGATATCACGTGTCATTATGCTGCACTGCTGCTAACATAGCATGAAATAGTGTAAACATAAAAGGAATATACAACAAAACCAAGTTCAAACCAAAACATTCATTTTGAAATGAAATTTCTACGTTTTTCTGGAATGGAACTTTCAGAACGTCCCTTTCACAGGAAATTTGGAGAAAACTGGTTTTCGTTCCGATTCAGACGAAGAACAAATTTTGAAATATTGACGTTTCTTACGAAATGGAAATGCCAAGTTTCAATCAGACAAAACTCCCCTTGACTTGCAGATTATGTCCCAGCTGAGAAGAGAGGGATTTTTTTACCAGTGAATCAGTCTGATTGGCTGCTACAAATTCAGTGTGTTGGCAGCAAAGAATCCACTCAGGGTTTTCCTTTCTGAACCTCAGGTGGCCGTGTGTTTTCTTGGGAGGTCATGCTAACTGCTGTCCCACTGTGTGTGTTTTCCTTTACAACTAGGAGAAATCCACTCACTGGTGCCACCGGTGAGTTTCTGGGAGACGTCTCCAGCCTGCGCACATCCCCCATGCCACATGGCATGATGGAGCTAGCACACAAGGTCAGCAAGTTAGCGCTCGTCAGCGAAAGAACGCGTGTACATCAAGAGAACTCCCCCAAGAGGAGAGCAGCGAATCAAAGCCATGTGCCGCCGCAGCCAAGCACTGAAAACCCCATCCTCTCAGCCAAGGAGCTCCAACTAAGCAGTGCAACGGAAGGAAAGGAAAGCAAGGAAGGGCAGGCCGTGGAACAGGGATTCGATGTGACTACATTGCCACGAGGTTCTGGTATAAAGACGCTACAGGCTTTAAAAGCTGTCCAAGAACTAATCAACAAGGGAAGAGGGGCATCAGGAAGGGATCACACTGTTACCGCTCTGAAAAAGAAACCTGGCGCTGGAAATAGCCAGGCTCTAAAGAACATTGTAGGGCTCAGTTTTAGCAAGGACTCAGCAGATACAAAGGATACGGCTGAAGACTTATTGAACCTCCCACAAAGCAGCAACTGTAAAGATACTGGGGTAGCTCAGGACAGTGCCATTATCATCCCCACGCTCGATCGTCCGCTCCCGCCAGACGAGAGCGCAGACATGGAATTGCTACCCAATGTGCATTCAAGCAGCTCTAAGCTTGCTGAATCTCCAGCAGGGGAGAAGGGTCAGGCGTCTCATCCCAGAACAGGAAGACCCAGTGACCTGTCTTTTACCTCACTATGGGAAAAACCTTCTGGTGTTCTCAAACACTGCATCTCCATGGAGAAGGGCAGATGCAGCACTCATAGCCTCTCAGGAACCCTGCAAGGACCCTTGGACCCAGAGAATGAAAAGGATGCGTTCTGTAGTATGGACAGTCTTTCTGTTCCCTTCCAAAGGAAGTGCCTGGGAACAGAAGTCCTCTTTTCATTGTCCGATGATGATGATGATGATGATGATAAGTAGAAGAGGAAGAGAGATGGGAACCAGTGACAAATACTTCAGCTGGGCCCCAGGAGCTGTTTGTACTGACTGAGGGGGATGTGGAAAGCTTGCTTTAAAGAAAATGGAAGTATTGGAAGCTAAGTATCTTTGAGAATAGAAATGTCACTTGTTATTAACTCTTCTTACCAAGCCTTGTGCTAGTGTATTTCCAACTTGTTCGCCACGGATTGANGGGGGGGGGGGGGGGGGGGGGGGGGGGGGGGGGGGGGGGGTAGAGAGGGAGGACGCATTTTGTTGGAATCTGAAACTATCTGAGGTCACTGCCACTTGCTTTTAGACTTGTACGTATGACAAAATAAAGGGTCTGATTCTCAGTTACTGCACTTAGGCAGAGAAGGTGGCTTTAAGCCACCATTAGGTTTCCTGTATCCAGCCTTTGGTGTAAATTACTGCAGCCTCAGAGCTGCCCTAACTTAAGCTGTGCTTCCCAATGCCCCCCCCCCCCCGCCCCCCATGGGAACTGGAGAAAGACAGCTGTAGTGCAGCGCACTTTGCCTGTGCCTCTGACACACCCTTGATCGGTACCCTGTGTCATGGGGCCATTGTGGAGTGGTTACAGAGTTCTTGCTCCTCCAGTTACCAGAGTGGACCAGTAGGTTTGCAGGGGAGCTTAAAAAACACATGGACCTCCCAGTCACACAACAGACATGAGCAGGGATGGTGGAGAGCTCACATACAGGCTCTGCACTGGCTTGGAGGGCTCCCCAGTAAGGGGTATTCTCAGGGGGCCATTCCTACCCACTTTAAGTCCCCTTTATTCTGCCAGGGGAGCATAATAGGGCTGTAGTGTGACAGAGAATTGGGCCCAGAATTCTTTAACAACCAACATTTGTCCCAAAATTATTCCAAGGTTCCACTTGTGCAAAGCCATTTTGCACGCATGAAATGTGCTGAATAACTGCCTCCAAAGACCTTCTTTACATATAATAGGCATCCGTGAATGAATTGACAAATGCTTTGTTAAGACCACATGATTTTGTGGTAGCAAAGCAAGCGGGGAATTGTTTTCTCTCCTTTGAGCATGCTAATGATAGTGTTTAAACCCAAACTTGGGGTGTTGCATTGTTTTTGACATGTAACATTTAGCTCGTGCTCACAATCGTGGAGAGAACTGGGTTTTGGAAGGCAATTGTCTAGCAATGTTACACAGCCAGCCTCAACACATACATATCTCACTGGCTGAAATCAAAACCAAGCAGCCATCATCCCTTCTGTGGGTATCGGGTCTCTAAAAGGAGGCAAACGATAACCCAAAGGGGTAAAATCTGCTCTGAATGAGTTTAAGCCAGAATCCCGACAGCTGCGTCATCATGTACCAGTGCAGCAGTGCCATTGTATAGGGGTTCATAGATTCCAAGGCCAGAAAGGACCATTGTGATCATCAAGTCAGATCTACGTAACACAGGTCAGAGAACTTCCCCCAAGTAATTCCTGTATGAACTAGACCAGGGGTTCTCAAACTGGGGGTCGGGACCTCTCAGGGAGTCATGAGGTTATTACATGGAGGGGTTGCGAGCTGTCAGCCTCCCCCCCAAATTCTGCTTTGCCTCCAGCATTTATAATGGTGTTAAATATGTAAAAAAGTGTTTTTAATGTATTGGGGGGGGGGAAGGGGAAGGGGGTCGCACACAGAGGATTGCTGGTCACCAGTACAAAAGTTTGAGAATCACTGAACTAGACAGATCTTTTAGAAAACCACAATCTTGATTTAAAGATTGACTGTGATGGAGCATCCAACACCACCCTTGGTAAATCGTTCCACTGGTTAATTACCCCCCCTGTTAAAAATGTACATCTTATTTCCAGTCTGAATTTTCTAACTTTAACTTCCAGACCTTGGAAGTTGTTACACCTTTGCCTGCTAGATTGCAGAGCCCATTGCCAAGTATTTGTTACCCATGTAGGTACTTATAGACTGATCATCACCCCTTAACCTTCTCTTTGCATATGCATTTGTCTTAATTCAAATGTGATCAAACCTAACACTTTGGAAGGTTTCCTGTTCACTGCCTAGAGGGACAAAGTTAGGCAGCATCCTATATCCAGCTCTCAGCAGATCAGCTAGGATGATGTGGCTAATATTCAGATTCCGTGATATCTTCATATCTGTCCCATCAGAGCAGCTTCATTTGCTTTCTTTGTATCACAGAAGTTCATCAGATGACTACAGGGAGCTGAGTCCATGGGTCAGTTTGTATTCTGGCTTTATTGTGGAATGGTACCGAACATGTGCTTTGAGGGTTAGACAGGCACAGACTGTAAATCCAATGCCCCTTTCACTGTCTAATGCAGTAATAATATTTTACTTAGATCTAACTTTATTTTACATGTTTTGGGTTCAATACTCAGCTAGTGTAAATCACATGAAACTATACTAATTGACACTACGTGAGGGACCTTGCCCTATTATATAACTGAGGTGCTCGTGCTGCCTATAAGGTGGCTTAAAACTTTCCGTTATAAGACCTTGTTTTCATTTTGTTATAACTTTGCCAAACTTTAACCATTCAGTTTTTTTATACTCAATATTTTTTAGAAAGTTTCAGCTAAAATGGCTCAAGAACAAGATTAGGGTAAAATGTTTCGCTAATATTAAAAAAATATATCTTACATTGTTTCATTGGGAAGCTTTAGCACGTCCATGTTTTGGAGGAAGGACTTGACATTTGGCAGGAGGAGTTGCCCTGCTGTCAGGGATATGACTTTTGCCATCCCCTATGAAAATCTGACCAAATTTTGACCAAATCGTAAGCCTTAATAAAAAAAAAAAAAAAAAAAAAAAGTTGCAGTTCACACCTGCTCAGTAGAGACTTGTCAGTTCCATGTTCTGAAGATTCCATCTGCGCTAGGCATGATCCAGCCCAGGGCTGCAGGGGCTGATCAGGACTTTCCCTGCACTTTCGCCTCCTGGTTGCTGGAGTTCACTGTGACACTGGGCACCAGAACTGAGAGCCAGGGCTCCTGTGTCCTGGTACCACCCCCTACTTGAGCCCAGGCAGTGTGCAGGCGGCTACATGGCCATGGCCATGCAGAGGGGTGAGAGGAGATGGGTTACAAGAGCCCAAGGTTGAATAGGAACAAGGGAGGAGGTGAAGAAGCTAGGGGTATATAGGTGCAGAGGGGAGGTGGTCGGGTTGTGGGGTGGTTAGATAAGAGAGGGACTGAAGCTGGGGTGCAGCAGATAGCAGAGGAGGACACTGGGGGAGGCTGAAGAACACCAGATTGATAGTTTTTATTCTCGTCGCCTCCTTCAGCTGCTCCATATCAAGCAGCAGGACAAGATCAGCAACGAGGCTATTTGAAGCCAAACCCAGCCACTGCATCCATCAGCACTGGTCGGCTGTGGCAGCTTTCTTGGTATGGACATACTAGAAGAACAGAACTCCAATGAATTCTGGAGTGTGTACGCCACGGGCTGCTGCTACACGGCCAACAATCACGAGTGCCAAAAGCTTTGGTGCCATAACAAGACTGCTAGTGATGGATGTAAACAGAATGTACAATCAGACCACTTACGCCTTGCCAGAGATCAGGCTGGGTGGGGCTTGATTTGCAAGGAGACTATGTTCCCTTGGGATTTGCCATGACGATAACGATTAAAAAAATAAATAAAAACAGTAAAAAAAATGTGAAAAGAACATTAATGTTGCGAAGTCAAGCATTCCAAAAATTAGGAAATTCAGGTTGCCTAGGCAACCTGTACAAGAGCGGACTCACCACTTGTGCGCCTCCTCAGAGTTGGGTGTCGTATAGCAGTAATTTCCTCTCTAGTGGCCCCTGCTGGTTGCTTCAGACCTGCAATGGTCTCTCCTAATGCAACTCAGTCCCCTGGCTAGGTTACGTTACGTTCTAGTTCCTCATCTTCTGGGTAACAGAAAAAACAACCAACAGTCCAAGGTTTTCAGCCCCAACTCTGGGCCCCCAGGGTCTTTGCATCCTTCTCTCAGAGTTTTCAGTCCTCTTTATCCCCTTCGTAAGGGCTGGTAGGGGAACCTAAGCCTTCCCACTGCAGTCTGCTCTATCAGACTCCTTGCTGCTGCCTTCCTGGACTTCTGTAGCTTTTCCCCTATAATTGCTCTAGCTTCACCTTTCTTTCAGGGCCAGGACTTGCAGGGCTGTGTAATCCCCAAGGAATCCCAGACCAAGAGAACAAACTTAAACCAACTTCTGACCTCCTCAGGCTTGACTGTTCACCCCTTTTAAGTTTCTCAGGCTCTGTTCCTCCACTGAACACCTCCCAGGGCCTGCTCCCTGGAAGTCCAGATCCTGCTCTTTTTCCAGGACTCACCACCATAGCTTGCTCCACCCCCAGTCGCTGTTCTAATTTTGTCCTGGCCTCTTGCTAACCTTCTATTCAGGAGAGGACCCCAAAATCATCTCTCCCCCAGGTTTCCTCCTCGATCCTGCCAGTCTGCTCTCTCACACTGCACACAGTTCTCTCTGCATCCTCCTCCTGCTCCAAACTTTTTTCTTTATAGTAACTACCCAGCTTCTCTCCAGCTGGGTCTCATCTTTAATTGGGCCTGCTTCCCTGCAACCAGGTGTCTTAATGGAGCTCTCCAGCTCCAGTTAACTCTCATCATAAATCTTAATTCAGCTCCCTTGTAATTAAAGACTGCATCATAATGCATATGTACATGATGATATACTAGTTTTTCCATAGGATCCCATCCTCCTTCAGTGCATAGGACAGACCTGCTCTTGGGATGAATCAGGGTTGCGTACTGAAGGAGGTGGTCGTCTGCAGTATCTCTCAGTTGAATGCAGCCCTGGAGAACTGGATTCGAGTCCTGCCTCTGCCACCAAGTTCCTGAGCGATTCTGAGCAAGTCACTTAAACCAAACTTTTTACAAGTGGCCACTAAATTGTGTTTTCCTCATGTTCTGGGTGTCTAACGTGACACCTGGGGCCAGACTTGCAGGCATGCTAAGCATGTACAGCTGCCACTGAGGTGGCTTGGAGCTGTGCTTTGAACAGATAAAGTACTATAAAATGCTAAGTACACTGAAAAATCATAGAGACTAACAAATTTATTTGGGCATAAGCTTTCGTGGGCTAAAACCCACTTCATTGGATGCATGCAGTGGAAAATACAGTAGGAAGATATAGATACACAGAGAACATGAAAAAATGGGTGTTGCCATACCAACTAGAACGAGACTAATCAATTAAGGTGGGTTATTATCAGCAGGAGAAAAAAAACTTTTGTAGTGATAATCAGGATGGCCCAATTCCAACAGTTGACAAGGAGGTGTAACAGTAGGGGAAAATTAGCATGGGGAACTAGTTTTTACTTTGTGTAATGACCCATCCACTCCCAGTCTTTATTCGAGCCTAATTTAATGGTGTCCAGTTTGCAAATTTGTTAGTCTCTAAGGTGCCACAAGGACTCCTCGTTCTTTTTGCTGATACAGACTAATGGCTACCACTCTGAAACCTGAAAAATCATACATTATTGGTTTGTGGACACCAGGGGGCAGTCAGCACTTGGACTGCAGTCTTTCCTTGGAAATTAAAGTCACCTGCTGCTCCTTAAAGACCTTCCCAGTGAATTATGGAGACACCGGTCACAGTTCCATAATTATGGTTGAGTTTCCATTTTACTCATAGAGCAGGGTCCTCAAACTAATAGTATTTACTTTTTGAGCGTGAAATGAATTTTCTGAGCATTTACTAGTAAACCTGTTTAATTAGCTTAAGTGGAAATTTAATTTAAATCTGGGCCTTTTAAGAACTTTAGCATCTGTCAATCTTTTCTTTGTCCTGAAAGAACTTAATAACAGAATAAAACCTCCCAGACAGCTAACATTATGCAGAGGCTGCATTTGAAGGAATTATGTTGTAATTAAGCTAAGTTACTAACAAATCGTTTTTATCTAATTATGATGATTTTTATATCAAGTAAAAGTACATTAAGTGAACATTCAGGTTGCAGTCAAGCACTCCCAAATTAGGAAATTCCAGAATTAAATACAGCCTTAATTCAGCCTTCTTGTGCATTATAATACAGTCTTTAATTACATGCTCACTCACTATTTTTTTCTAAAGGACCCTTGCCTCATTCAGTGAATGAATCCAATATTTCTTCTGATCCTCATTCAATGTGTGGCCCACAGGCTTATTTACCACACGCCATTCAAACCCTGCAGTGAATACAGAATTATTAGTGTCCTCATGCATGTGTTCTCGCCTTACTAGCGGAGTGCTTCACAGACTTACTGAATCTATCGATACAACACCCCTGTGAGATTAGGTGGTGGTATTATTCCCATTTTACAGCTAAGGAACTGAGGCACAGACAGAGTAAGGCCAAAACTGTCAGAGGTGTCCACTAATTCTAGGTACCCAATGTGAGACACCTAGGGATTATTAAACACACACCACTGCATCTTTGCTGCCATGACTCATGGTCCACAACACCCAGATCTGTTCACATATGGAGGCACAATGAGAATTCATAAAAAAAAAAATCGCTGCTTTATAGTCTAGTTTTATTTTGCCAGGTGAGTCAAGTATGGCAAGATCCAATACAAGAACATATTAAGACCAAAGGAAAGGAAAAAATCCACTGCAGACAGGATCTCTGAAGCAATATACAGAGTTCTGAAGTCTGCACTCGGGGCCAGGGGGAACAGAGAGAGAGAGAGAGAGAGAGAGAGAACAAACACATGCATCATGGACACAACTTCTAGTTGAGGCTGTGTTGAGATTTCCCTTAAAACAGAAGTTTCTGTAATTTCTGGCAATAAAATGAAAGCGTTTTCATCTCCAAGTTTGCATAGCAATAGCTGTGGATAGCAGCAGACTCTCTAGGATGTTCACTTTTTGAAAAATTATCTAATTTTAAAAAATAAATATTTGAAAATTGCCCATTCTTGATACTCTACCCAGAGTGTCTCCCTTCTTTTTGCTCTTCTGTAACTTAACAAAGAAATTTGTAACTCCAGTATTTTGAAGGCATAACCTTTATCGCTTCAATCAGTGCATCATACAAGCTATTTGAGCATCAACATTTTGTATTTTGTCTTTTCCTTTTTCAACAAGCCAACCCGACTGAGTATGGATTATGCAGCTGCTTCCGTTCTCTACTGCTGCCAAGGTGCCCCCTCCCCAACCTAACCCGAGCCAGGGAAGGAGGGTGGCCAAGCAAGGGAAGCAGCTGGGGAGTTGGGACAGATGGGTGTGCGGTGGTCACTGGGGGGAAAACCATATGGGGCCAGCATGCAGGCTGGTCGACTATCGGTGACTTGCTAGCTGGGGAAACTCTGGCCGGAGAGCGGCTCTTCCAACAGCTTCAGATCCATGGTCTCCCTCTTGTCTGCAGTCAGCCTCAGATACCATCGCTCCCTGCTCTCCCTTCCCAAATGACAGGGGGCCAGGAGGGGATGTGCCACAGGGTAGTTAGCAGCATATGGAATGGGGACGAGGGTGCGCTGGGAGCAGGATTACTGGTGTAGCAGCACAGAGGTGGGTTGTGCTGCAGCTGGGGGACAGGAGCAGTCCTAAAGCAACTAGCACTACCGCAGCCCTAACCCTGAGTGACTGTCCCAAGCATGGCCTCGCCCCAGTACACCGGGGGTGTGTGTGTGTGTGTCTGTGTGTGACTAGAGAGCCCTGGACTGGAACTTAGGAGACCTGGGCTCCATGCACAGCTCTGCCACTGACCTGCTAGGTAACCTCAGGTAAATCACATCAACGCTTTGTTCCTCAGTTTCCCCAGTGAAATGGGGATGATGATGACGCTGACCTCCTTTGTAAAGCGCTTTAAAAGCTAGTGATGAAAAGCGCTTGAGAACAACTCGGTGTTTTTATTATAGAGCTGTGTCCTGGAGGCAGAAATTGGAAAGCCCATCCTGGCATACACACACTTCCTCCCATGCCACCTGTGGAGGAAATACCCCCCCCCCTTCTTTGTCCCCTTCAGGTTGTTTCTCCCTCCCCTCTTATCTATCCCCCACAAACCCTGGCCTGGCTCAAAACTGTCAGACCGGAAGCCTGAAGCAGACTGGGCTTCACTTTGAGGAAAGGGGAAGAAAAGGGGAACTAGCAAAGGTTAGAACAATTTGTAACAGGCATTGCTCAAGGTTTAAAATGCATCTGCTTGTGCTATCTGTCATGCTAAAGGTTATCAAAACTCACCCTGAACCCTATCTGTAATCAATGCTTTTACAATGGAATCGTTGCTTAGCATATAAGTGCTGTTGCCTTTAAATTGTGCCCCCTTTAGGTAAGCCCCTGTATGCCCAGACCCACCGAAAGGTTAGTCCTCCTCCTTGCCCCAAGGCCCAGCCGGATGCCCAAATGGCATCAGATGGGGGCCCCCTACCCTTGTAACAGCAACCCCCTCTGTGGGCTCTAACCAGGGCCTACCCTGTAACCAGCAGGTCAGAAGCCTAAACCTAGACTATGCCCCAAGAGGTGAGGCCGGGGGAAAAGGAAACTAACACATTTGTAACAGCATCCTTGGTGTATGAATAAGTATGGGTAATAAGCATCTCTCAATAACCTGTAACAATTAGCATAGCAATAGGCCTAGTGATCATATCAAGGGGTGGGCACTACATCCCTCCCGTGCTCCACTATGTAACCCCCATCCCCAATACCCTACTAATGCTTATAAATTAGAAGAGATATATTAACATCAAAACTGTCATTCAGGCTGTAACCCATATTGAAATGTACCCTTTATCTTGTGTAACCGGAATGTGTGCTCATGTTCTTGCCTTGGCATAAGCAATAACCACTATCTGCCCTTGTGAACCCTTGCTTGCCCAAACCAGTGGTGACGTTGGGCCCAAGAGCCATATTAGGGTCTAAGCGCCCCAGTCATGGGATACGCTGAGCCTACGTGTCCAGAACATGTTGAAAGCTTCCGTCAAAAGCACCGGTCATCCGACCCTTGTTGGCACATCCCAAGACAAGTTGTTTACAATTCAGGAAAGTATCCCTTACCCTAATGCTTGGCGTGACGTAGTTGCGGTTGTGGTTTAAGTCTTTAAATATTATGTGTTACCCCTTCTTCGGGGGAGCGGTTTGGTAGTCCACTACCCCAATGCATTGTGTATGTGTGTATTAAACGGGCCTCAGGCTTGAGTCTATGCTAACAAATTACTGCCTAGGGGTATTTGTTCTTGACACACCCCTCTAACATGGGAGTAGCTCCCCGTAAAACAGCTGCAAGATCTTTCCTCCTGCAGGCTCTTCCTCTGCAGCGAGGTCTACAAAAAAGACTTGACAGTGGGTAGGCAGCTGCTGTGCTGTGGCTGCTACTCTCCATGCTGACCACTGTTTCCTTGTACTCCCGTCTCTCCGGTGCAGCCCTTTGTTGTCTCGTGTCTTAGGTGGCAAGCTCCCGAGGGCAGGGATAGTCTTGTTATGAGCCCATGGCCCCTCTGGCGGTACTCTGGCTCATGCAAGCCATCTCCAAGTGACTAACCACCACACGCATGGAGTGAGGTGACTTGGGGGGCGCTCTGCTCAGTGCAGCTAGCCTCCAAGGGGCCAGCCCACACTTATATCTGCGTTCCATTGCTCCACTTCAGCGGCAGGCAGCCAGAGCCCCCTCGACCAATGGGGCAAGAGGTGGCAAATGGCAGGTTGGCCAGTAAGGAGCCTCAAGGGTCCCGCAGTTGGCCATGGGCTGTACTGGACTAGAAGACCTCTTGATGTCCCTTCCAGTCCTACGATTCTATGGTCTTTGGACTATAGGGAGTATCAGGCGCTGCTCACTTTGGACTGGGGACCTCAGTCACCTGCTGGCAGCAACTCAACACGTCTGCCCCATTCCTAATGAATGTCCTGAGTTTCCGGGTCCCAGTGATGGCCCTGGTAGATGCTGCCACAGCATCAGGGCAGCATCATGTGGGGATGAAGGGGGGTGACCTCGTGCAGGCTCTTCAGTGCAAAGAGAGCTAACCAGCCTGAGCTAGGGAGATGGGTACAAATATTGAGGGGAGATGTGAGAGGGATGGGAGGTGCAGCCTGTCTGTGACTCTGGGTTCACAAAAAGCATGTCTTTAAATTGAAACTCCTGAGCTTTTCCAACCCTCTCCTCTCCTTCCTACCTGGGCTGCTGTCCAAGGTCCGGGACGGCTGCCAATTACCAGTTCCCGTGGAATAAGCTGGGGATCAGGTTGTGCCTAACTTGCCAGGTGCACTGCAACTATGTCACCCTCTATGTCTGAGAGTGATCCACAAACTCAAAGAGGGAGCTGGAACTAGGCCCCGCCCTGGCTGTCCTGATCCCACGGGGATTGGCCAACAGATATGCACAGCCCTTGTCTCCATGAGGTCACAGGGAAGCACCAGTTTTGAACAAAGTATAAAATCTGCAGCCTTGTTCCCTTTTGTTGAGAACCATCTCTCAGCTTTAAAGACCCAAAGAAGCAAGCTGGGGGCAAAGAGCGAAACTATTCAGACTTCAAGGGTTCGCTGCCTCTGCCTGATTACACAACCGGGTTTTTACTGCCCCAGAAAATTGTAAGTCTAAAAATGCAAGAAGATACAAAGTTTAAAAACAAGACTTGTCTTTTGAAAAAAAAATCATACAAGCTGAGTAAATCCACAAGAAGCCACCTAGCTATCCTTAGGCAAAGTAAACCTATGCAATACACTGCATACTGAGCCTTCTAGCCAGCAAGAGACAGTGCTCAAGGACAAACTGCAGTGTCTGACAATGTCCTGCTTCTGCAAAAGGTTCAGTGGCTTTAGGTAAGTTTCCACCATGGTAGCCAGAGACACTTAGCAGTACATTGAAATGCCTCCACTCTGCAGGACGCAAAGGTTAGTTTCTCTTATCTCAGAGTCCCGCTCATGTGGCTCAGAGCGAGGCTGGGGTGGGCACTGTGGGCAAAGTCAGTTCCATGGATGGAGTTTCAGCCACCTGGGCTGGACTGGGTTTGCGAAGCTCCAGTTTCTCGCTGAGCTGGTTATAAAGATCCTTCACAGCTTCGCCGCTCTGTGGAACAAGCATTGGGAAAACAAACAAACAAAAGAAGAGTCACACTTCATTCTAGCTGTTACTAGCTGGAACACGAAGTACTAGGACTACTGGGAGTGTTTCAACACAGAGGAAAGTGGGAAGAGGAAGTCATGATATAATTAAGGCAATACTCCATACACTCTGAAAGCTGCTATCTAAACAGAACACAGGCTCCGGTAAGCAGCTTCAGGGAATGCAGTTGCCTTTATCTGCAATTACTTTTCCTTTTGTGACCCTTCTTACCTGCTTGGTAGGTTCCAAAGCTTTCTGGAGTGATTCTAATTTGGCAGGTGCCACTTTGTGATGCAGGTGAAGTAGCAATCTGAGCATGTGTCTATGGACATTCTCTTTTCTGTAAAGAGCAATTGTAAAGTGGTGAAACCAATGTATAGACCACAATGTATAAAACACAATGTACAATGTACAGAACACAACGTACAGAACACAACCACACTTTAGAGAGAAAGTTACACAACAACGTCAGAGCAGTGTCTGGGTGTTCAAACACTGGGAGTTTTGTTTTCAATCATCAAAAATACTTAAGTTGTTAAGGAATTGCTTGCATGCTACAGGATGTTATGCTTCTATAGGCTTGCCAGGAATTAATACAAGTGTTTAGAACTACTAACAAGTTCTTTATGTGCATTTATACGTATTGTCCCGAGTATAATTTAAGCACTTTTTCCCCCTAATTTAAGTCTTTAAACTAGGGGTGCGGCCTATAATTGGGATCCCCAGCCGTGGCCGGGAATCAGAGGGCTCTGGGCTGCCGGCAGCCGTGGGGAGCCCAGAGCCCTTTAAATCCCAGTATAACTACAAAATAGTTTTCAATATTTCTGAGTACCATATATAACATATGCCGTCAAAAGCAGGACTACCAAAAGTGTTAAAAGTGTTAAAAATACTGGTACATGTCTTCCTATTCATTAAATAAAATACTGTTTTACTGTTCTACTAATGTGTATATTTTCTTTGTTAAAAAAAGTTAAAAATTTATTTTTTTTAAAAATAGCACCAAACTTTAAGGGTGCGGCTTATAATCAGGAGCGGCCTATACTCGGAACAATACGGTAAATTAGAGAGCTGAAGTTAAATATAAAGTTTAAAGCAGAAATTCGATCTGCTACTGCACTGTAAGGAGGATGTTGCCCCACTGCAACTTCTGTCTCTGAATAACGATTTAGGGTTTGTGTAATCGTTTATAAATCCACACGTGCTATTTCCAGTGATTTTATTTCTACAGAACTGGTTGCAAAATCTAAACATATAAAAAAACACCACAACTAACAGCTACCACAAGCCTTTCCAGTGTGAGCTAAGTGAAGAGTCTGCAGACGGGCGAAACAATAGCTCAGAGAGGTGTGAACTGTCCCATTCATCTGGTAAATATTGTGCTTTCTGAAGGATGTCAGTTACCTTGAGCAGGCAGTGAGGAAGAAGCCATCAAAGAGACTGGTACAGAAGTCCTCCAGCGCCAATTCATCACTCAGCAACGTGAGGTTACCGGTGAGCAGGTGCAGGAAAATATCACTGAAGGCCAGGTCACTGAATGTCTCGACTGCACAACATGAAGGACAATGACTAACAGGCTGGCAAGCATTTGCCTGAAAGCTTTACCATATTAGCAGAAGACGAGCCTGCTGAAAAACTTTATGTGCACTTTGCTGACTGGCCACTGCAGGTGGCTGACTACCCTACCCAGGTATAAAGGGAGGTGGGAAAGAACCCAGGGTGTGGGCTGAGCAGCCATTGAGGAAGAATTCTGGGAGCAGCTAAGCCTGGGCTAGATTCGGTGTTGTTTCACTGCGAGTTCCCTTTTTGGATAAAGTGGCAAGTTCTGATCCACTGCAACCTTTGGGGACTGTTTAGAGCAGGAAGCTACCTGCTCAGAGACACAATTTATCTTCCAGTAATATTCCGACCAGTCTACAGCTAATCACATTGCTAGTACAGTGTCTTTCATCCGAGCAATTACAAACACTCAAGAATCTTCACAAAACTCCTGCTCGGTAGGAAAACATCACCACTGAACAGGTAAGTAAACTCATGGGACTTGCACAGGCTCACACAGTGAATCACTAGCAGACCTGAAACTAGCAGAATCCAAGAGTTGTCACCACTAACCACACTCACCCCCATAGCCCTTATTTTCCTCCTTCTAGGCCTTCTATATGTGACAAGTGGGTACAAAACATAAGAGGAAAACAAGACTCACCTAGTGCTGGCAGGAGCCTGAGAAAAGCATTCTTGTTCCTCTGTTTAGTTATGTGAAGTATGTAATATAGCCCAACCTCACAGGCTATTCTGTGCTCCTGAAGGAATCTGTTATGGCACAAACAAAGTTTCTTAACCACTAGAACAAGAACCCATTTACTAAAGAGGACCTTAAGAAGACAGGGTCCACAGCCTGGAAGCCACAGAGTAGGAAGCAGGGAAATGTCTCAATAGCTAACCTGAAGTCTCCTGTGAAGTGGTGGCTAAGAGAAAGTGTTCAGATCTAGGAGAGCTGTCTGCTGCCATGGCCCAAATAAATAATTATTCAACAAACATTGTTATTTTCCAATAATCAACTCTAACTGAACAGTTAATAATAAGAAGGAAGCTTCAGGATCAAGCTAAACACAATGGAAAATCTTATTCTGTTTCGTTTTAAAGTTTCCCAGCTCAGAGACCAATTCTGCTATGAAATAGTTGTGACTGTGATTCTAACTGGATGTGGTATTCTGGGTACTGACATTCAAACAAGAAGAGAACTGGGAATAAGTGTAAGGTCTGAACATGATCTCTGTATGCTCAGTTCTTTCTGTCTGCTTTGCAAAGAGAAACCATGAGAAGTTTCTTTTTTAACCTCCAAACCTTTAGGATTTCAAAGAGAAACTGAAGTCCTCTCATCAGATGTATAGTCATCTTATTTCTAGTAGCGCATTTGAAGGTGCTCATTCTCTCGATAAAAAGTATTGGTGGTCAGTCCAAATGCACCTAAATTCAATAATACCATAAAAACAGCCACTGTACTCTGCTTGTGAAGGACACACAAATGTCTCCTTTATTTGAAAACAGCAACGCAAAAAAACCTTACTAATTTGTTTTGCAAAGGCTGAACTGAAATGTCAGAGCAAGAAACATTAATGTGATGGTCCACCTCCTTGGGCGAGGCCTATAAAAATCAACAGTAAGAAATATTGCTCCACACAGGTTGCTTCAATGTTTTCAAATAGAGGAGACACTGAGAACTTTATGAGAGGATGATACAGGCTCTGCTTCCTTGAAAATGAGAGCAAAGCAATTTGATGTGCCTAGTTTAAAAACAGTGTTGATGATCAGTCACTCACACCTCCCTAATTGTGTTACTGCTGAGCAGCAGCCATGTTTGTTAGTCAAAGAACTATTCTCTTTCTAATCACTATGAAGGCCTGAACTGATCTTCATTCTTCCATGGGTAACAAAAGCTTTAAGTACTATAGCAAACCTCTTGTGCTTTCACTCCAAGGTCTCTAACTCACTTATGCACAATCTGATTTAAGCAGCAGTAGCTCATGGTTAATTAATTTTGGCAATACGTTACACAGCAAAATCTTCTTTTTAATGTCAGCTCTGTCTACAACTGACTCTCCTCAGTAGTGTCCATGTAGAAATAACTCAGTCCAAAGGCACCAAGACAATAGTATTCTATTCTCAGAGGCCCGATTCAGCATATGCCTAACTTTAAGTACACGAGTAGTCACACTGACTATAAAGTACCTTGCTGAATCAGGGCCTCAGGCAATGGCTACACTGGTGCTTTACAGCGCTGCAACTTTCTCACTCAGGGGTGTGAAAAAACACCCCCCTGAGCGCAGCAAGTTACAGCGCTGTAAAGCGCCAGTGTGAACAGTGCCCCAGCGCTGGGAGTCGCGCTCCCAGCGCTGTAAACTAATCCCCTCGGGGAGGTGGAGTACCTGCAGCGCTGGTGCTGGCGCTGCGACCACATTCGCACTTCAAAGCGCTGCCGCGGGAGCGCTCCCGTGGCAGCGCTTTGGAGTTTCGAGTGTAGCCACGGCCTTAGTGTTCTGTTGTGTTTCTTGTGCAGTTGCCTTTCAATCTGAGCCCTTGATAAAAATGCCACAGTATTTGAGCTCTCTGACTGGAAACTTCTAAACTGGACAGCACCCTCACTGGCTCCACAGCAGCACTGCCTCTCTCATACTTCTTGCCAGAGATCCCCTGTGTTCTTTCTACTGATCTATTCAAGAGCTGTAGTTTTACTGGTGTCTTTTTAATCACCTGTTCCACTGACAGAGCTACATGAATGGAATTGAAGCCTTGAATTAGTTAGGGTTAATTCTCTCTTAATTGTGCCAGGTTGCACATAATGGGCTTCCTCTGTGGCATAGCTTAGCTTCCTAAGACTACGTCTATACTACAAATTATTTCAGTATAACTTACATCACTCAGGGGTGTGAATAATCCACATCTCTGAGTGACGCAAGTTACACCAACCTAAGCACCGGTGTGGACAGTGGTATGCCGGCAGTAGAGCTTCTCCCACTGACATAGCTGAGAAAGGAGTTACTGAGCTGATGGGAGTGTTCTCTCCTGTTGGCTTAGAGAGTCTTCACAAGAAGCAATGCAGCTGCGTCACTGTAAATGATGTAGTGTAGACATAGCCTAATGCTTTGCTGGAAAAAGGATCTAATGTACGTAGGTCGATGACATACTTGGTGAAAGCTTCGGGAATGGTGCTGGGGTAGGGAATTGGCCCTTTCTCTTCTGATGGCAGTTTCTGATCTACGTTGAATGTGTAGTCATCCACCACAAAGGACATCAGCATTGGCAAGAACTTGGTGATCAACTCGTGTTCCTTAGAGGGGGAAAAAAGCCATTGCAATATAAAAAAGCCATTCAGCATTTATGTAACTTTCCATCCAAGAATCTCAAAGTGTTTAGGTGACATGTAATATTCCCATCCTACAGCTAGAAAAACTAAGGTAAACCATTTACCTATGACCACACAGCAAACCAATGGTAGACAGGAACATAAAATACTGGTATCCAGACACCAAGTCCCTGCTCTAACCACTGACCTCTCTTTTCATGTCCTCCAGTAGAATATAAGGAGATAATCAGAAAACTATCCTTCACTTTGTACACAAGAACACTATTGAATGAATTTTTTACTGTAACAGAATTACCCCGTGATATACATATCTGGTCTAGAGCACCTTATCCTATATTATTGCAAGTGCTGGACACAGAGGGTCTGGGTAAGGACACAGTAGTATGCTAATGAGTACAAGTCATCTTGTTAATTCCCTGAACCAATATTAACCATTGCACACTTAGTCATGCTCCCAGGAGGAGTGCCAGGGGAAAGTCACACTCATTTCCTCCATTCCCACAGCAGTTGAAAATTACTTATTTTGTATCAAATTAAAACAACGGGAAGCGGCAGCGTATGGAACCACAAAGTTCATTAAAAATGAAGCACGTTGTGGAGCTTTCTCCATATAGCACCAACAGGTGAAGAAGGAACCTTTCAATTAAGTTATGAGGTGAGCCAAGGCTTTGTCGAGGGCAATGTAAGTACCTAATCACCTTAGTATTTGACTATTCATGCACACACACCTGGGGGTGCTGGGACAATCTGTAGGGTAGGGGGTGTGGAGAGCTGTTGAACCAAACTGTAAACCCTGTACATGATAGAAACCACTTCAAGGCAGTGGGTGCGGCAGCACCCCTAGTTCCAGCACCTATGCAAACACCTATGGAAAACGTACATCACTGACGTAAACGTGCAGTCAGCTAGCAGTTTATATGGTCAATGCCTCAATCACCCTCCCTGGGGAAGAGCTGCACCCCTTTGCAGCACAGAACAGAAACAGCTATGGGATTTTTGGAGGTTCCTCCCACTGCCCAGTATTGTGGTTAACCTCTCGTCTGTAGAGAGCTGAATATAACTTCTCCCAGAGCTACCAAACCTGTTCAGAGTGCGGGCCAGAGGGAAAGTGGGGGGGAGGGTCACCTGAGCGATCCAAAATACGCTTTCCAGGGGTTGAATGTGATACCTCCACAGCATTCCTATCACAACACCGGGGAGGCAGAAGTGCTAGCCACTGAATGACAATGCAATGAGCTGCTATTAGAGTTCAGAGCCAGCCCCAGAAATACTATTTTCACATTCATTCTGATCTACAGTCTCGCCATTTGGGCAGAGGTCCTGGGAGTTATGAGCCATTGGTGCTGAATTTGTTAGAGGTAAAACTCAGCTATAAAAAAGTTAAAGCCCAGATGTTCAAGACTACAAAAAAAAAGGGGGGGGGAGGGGGGAGTTAACAAGAGGACCCACTTGTGTACACTCTCACCCTATTGGTGCATGCAAATGCCAGGTGTCATCTGTACAAACAGGACGTTTACAAATTTTGCAAGTGCTTATTAGAGGCATTTGGAAAAGGTGACACTGAGGATTTTTTTAGAGAGAGGAAGATGAAGAAATCAATGAGGAAATACTGTTCAAGAAGCTTACCATTTTAGGCTCCCTGAAGACTTGACTGTCAATCATGTCCCAGGCCCCCTGTCCCAGAGACAGCATCCTTAGCAGCAGCAAGAGGTCTGAGCTTTCCTGGAAATTCAAATTTAATAAAAGTTATGTTCTTCCTCAATTCTCTACATGTTGGAGATTTATTTGCAAGTAATTTATATTCAGTGGTTTTCTTGGATTCAGAAGCATTNAACGTTAAAATGTATTACCGGCACGCGAAACCTTAAATTAAAGTGAATAAATGAAGACTCGGCACACCACTTCTGAAAGGTTGCTGACCCCTGATTTAAATAATGAATTATAGCTCNACGCCGCTGCCTGCCAGTCCCAGCCCCACTCGGCCCCCCCGCCCACCCCTGCGGGGGCAGGAGGCAGAAGCTTGGTCCTGCGGCAGCCAAGCTTCCCCCTCCCCCGCTTCTTCCCCCAGCGTGGTGCTTTCTGATCGCAGGGGGGGAAGGGGGCGGAGCCGAACCGCAGNGAGACCTTTCAAAAACAATTTGACATCATAAAGTACAATATGTGTCAGAATGAAACTATCCATGTTTGTCAGTAAATATCCAATATTGAGTGTGTAAAAATAACATTGGCCTTTTTGCAAACTTGAAAGGATAAAAAGAAATTATTTAATTTGACAATGAAAAAGCAGCCCAAGGGATGAAATATAGGAAGTGTTTCTATTTAGATTCTTGTATGGTTCCCATCATAGGATCTGAGTCCTGATCCACTGGGGGCAAAGATTCACATTCTTGTTGCACAGCCCATGAGTACCCAGTTCATACCAGGGAAACTGAGGATCCAACCAGCAGACCACATTCTAAGTCCTTCTAGGGCTGAATGGCGGTCACTTACCAGCCGCCATTCCTGATGTAATTCTGCCTCCCCTGCCAAGGGATTGTCGGCAGCTGAACGTAGCATTACAGAGAGCAAGTGCCTCACAACATTATTAAGTGTACCATCTTCCTCTCCGTGTGGCTGATGTAAATGCAGAGCAACAACTATAATTTTACATTCAGATGGTTCAATAAAGTGTACAATAGAGATAACACTCTCTCCGGTTACACCATTCAGCGGGAATTGACTTTACCACCCTACCCTACCCTACCACCAGCCCAAAGCAAAGTAAGACACCAAGTTTAGCACAGGGAGTAAAGAATGCTGTAACTGAAGCAGGAATTTAAGTAGGCAGAAAGCAGTTGCCTGCAAGTATGCATAATTAGAAGAGCATGTATCTAGTAGAGAGTGAGAAATGTTAAGGGGGCACTGTCAACTTGAAAAATCACATTTGTCTGAAAATGGTGTACCTACCATAATTACATGACACCTAAAATTACTACAAATGAAAGAAATCAGGACAAAAATGTATGTTTTTCCTCTTTTTCAGTTTACTTGTGCATTTGATAGCACATAGTTTTATTCCTTCTCCTGTAATGTCAGTCAGTTTCTCCCTTGCTGAAAAATGCAGTCTCATTATAACCTGAGCAGGGCTCATTTGTAATCTGTGCAGGTTTCTCAGACTCACCCTGGGTAAGGTGTCTTGCCCAACCAGCTCTTGCAGATGCCGGATGGTACTCAGAGCTAAGGTGTTAATGGCAAAGGGATCACACAAGATCATTGATAAATCCCTGAAGGGAAACAGAACCACAAATGCATTTTATATATACACTAACAAACCCCATGGCCCAACCACACACCCAGCCACAGAATACCAAAACCTATGAGGGAAGGAAGACAGGCAGCAAAAACTATAATGATAAAACCTAATGTATTATATCAACTGAAATATGTTTCTGCCTTAGATCACTAATTAGATGCTTAAAAGTGGCAAGTCCTGCCTGATAAAAAACAACAACCCCATTAACTTTTATTTTACAGGCCACTGACTAGTTAGAGCCCTGGGATAGGATACTGAGAATAAACCTGTTATCTTGCCGAACGCACTAAGAAGGGCTATGTTTGGCAATGATTGGTTTTGTTACTAGACACTTGTGGAGAATTAACAACTGAAGTAATTCTCAGCCCCTCTGGATAATGGGAACGTCGCTATCAATCCCTCAGTTTCATGAGCCTGAACTGCTCACCCCAATACTTGTTCTTGTCCTTTCTTCACTCCGTCCAGGAACCCTTGCAGCTCTCGAGCTCTCTTGTTATCTACAAACTTCTCCCGAATGCAGGCATCTAAGCACCAGGTGAACTGCAAAGAAAGGAAACACTCATGGCAACTCCTCTAAACTAGCATTACAATACATGAATCACCTCAAGGCTTCACTGTAATACTGTTGGCTCGATATTTAATTAAATACACCCACATAAGCCTTTCCGACCCTCCCCAACAGTTGTACAGGAAGCTGCAACATTAGATACACCACACGTCAGTTTCAAGGCTCTTGCTGACTTTTTAAAGGCTTCAGATCTAGTGACAAAACAGGTCCTTAATCAGTGAGCCTTTTGCATTAAGCTCCTACAGTTATTCTAATTATATTCAAATGCCTCCATCAGTGCAACAGAACATGGGTTCACGTAGCAGCATGTGAAGGGGGAAGACAAAAGTTTCCAATCCATACAAACAGCAGCAACCTCTGACCAGCAGTATCTGCTGCTTGCACAGTCCTGTGTGTGTTGGGAAGTTCTAGAGGGAGTCTGACATCAGGAGCAGAGGAAGCCCAACAGGCATCCAAACACACAAGATCGCTCTATGAAGCTGTTGTACAGCAGGTTCAACTGGCATCACCTTTTCCTCTCCCACAACAAGCATGCCCTGAAAATTAACATGTACTATATACCATGTCGTAGGTGAATATATCTCATGGCCCACCTCCATCAATGTGGAATCACATACACGATGGAGTACATGGTAACTGAGGGGGCAGTATCACTTAGTGGTAAGAACATGGGATTGGAAGTCAGATGATCTGGACTTTATTCCTGGCTCTATCACTGATTTACATTGGAAATTTGGACAGGCCATAACCCCTATGTGTTAGTCTCCCTGTCTATATTAAAACCACATATTCCTCACAAAGATGTTGTGGGTATTGATCAATTCATGTTTCTGAAGTGCTTGGAGCCCACTGTACAGAAGGTGCTAAATATATTTCTCATCACTGGTATCTTTTCTTCAGAAGCACACATCGCACGAGAAATAGACTGTAAATAATGTAACCAGGATATAAGTGTAGAGAACAGAATGCGACTCTGCACTTATAGTTGATGAATGACTTAATTCACATTACAAATGCCAACGCAGTGCTAAATAAGACAGCAAAACGTCTTATATTTTAATAATTATTAATTTTATGCTCTTTATACTTCAAGATCCATAGCACTTCACAGACTAAACTAATGAAATGCAATCACTTCTGGGCAAAGAGCATCAGTTTGTGCACAGTCCTATGCACAACAAGGGGGGGAAGGAAACTGGCCAAGAACACTGGGGCAAACCAATGGCATGAACTTTGTTTTTGGCAGCATCCATGTAGGTCAGATGGTACACTGTTTTTTAAGACTTCATACCAAGCACCACAAACAGCACGACGAACAATTTATCTACCATACAAAGACAAAGGGCTTTGTTAACACTGCTGGGATTTGAACCTGTCATTCCAAGGACTATAAGCATTTCAGACTTGAGGTTGGAACCATTTTCTATGCCTGGAGATAATATCCTCTCTGGGTTATTGACCTTCAAGGCAGCAGGCACAAATGAGAGCTGCTCAGACTGAAAATTCCGAAGTACTACTTGTGCCCGGTCCATCTATTCATTACCTTGTGACAGGGGTCAACAGTACAGATCTCGCTGATGTCCAGGTCATGCAGTGACATCAGGAGCTCTGCCCGTAGCGTGCAGTAATGAACATTCCTTGTCCGAAGGAACAAGGTTCTTAGGAACTGTAGCACCATGTCATATAGCTTCACATTCTTCCCAATCATCTGTGTCAGCTTCTGAACCACCTAAAGCCCAAATGGAAAAACACACACTTAGTACCAACAGATATTCCTACATGACAGCTTTCAAACAATTTCATTATTTGACCCATCAGTTGTGGAATGCCTGAACTAAAACATACAGCTTTGAAGGACATTTCACACTAGACTTTTTCAGCATTTCAGCTCCATTTGTGCTTTAATTGATTTTTGTCTAGACTTTTGTAATTGCAAGACCTTCTGTTCCCTTTGCTAAACAATCTGACCTGTTATACCAAGTATACCAGTAGGAATTGCTTTTGTTGTAAATGTGATCTTAGAGTTTTATACTGCCATCTATCACCATAGTTTCAGAGTGCCCACCACGTAAAATCAAAAGTAATAGCAAAGTCCCTAGAGACTTCATGGAGTCTCTGGCATTTCTCCCTTTTTGGGGTAAAAACACTGCTTGGGGCATGGATTTGGTTTTTTTAAAAACATTTTAATAAAATGTGTATAGTGGGAGTGTCTAAAAGCGCCACTGCAACAGAGACTCTACAAGTACATAGGAAAGCACAATCCCTGCCCTGAAGAACTTACAATCGAGTTTAAGACAAGTTAATGAGGGTAGTATACAACAGGAGGGAAGAGTGGCTGGGGTGAGGGTAACATTAATAAGATCACACTGTCCCATAGGCTAGCTACATGCACAGCTTTTGACGCTTCTTCCCAATTTTTTGTTGAACTATTACTATTTCCTGCAAAAACAAAATAAAAATTGTAAAAACACTGATTTAACTGCCAAAGGTGCTTAGATACTATAACGATGGGCATGGTATTAAATCCCAGACTGATAGACAGAACCGGGGAAAAATATTATTGGATAAACATGTTGTTTAGATATTTAAATGTTATTTTTAAAAATCTGCTTAAACAAAAGATAATATATGGAGATATACCTATCTCCTAGAACTGGAAGGGACCCTGAAAGGTCATTAAGTCCAGCCCCCTGCCTTCACTAGCAGGACCAAGTACTGATTTTTGCCCCAGATCCTTAAGTGGCCCCCTCAAGGATTGAACTCACAACCCTGGGTTTAGCAGGCCAATGCTCAAACCACTGAGCTATCCTTTCCCCTATTACTTTGTGTCACTAGGTGCTATTCTAATAAACATAATGTTCAGTATTGTTATATTTGTAACTATTAAATATAAGATTAACTTTGTTTAATGAAGATGAACTAACATTAAATAACTAGCCAAAATATTTACATTGCTTTTTCCAGGTGGTAGCAAAGTTGTAAGGCCAGATGAACACTCAATTATCTGATGATGCTGGCAGGATAGGAACCCAATATGCTCCCTTTTCAAGACAGAGATTGGAGAATTCCATTCCAAACTTCACGGTAAAAGTTCTCCCTGCTCTTACCTCTCCCTGACGTCTTGTTTTCGGAGAGGGACTGAAGAAGTTGTGCAAGACAGAGAGATCACTACTAAAGAGAGTGTTTTCTTTCTCCAGGATGTACTGTTTCAGCAATGGGGACACCTCATCGCCAAACAGAGCTTGGTTATCCTGCCAGATCTGGCGCTTCACCTCCACGGCACATGCTTTGTATAAATCCTTATCCGCCATCACTAACTTCAGTTTCTTTTCAGGGACCTGCGAACAACAGTGCAGTGTCAGTAAAGAGTTTAGGGGCTCACCTACCTGACTGTTAAAATGGTAAGTAGTTGACTATAAGGCAGATCTAAATCACAACCTTGAACTGGCCAGTAACTTCTACAACCAGTGCAATTAAAACCTAAGGAAACAGCAGAGACCCTTCTTTCATGACCCTACCCTTCCAACACCACCCTGGTTTTAAAGTATTTAGCTTCCTAGAGAAAGCATTACATTTTCCTTCAGTTAATTTTGAAACATATATATATATATGGAGATATACCTATCTCCTAGAACTGGAAGGGACCCCAAAAGGTCATTGAGTCCAGCCCCCTGCCTTCACTAGCAGGACCAAGTACTGATTTTGCCCCAGATCCCTAAGTGGCCCCTTCAAGGATTGAACTCACAACCCTGGGTTTAGCAGGCCAATGCTCAAACCACTGAGCTATCCCTCCCCCTAAACAAACATCTTCCCTTATTAAAAAAGGAGCACAGCATTCTATGGTGATGGTTCAAACTCTAGTCTGCAGCATACAATAGCACTAGTACAGGTTGTGAAGCTATTACATTAAAGATACTGTAGTGCCTTAAATGAAGAGTTGTTTCCTCTTAAATACCCTTTTCCAGAAATATTGCTCCCTTTTAAAATCTAGCCACATCCTTCAAATACTTGCCATTTAAATCAGTTCTGGAAAAGCTCCCTACCACTGAGCTCAAACTATTTTTGGGAAGGATGGTGGGACACGCACATTTTAAAAATAGAAGAACAAACTTCTCTAAGTAGAGTGTGCTTTATGAAATATGAAATTTTTTTGAACTTTTTTACATTAAATTAACTGATATGAGAATCAAACAAAGCATAAGACAAATTCTTCTGCCAGTGAATGACAAACTGACTGAAGAGTTTGCAAACGTGGCATACAGCCCAGCTAACAGCAGAGAATGAAAGGGGCTGTAACCAGGAGATGCAACAGATTTTACCTTGGGCAGGTGTTTCATGACACACATCACCACAGGCTGTATAGACGGCATCTTGACCAAGGAAAAGCTTTTCTCCAGCAGATCCTCCAGCTTTTTGTATCTGGAAACATGCAAGCAAGAAAAGTTGCCAGGTAAAGTTTTCAAAACTCCTGAGTGACTTAGGGTCCTAAGTGCTTAAGTCATTTTTGAAAAAGTGACTAAGTCATTTAAGCTTTTTGAAAACTTTACCTGCCATGATTAATTTTGCAATTAATTTCTAATGATGATTAATAATCAGCAGCAAGATCAGTAACACACCTTTCCTCAACCTTTCCTTCTGAGGCAATGGCTGAAACTCTCTCTAGCAATTTCTCTCTCAGCTCATCAAATACAGACTGATGAAATTCCAGCCTAGGAGTACCATGGAGGTCCAAGAATGGCAGAGCAGACTGGAGAGAGGGCAGGAGGACTCCATTTTCTGTCTAGCAAAACAAACACAATACAGAGTTATAAATTTGGATTAAACACAAATTCCTTGCTGGCAATAAATAAGACAGAGTACTAAAACGACTTACGTTAAGAAAAAGTAAGCACTCAGATAAATTTAAATGGTCATTATTGAGTAAGAAACAATATAACATTTAAAAAAAAGTCCTTAGTTATGGTACTAGCACTAGCGTAATACTATTAATGTTAAAAGAACTTAAAAATTTAGTTCACTTTTCATCACTGATGCCATGTGTTTACTTTTTACTCAACTGAGGCAATGAAGAAAGACTAGCAAGTTTCCTTTTCTAGTTCTCATGCAATAGTGCAACACTGGAGTGTGGACACACTAGCACAATAGAGTCCTGGTCCATGCCGCTGACTCCTAGGCATGGGTAGTAAACAGCACAGAGGAATGTTTATTTGTTTAAAAAATATTGTTCCATTAACATTTATTCATCTGTATACAAAAACATTCACAAGTTTTTTTTTTTTTAATTATCCTTAAATCTGGGGCCTGAAGTACCTTACAATGTTTCTCTAATCATTCAAACATCTACCAGGACTTTTAAAATGGTTGCATGTGGCTAGTTTAGGGTAAACTCCATTAACCCAACTTTATAATCTAAATATATAAACTGCCACTGCTGAAATATACCAAAGGTTTGCTAAATGATCAATGCCCCAATCTTAAAAACACTGAAGCATTGTGTTACCACACATGCAATAGTTCCATGAAGTCTTAGAGATGCCATGTAACATACACAGCTTTCATTTGTATTACAGAAAATTACATTGCAGAGGTGAAAAGATACTACAGAGCATCAGCGTGTTAAGAGCCAAGAGTAACCAAAGCTTCCTTTCCACATTTCATCCTGTGTTAAGTTGCGAAAAACAAAACCTGAAAGCTACTCTCACAACTGTCAAATCCTGTTCAATTGGGAGAGAGACTCCCTTCATTTTAAAAGCAGCTTTCAGAGTCCCCTTGTGATGAGGGCCTCCAAAGTTTGTCTCAATTATAACATTAAAAAAAAAAATCCTTGATCTATTTTAAAATCCCTCATTGAAGTTGTCCCACAACTTGTAAGCAGCACTGTAGATCTGGCCAGAGAGCAAATGAGGCTGCAATATAATGGGAGGATGATCGAAGGTGAAACAGTTAAGCCCATGTCAAGCAACAGGGAATCGCACTCAAGCAGAGTCCGGATCAGAAACAACTAGAGCAGGTTTCAGAGAATAAGACCTGCAGCCGTCGGACACCACCATGATGGATGTCATGGCGTCTGGAACCCTTTTTACTGAGGAGTTATCAGCTCTGACCTACACCCGGGCCCTGAGTCCCTGCTGACCCGCACCAGACCGACCCGCGGGGGGACGGGACGGGGCTTGGGCTCAGCGAGCCGTGCAGAGGTACCTTAAAAACCCCACCGGGCTGGGAGCCTGCCTGAGACCCAGCTGCGCCAACTGAGAGCTCCGGCCACCCTACCCCTGCTGGGGCAGAGCAACTCCAGCGCCGGGGAGCCCCGCCCCGCCAGCACCCCCGGGAGCCCCGCCCCGCCAGCACCCCCGGGGAGCCCCGTCCCGCCCCGCCCCCCCAACACCCCCGGGAGCCCCGCCCCGCCAGCACCCCCGGAGAGCCCCGTCCCGCCCCCCGGGGAGCCCCGCCCCCCCAACACCCCCGGAGAGCCCCGCCCCGCCAGCACCCCCGGGGAGCCCCGCCCCGCACCCCGGGGAGCCCCCACCCCGGGCCCTGCCCCCCGGGCCGCGCTCCCCACCTGGAACTGCTCGATGGCCTTGAGCGGCTCGGTGCAGTTGGTCAGCGTCTCCTTCAGGTCCTCCCCATTGGCCACCCCCAGCTCCTGCAGCCCCGCGAACATGGCGGCGGCCTCCGCGGGCCCAGGCGGGTTCGCCCCCGGCTAGTTCCCGTAGGGTCGGCCCGGTCCGCTCCCGCTGTCGCCCCCCAGCCCTGTCGGGTCCCACGCGGTCCCCGTCCCCACGAAACTGCTCCTCGGCGCGCAGGTTCCGGGCTGGCGCGGGAGGGGCTGGGAGCTCGCTCAGCCTTGCCGAAGGGCCTGCGTGCGTGGGGCTCTCACGGCCCATTGCCCGGAGACTCCCCGTGGGCTGCCTGCGCCCCTGGCTATGGAGACCCGATAGGTATACTGCCTCCTCCCCTATAGCCCCTGTGGGCTGCTTGCTCCCCTGGCTATGGAGACCCGATAGGTATACTGCCTCCTCCCCTATAGCCCCCGCGTGCTGCCTGCTCCCCTGGCTATAGAGACCCTATAGCTATACTGCCTCCTCCCCTATAGCCCCTGTGGGCTGCCTGCTCCCCTGGCTATAGAGACCCTATAGGTATACTGCCTCCTCCCCTATAGCCTCCGTGGGCTGCCTGCTCCCCTGGCTATGGAGACCCCATAGGTATACTGCCTCCTCCCCTATAGCCCCAGCGGGCTGCCTGCGCCCCTGGCTATGGAGACCCGATCGGTATACTGCCTCCTCCCCTATAGCCCCCCCGTGTTGCCTGCTCCCCTGGCTATGGAGACCCTATAGGTATACTTCCGCCTCCCCTATAGCCCCTGTGTGCTGCCTGTACCCCGGGCTATGGAGACCCGATAGGTATACTGCCTGCTCCCCTATAGCCCCCGTGGGCTGCCTGCCCCCCTGGCTATCGAGACCCGATAGGTATACTGCCTCCTCCCCTAGAGCCCCCGTGGGCTGCCTGCTCCCCTGGCTATGGAGCCCCTATAGGTATACTGCCGCCTCCCCTATAGCACCTGTGTGCTGCCTGTGCCCCTGGCTATGGAGACCCGATAGGTATACTGCCTCCTCCTCCCCTACATCCCTTGTGTGTTGCTTGCTCCCCTGGCTATAGAGACCCTATAGGTATACTGCCTCCCCCCCTATAGCCCCCGTGGGCTGCCTGCCATGCTGTCTTCACCAAGTGCCCTTCATTCATTCTCGGCATGTGTCTGAACCAGCAAAGTTACGTGTCCTGGATTTTGTTGCCAACATCACAGGCTTTGGCTTCCATCCTAGTACTTTCATTTCTAAACCTGTCGCTTTGTGTAACTCCTCTTATGGTGTGAAGACATCTTATTAAACACCTGTAGACATTGAACGTGCCATCTCTTTATTGCCCAGGCTTCTGCACTGTACAGCATTGTGTGGGGCACCGTTGTTCCAGAAAGTTGAGTTTTCACCCTCAGCAGCACATGGGTGATGGGGAGGAGCCCCGGTGGGCCAGCTTTTATTCCACTTGGTCCCATGGCCCGCCGGGGACATTGGTTGGCGGCTCCTTCATGGAGCCGTGAGCACGGGCGTGTACCTGGCGCGGTTCACACCAGTACCCGAGGCCTGCCCCTTCTGTGGCGTGAGGGAGAAGCTGGCGCATGCCTGTCTCAAATGCGCCAGATTGTAGCCCCTATTCCGGCTCCTCCAGAACCTCTTGTTGAGGTTCTGGCTGCACTTTTCCCCGCACCTGTTCCTTTTCGCACACCCCATCCGTGGCCCCACGAAATCGCGAGACCTCCTCGTCAACCTTCTCCTGGCCCCGGCCAAACTCTCCATCTACAATACTAGGAGGAGGATGCTGGACGAGGGGGTGCTCTGCGACTGTGGGGCCTATTTCCGTTCCTCCCTCATCTCACGTATCTGGGCAGAGTTCCACTAGGCAGCGTCCGCTGGCTCCCTCGACACCTTCGAGGAGCAGTGGGCGCTGTCCGGGGTTCTCTGCTCGGTGTCCCCATCCGGTGCCCTCGTTTTGAACCTATGAACTTAACTTCGCTCCCTATTTTTCATTAGTTGTCCCCCATAATCACTTGGTCCCTGGGTCCAGTGGTCCCTGCTGCTAGGCTGGGGGAGGGGCCTTTAGAAGTGGGGGGGCTTGCGCCCGCCCACCTCCCAGGTTTTCCAATAAGACATGGGTGATGGGGTGCACTGGATGGGGAAGGGCTAATTCCTCATTGTGGGCTGAAGAAGCCACACCCTCCCCCCCGTCCCTACTGGGCATGCTCCAAGTGTAGCACTAGTATAATAGGGAGCTGTCCAGCTCAGTCTGGGCTGACTGCCCAGGAGGAAGGATGAACTTCGCATGATCCAGCCTGGGAGCAGCTGGAACGCTGACTGTAGAAGCCAGTGGTGCTAAGACCCAGACAGATGCCCAGATACCTATGGATGCCCAATAGGAATTGGAGTCACCAGGAACTGTGCGTGCTGGGAAGTCCAGAGACCCAGATGCCACCCCAACTACTGCTCTGAGAGACGTGGTAGGAAGTGGCCAGGCGGGGACTAGCTATAGTCCTGTGGGAAGTTGGCATGTTTTGGTTGTAGCCCTGCTGAGTCAGTGGCAGAGCACTCCACCATTGTTAGGGTCTTGGGCTGGGACCTGGTGGAGCAGGTTGGACCCCTACCCCTGGTTGCCCTGTGGGTAAGGGCAGCCCACTAGCCATTTAGCCTTGCTGCCCTGAAGTAGAACGCAGCTTGGAGGATGGGGTGCACTCATTTTGCACGGGATGGGGTTCCCCCACCCTGTCACATTATGCTTGTCAAATGCACCACCTGAGTTATTTCAGTCTTCCAGCATCCCCAAATCTCATGTTCAAGCTCGCCATCTTCCATGGCCCAGCTGCCAAGGTACTTGAACTGGTCAGTCTGATTTAGTCTCACTCCATTAATCTCTACATCCAGTCTTCTGGTGGCACCTCTACTGCCCCACACAACCTCGATCTTAATCATTCTCATTTTCAGCCCATGCCAGTTTAGCTGGTCATACCACTGGTTTACTATTTTCTCTAGAACTTCATTTGAGGATGCCCTTATTGCTATGTCATCAGCATATAGAAGCTTCTCACCTTTCCCCACTGGGATCTTCCTGCTGACATAGTCCATCAATATGATAACCAGCAGCAGAATTAGAGCTGGCTCCTGGTGCAGGCTAATCCCTGGGTCAGTCTGACTTTCATTGCAAATAGACGTTTAATTCCAAAAAATGTTCGGGTCACTGTTTTAGGTGATCTATATAGGGCATTCACCATAGTTATTAAAACTTCAGACACTCCATATTTCCTCAGCACTGATGTGAACATCCTTCTGTCCACTGTATTGTATGCCTTTTCTTGGTCTATAAAAGCCCAGAAGCTATCCTGTTGGTGTGGCAGTCTGTACCCCTACATTCACCCCTTTTAATAGGACTATGATAAATCTTTTACAAAGTATGCCTTGTGAGGTATCATTTGAAAACTCATAATTTGCTGATCACTATTGTCCTGGTAAAATGTGTGGCAACATTGTATGTAAAGTTATAAGATTCTACTGTATGATAGTACTAAAAACAGCCACAAACCAGTTCCCCAGAGACAAAAGGCTAGCCAACGCCTCAGCCAGGTGTCAACAAAATCAAGTGGACTATCATCTGGTTCATTGGCCATTCTTTGGCAGGAAGATTTGTGCAAAGATTTACATTTTGACAAAGAAACAGCTGAGGATTCCCATCCAACAGATTTATCCTGAACCTCGGTTGGAGATGACCCTCGAAGAAGAAAAGCATAAGAAGGAAGAACAAAGCTCCCAAATCATCTCTCCCTTCATCTCTACTTACGGTGTCGACAATACTTGAAGGACAAAGGAAGCACCACTGGACTGGGGAGAGTTACTGGCTGAAAGGACTTCAGCCAGGAAGACTGCTGTAATGTGGTGAGAGATCTTTGCTTTGAATTCACTTAGTTGGTTAAGTTAGGTATTGTGTTTTACTTTGTATTTATTTGTAACCAATTATGACTTGTATGCCTTATTACTTGTAGTCATTTAAAATCTATCTTTTGTAGTTAATCTTGTTTTATCAGGCACCACATTGACAACTCTGCCCTAAAGGGGTTTGTCTCATTTAAGAGATGCTCAAAGTATTGTTTTCCCTTCTTCTGCACTTGTTCAGATGTTACTAGTAGTCTCCCCCTGATCTTCAGCTCAGGGAACTGGTGGATAAGGTCCCATGGCAAGAAAATCTAAGAGATAAAGGAATGAAGGAGAGCTGGCAGTTTCTCAAGGAGATGTTAAGCACAAAACTGCCAACTATTTCAATGCAAAGGAAATTTAGGAAGAATAGTGAGACACCAATATGGCTCCATCAGGAGCTCTTTAATTGCCTGGAAATCAAAAAGGAATCCCACAGGAAGTGGAAACATGGACAAAGCGCTAAGGAGAAATACAAACAAATAGCATAAGCATGTAGGGACAAAACCAGAAAGGATAAGGCACCACATGAGTTACACCTAGCAAGGGACATAAAAGGCAATAAGAAGAGATTCTTTAAACACATTAGGAGCAAGAGAAAGACAAAGGCAAGTGTAGGTTAGTGGGGAAGGAGAGCTAATAATTGATGACATCAAGTAAGCTGAGGTGTTTAATGTCTATTTTGCTTCAGTCTTCACGAAAAAGGTTAATGGTGACAAATACTCAACACAATATTAACAAGAGGGAAGGAACGCAAGCCAAAATAGGGAAAGATCAGGTTAAAAATATTTAAATAAGTTAGATGCATTCAGATTGGCAGGACCTTATGGAGTTTATTTTAGGGGATTTAAGGAACTAGCTGAAGCAATCTCAGAACTGTTAGTGATTATCTTTGAGAATGCCTGGAGGATAGGTGAGGTCCCAGAAGACTGGAGAAGGGGAAACACAGGACCTGCCTTTAAAAGGGAACAAAGAGGACCCGGAGGGTTATAGACCTGTCAGTCTAACTTGGATACCTGGAAAGATACTGTTACAAATTGAGTGTTTAATAAATTGTTAACCTCTAGAGGATAATAGAGTTCTAAGGAATAGCCAGCATGGATTTATCAAGAACAGCCAAACCAGCCTAATTTCCTTCTTTGACAGGGTTACTGTCCTAGTGGATGTGGGGAAAGCAGTGCATGTGATCTATATTGGTGTGTGGTTTTTTTTTAAATATTTTCGTAGGCAAACTAGAGAATTTAATTTACACCACATTTATTATAAGGTGTGTGCGCAACTGATTGAAAGACTGTACTCAAAAGTGTAGTTATCAATGGTTTGCTGTCAAACTGGAGGCTGTATCTCGTGGAGTTCCGCAGGGGTCAGGCTTGGGTCTGGTAGTAGTCAATATTTTAATTAATGACTTGGATAACCGAGTGGAGAATATGTGCTTAAAATCTGAGGATGACACCAAGCTGGGAGGGGGTTGCAAGCACTTTGGAGGACAGGATTAGAATTCAAAATGACCTTGACAAATTAGAGAATTGGTCTTCAATCAACAAAATGTATTTCAATAAAGACAAGTGCGAAGTACTTCACTTAGGAAGGAAAAATCAAGGGCACAGCTCCAGAATGGGGAATAACTGGCTAGTTGGTAGTACTGCTGAAAAGATCTGGGGGTTCTCGTCCATCACAAATTGAATGAGTCGTTCTGATGTAGTTGCAAAGAAGGCTAATGGCATTGTGGGGTGTATTAGCAGAACTGTTGCAAGTAAGACATGGGAGATAATTGTCCTGCTCAGCACTGGTGTGGCCTCAGCCTTAATGCTGTGTCCAGTTCTGAGTGCCACACTTTAGGTTAAGTGAGGACATTGGAGAGAGTCCAGAGGAGAGCAACAAAAATTCTGAAAGGTTTAGAAAACCTGACCTATTGGGAAAGATTAAAAAAACTGGGCACGTTTTGTTCTGAGAAAAGAAGACTGAAGACACCGGATAAGTCTTCAAGTATGTTAAGAGCAACAGAGAGTCCTGTGGCACCTTATAGACTAACAGATGTATTGGAGCATAAGCTTTCGTGGGTGAATACCCACTTCGTCAGATGCATGTGTTAGTCTTAAAGGTGCCACAGGACTCTCTGTTGCTTTTTACAGATCCAGACTAACACGGCCACCCCTCTGAAGTATGTTAAGGGCTGTTATAAAGAGGACTGAGATCAATTGTTCTCCATGTCCTCTGAAGGTAGTACAAGAAGTAATGGGCTTAATCTGCAGCAAGGGAGTTTTAGGTTAGATATTAAGAACAAAACTTTCTAACTATAAGGGTAGTTAAGTTCTGGAATAAGCTTCCAAAGGAGGTTGTGGAATCCCCATCACTGGAGGTTTTTAAGAACAGGTGGGACAAACACCTGTAAGGGATGGTCTAGGTTTACTTGATCCTGCCTCTGTTCGCGGGGGGGGGAATCTGGTCTTAATGACTTCTCGAGGTCCCTTCCCACCCGACATTTCTGAGATTTGCAATGGTACTGCAATACCATCCTCCTTCCCTTTGCATCTCATTTTTGCAACGCTACAGATCCGTTTTGCCAGCCAGATGTGGGTCACTTAAAAGCTCAGCATACAGGACATCTAGGGCACTCTTCCTTTGGCCTTCTTCACCGCCCACTTGGCTTCTTTACATTCATTTTCATTCACACCGGATGGGTTTTTTCTTTATGAATCATTTTTCTTTTTTTTGGATCGCTATTTGCACTTAATTGGTCCACCCCCCCTCCTACACGTTCCCTTGGTTTTCCCTATTTCATCTCTAAGCCTATGCCACCGCCACAATCCACATTCATCTGAGGTAGTTCCGCTCCTCTTGAGCTGGTGCCAGATCTGTTTCTGGACACGTATCCTGTACTTCTTGCACAAACTTCTCTGCTGAACTTCCCCTTATTTGTCTGTACTTTAACCTTATTTCTTTTGGGCAAAGTTCCACTGGACATAGACAATACTAGAGAGCACAGAAATGCACCTGGTCTCCTGACCACACTATAATCTGTGCATAAAGGAGGCAGCAATGGCCATTCCAAGGAGAATGTATGGCTTCTTTGGCTTTAGGGTATCAATTAAGAGTGGTCTAAAGTAAGCTCTTCATACTGTCACGCAGGAAAAGAACATCCGGCAGATTAAGAGACCCACTTTCAGATGGGCTAATATTAACCCAGAGCTCCATTAATGTCTTCGAGCATTGGAGACACTAAATAAGCACAAAGTTGTATTTTTATTTACTGTGGTGGTAGGAAAGAGCGCACCACTTTACACACACCAAGCCTCAGTCTATGCCTTGTGGCTTGAGCTGTGTTGAAAGCCAACATCTGGCTCCACCTCCGCCCCCCCCCCCTCCCCGAAGGCTGCAAATAACTTTCAGACACAGTCTCTCTGCTCGCTGCTCCACAGCTTCTTCTTTTGCTCAGCAGAAGCAGGAAAAGGAGCCTGATGTCTTGGCGTGAGCTTCTTCCCCCTTCCCTGGTGATTTTAGCTGGGCTGATTGGGATCCTGCTGCTTTGTGTCACCACTAAAGATGTGCAGAACCCTCCCAGGTGCAAGGTAAGGAATGGCTGTCAGAGCTGGGCTTAGCCTGGCATATGGCGTGCAAGATGTGCCAGGATGAATATTGACATCAGCAAGCAACTGACTATTATCTATCACTGTCTAATGTGGTCAACCTGTAAAAGGGAGCCTGTCTTTTTACTTTGGGCTTGACTTGTATCTGTTGCAGCATTGTCTCTAAATCCATTAACTGCCTTGTTTTATGCTGTTAAACACACTGTACCAGTAAGTAAATTAACTTAGTGGCAAAATTCAGGAGTGCCTGCCCTCTTTCTTCAAAGGGCCATAAGCATAAAGCTTGCTCTCTGGCATATGGCTCCTTGAAGCTGCAATAAGCACTAATAACAGCGAACTTCCTTTTTGTACAATATCTTTACTGCTATGACATTCCAGGGTGCAGTCCAGACCAATGAGGGGTTGTCACCCCTGCCCTGCAACCTGGGGTGCCTCACAATGCTTTGCTGCTGGGCTCCTCACAAACAGCATGCAGGTTACACCCTGCGTGTCTGCGTAAAGCCACAGCCCTGGTCCAGCAACTCTGATCCCAGCAGCCTGTCAGCATACTCCAGCCACACTCTGGCTTCCAACAGCCTTGGTTACCACTTGTAGGGTGACCCCAACATACTCCCAATCTCTGATTTCCCTCCCCCCCCAAAAAAAAGTGTGTTCTACACTGTCCAGCCCACTCCTGGATAGTTCAGATATGTTAGGTCCCTTGCCCCTCTAAGGGGATCAATATACAATAGTTTGCTACCTTAAATGGAGTTACCCACACAGTCACAACACTGGATTCGTTTTGATTTAAAGAATAAAACAAGTTAGGTTTTAAATGAGTAGAAGCATAAGGCATTAAAGTCAGAAATGGTTACAAGAGAAATAAAGATAAAATGCTTCCTAGTACTAAACGTAGCAAACTAGACTTGGTTCAAGGTGAAGTCCCTTACAACGTGTTTCTAGTAACATTGCTGACCAAACTCAGTCCAGGATTCTCTCCCAAAGGCTGTTTCTTTTGTCATCTTATCTGAAAAGGAGAGAGATGGATAGGGAGAGAGAACTTGGGGTGTGTTTGCCACTCACTTTCATAGTCCAGTCCCCCTTTGAAATGCATTTTCCTGAGAGTTACCCCTAGATAAAGCTCATTCCTGCTGTGAGGTTGCAGTCAAGGAGTCTGGTGAGAAAGGTTCCATGCTGTTGTTTGCTAAGAGGCAGATCTTTTTGTTCCTGCCCCCCTTCCTTGCCAAAGATCTGTCCTTGAGAAACAGATTTACCCAGACTTGTCTGGTAAACATATTTCAGACCTAATTTCAGCTTATGTTTATAACTTTACATATAATGTTACTGCACGCATTTCATCATGATATTATTGACCAGTGAGTTATTATTTTTCAAATGATATCTTACAAGGCATATTTTGTACAAAGATTATTACAATGGTGTGTAGGTTGTGAATACAGGGGTGCATTTGGTTATGACTGCAAACTGCCTGGGCTCTCCCTATAACAGGAAACGTACAGGTATTGTGCTCCAGTGACCTCTAATTTGACATATGAAGAAAGTTTGGACAGGATATGAAAGTACTTTGCATTTGCTCCATCTTTGGTTGTAGCCAGGAGTAAAGCCGTCTAAATAGTGCAAAAAATGTTTGAGCATTCATTTGAACTCCCCAACCGCTGTTCAGTTTGACCATGACCATGATCTCTTGCTATAAGGACCTCCACAGTTGAGGGCCCTACACTTTCCTATTCCAAGTTCAACCTTGCTCACATCCACTGTAGCATTCCCATTGAATGTGACTGTATCAATGAGTGGCACAGTTGTGGTTTTGTTTTGTTTTGTTTTTTCCCCCACCAGATAGTCTAGCCTTTGCTCATTAGGCAGGACTTGAAAAATCTACTCATCCATGAAGAGTAGGAAGCTTTCTCCAGACAAGTGCTATCAACTTTTGCAGAATCAATGTTCTCATTTTAAAAAAAGTTTCTAGCTGTTATGTTTGTAAAGATGAGCTTATAAATGTGAACAGAGTGTAATTGAGGAAGCAAAGCCTTGCCTGAGTCTGAAGAACGACGGCTCCAGTGTGTCTGCTGCTGCTCAGAGCTTTCCCAAGGTTAAATGAATGAAAACTGACCACTTTTGTCCTTTTTCACTTTGCTATTTAGAACCCTGCAGGTAGCTGTGAAACTGATCAGAATCAGATCAGTTTCATTCTGCCCATGCTTGGGATAGCTCTGGCCAGCAGCAGTGAGGCTGAAACTATTCACAGGGTGGAAGTTGAGTCAAAAATAAAGACTGAGGGTGGGAAAGAGATATTACCTCTTTGCACCAGATGAAAAGCAAATGGAGGGTTAGATTAATAGTGATCCCACACCCGCACGCACACCCTCATAGCATTCAACACATACCAGTTGGGAAACACAGACAAAACTCTTTCTAGCAGCAGAGGTGATGGAGATGGGGATGGCTTAATAGCGATCAGGTATTTGTTCACCAGAAATAAGAAAGAGCCCAAAGCAGGGTCAGCATCTGACAGGAATTTCAGCACAATCCCCTTTTCCAGCAGCTGGGGGAGGAGAGAGTTGGCTTCACCCCTGGTCTTTGCCTTGGGACAGTATCTCTTGTCATGGCCTTTAGCTAGTGGGTTTAGTCCTCTGACTATTAGATGTCTGGTAAGTGTGAATAAATGGGGATGAGGGATGGATGTGGAGAGCTGGATGTGTGGACTGGTGAGAGTTTAGTCAAAGCAAGCCCTTATATGGCTGGGGAGCCGGCTAGTAGCTGCTGCTCTGGGGAATGATTATCGTGTGAAAGTGGGATATACATGCGGAAACAACCTTGTGCTGTCACCTTGCTACTCAGTGTGGCCTCAGAACATCACCATGACAGCAGGGGATGGAATTCAGATCCCTCTGCCTCAAGGGCAGAGCCCCGCCCGTTGACAATGAACCGTTAGCAGCACAGGGCGTCTGGCTAGAGCTGATGTGGGGAACCTTTTCATAAAATATTTTGTTGGAAAATACCGATCTGTGAAAACCAAAACTTGTCAGGGGAAATGGCCAGATCTGATGAAACTTTCATGGGGAAGTTTCTTAGGTCCAGGATGGGAGGGAGGGAGTCCTCCCATCACAGCCAATAACCTGGTGGGAAGGGCACTCATCAGGGATGTGGGTGACCCCTGAGTCCTCCATATCACAGGAAGTGCCCTCCCCACCAGGCTATTGGCTATTCTGGGGTGGGTCTCTCTTGTTGGTTTTTCATGACCATCTTGAAAAGTCTTGGTTTCATCCCAGTGCGGTATAGGAAACTTTTTGAAAGCAATTTCCTGCACAGATCGATTCATAGTTCAGCTGTCCTCATTCCCTCGAGTAGGGGGCATACAATATAGTAATGAAACAGTCTTGTGTGACTTTTACCGGCAAGCTTTTGCTATTATAACTGGGAGAGCAGCGATTGGAATAATACTTAGCACTTCTACAGCATCTGTCATCCTAAGCCTCTTACAAATGCTCACGAACAGCTTTCGAACTAGGGCTGGGGGAACTACTCACAGCAGATTTTGAGTCAAATGTAGCCCTTCATTCTATTTGTGGCTTGTCTGCGAATAGATTGCCATTTCCATGCATCCGTTCATTCAAAAATTATCCAGGACCCAATTCTGATTTACAGTAAGGCCAATTCGCAGTGTAAATGGAGACCTTAAAGTAATTGTAAATCTCTCTCACTGTAATGAGTTAAGCAGTGGAGAGTGACCTTAGTGTAAATGAGAGTCAGGCCCTCAGTGAACTTTATATGCAAACAGAATCCAGCCTGTGGCTTGCTGGCAAATGGTTTAGCGGTGATTACTTTGAGCCAGTGGGTCTCAGACTTTTGTACTGGTGCCCCCCTTTCCCATAGCAAGCCTCTGAGTGCGACCCCCCCCTTATAAATTTAAACCACTTTTTAATATATTTAACACTATTATAAATGTTGGAGGCAAAGTAGGGTTGGCGGGGGGGGGGGAAGCCTCCACCCATGTAATAACTTTGTGACCCCCTGAGGGGTCCTGACCCCCAGTTTGAGAACCCCTGCTTTGAACATTCCATATTCACATTTTGGACTTTGAAGCTGGGATTTTCAAAGGGCCGACAGGATTTAGGCACCCAACTTATATCAACTTTCAATAGGAGCTGGGTGACCAAATCCCATAGGATTCTAAAAATTCCAACCTGAGCCTTTTTGACTGGGCATGTTGTTCATGTTCTGTTGCCCCCCGGTTAGATGAGAATCAGGACTGCTAGTGCAAATGCTCACTGTTACGAATTTGAAACTTTCTGGGATTATTTGGTGGCATTTGCTTGCCCTAAAACATGGTTCAGGAGCATCCTTCCCAGTGAATTTGTTTGCTTTTTGCAGTTATCCTGAGGCATGCACAAGGATCAAAAACTGCTCACATGAGCTTGCGTGAAATTTCAACTGGTCAGGAATTTTCTTGCAGTGCTCGCCAAGTTTTAATTATAATCATAAAGCACTGTGCACAACTCCTCCCTCCTTACTGAGTAACCCTACAATAACAAACCAAAGTGCAGGTTTGATAGAGATAAAACATTCCCGGTAAGGAAGGTGTAGGCAGATCTGATTTTTATGCTTCCATGGGATTATTGCAAACTTCTGAGGGGGGCAGGGGTGGGAAAGGGCCTGAAAACAACGATGATAGTGACATTTACAAGGCCAGTTGGTGCATTAGGCAAACCGCATCTAATAGACACTCACTCATTGTGCTTATAAGACATGTATTTCTTCACACGTAGAGCTGCTCCCGTTGCTGCCCACTCTTGTGATTTTTACCACAACTCTCTGCTATTTGGCATTTTTCTTAAAGCCCCAGCTTCTGGAATCACATGAACTTGTGAGCCTCTCAGCTTTCATTACAAATGAAGCTAAGTTTGTAGCCTTTGGTGTTGTAGAGAAACTTGAAAACATGACCTGAGTGAAACTGAAAGGCCCTGAAAGCAGAACGAAAAGATTAAAAAAAAAAAAAAAAAAAAGGGCTTGTTTTATCTCATGATTTAAGCCAATCTCCTGGATTTCTTTGTGGTTGGAGTCCTGATTCTGAAATGGTTGTATAGCACCAACACCTCTGGGTGGTTTGTTGGCAGCAGGGATTGGGACTGGGACTTCGACTTCTAGATCTTAATGCTTCTTGTCTGAGCTAAAAGTCCTGTCTCTGGGCTTGTCTACACTGGCAATTTACAGCGCTGCAACTTTCTCGCTGGGGTGGTGGTGGTGGTGGTGAAAAAACACCCCTCCCCCCTCCCCGAGTGCATCAAGTTTCATCACTGTAAAGCACCCATGTAGACAGTGTTCCCTGTTCCCGGCCAATGGGATCTGTGGGGGCGGTGCACGCAGGTGAGGGCAGCGTGCGGAGACCCCCTGCCCTCCCCCAGCAGGAGGGACGTGCCAGCCATTTCTGGGAGCAGCGTGGGGCCAGGGCAGGCAGGGAGCCTGCCTTAGCCCCACTGTGCCGCCAGACTGTTAGTGGCCGATCTCCCGGTTTGACTGCAGGAGCCTCTGGGAGATCAAGCCCAATGCCGGGAGACTCCCAGTCAAACCGGGAGGGTTGGCAACCCTAGACTCAGACTGAGATAGACTGTCAGAGGCTCAACGATCAACCAGCCGATCGCAATCTGCTGGCTGGTGACCACGGCCGTATATACACCATACAAGAGTCAGTGGTAGCCGTGTTAGTCTGTATCAGCAAAAAACCCAAGGACTCCTCGTGGTTTTTTTTTAACCATACAAGAATATTCATGATCAGTAAGTTATTAGTTTTCCAAGGATTTATTACATCCCACATATTAGATACAGATTATGAGTTGAGGTACATTGAACTGGTCAGGGCATCTGAAACTCATTTCCTGACACCGGTAAGCTCTGGGATGCTCTTAGGTTACACTTGGAGTTGACAATGCTGAGTATTTGTGCAGCCGAGCAACCTCACAATAACAAACCAGTGCACAAATGCGTGTCTTCGGGGACGTATCTATTTATGACCTTTGTGTTGTTTTTCAGTACGGCATCGTGCTGGATGCTGGCCCATCCCGCACTACCCTGTTCATATACCAGTGGTCAGCCAGCAAAGAGAACAATACTGGGGTGATCAGTGAGCATAGCTCCTGTGCTGTGCAAGGTAAGGTGGTGTTCTGCTGCTAATGTACGGACACTCGCATTGGATGACGTTTCATTGCATAGTCAATTTCCACCACAAAGTCTCTTGCTAACTCTGCACAAAAGAATTATGAGGTGCAAATAAATCCCCCTACAAACTAAAGACCCAGGCAGCTGTTTCTACTCTGCCTCATGACTGAAGCATCTGGTGGGAAATTAAGCGGAACTGCCTATTCCATTAGATGGCACTAGCTGAAGCATATGAGAGGCCTGTATGTCTAGGGAGGAGTGGTATTGACTGTTTATGGCATTGTCTCTTCACTGGGACCAACATCTGGTGTCAGTGGTGTGCATCGACTGTTATAGGAACAATAGATATTGGGTTTGAATACAATTCAATTCTCACTGTGCTGCAACCGCTCCAAGGGGCTCTGTAACCGTGGGAATCAGCTTGCAGGATCAGCACCTGATTTTTGCAAGCTCCTCAGGTAAAGTACTATATATCATAAGCATCCTGATCTTTAGATACTGAAAACCATGCTGCCCGACCTTACTGAGCGGCCTCATAGATAGATAGATCACTTGTCAGCCAAAGATCTCAAAACTCTTTGCAAAAATAGGTAAACATTTTTGCCCCCACTTTACAGATGGGGAAACTGAGGCACACAGCGAGGAAGGGACCTGCTGAAGGTGTCACAGTGAGTCAGCAGCAAAGCCAGGAATACTAAATCTCCAGCCTGATGCATTTTCCATTAGCACCTACTGAAAGCTATTAGTTCTTAAATCCACTTTTGGCAAGAGCGCATCTTTCATGTACAGCAAAATCTGGTTTTTAGCCCTTTTCACTGCAAAGAAGGCTTCTAGGTATCATCTTAACTGAGCCATGCAGAAAACTGCCTCTAGCTAGACCACAGAAGCAACCAAGGTGTGAAATTCCACCTCCCTCACAGCTGATTTGGCAAAAGTGTGAGCTCTGTTCCTACCCCACCTCTCTTACTCTCAATGAAGTGTGAAATTTGTCCAAATCACAAGTACAGTCATCTGACCCACTTATAATGGACGCCACTTAATTGTGTACATGCAGCAATTTTTTTCACCACGCAGCCATGTGCAGTCACTCAGCTTAAGCTTTTGCATCTGCTTTGCTGCTGAACCATGTTTATCTCAGTGCATACTGGGAAAATCTGAACAGCTATCCCATAGTGCCCCAGCAGAGGCAGGAGTGCTGGGCAGACACCCTGAAGCAGCACCATCAGCGTGTGGAGCAATGCACTCTGGGATACCTTACTGCAGGGGTAGGCAACCTATGGCACGCGTGCCGAAGGCGGCACACGAGCTGATTTTCAGTGGCTCCGGGGGGCTCTGCATTTTAATTTCATTTTAAATGAAGCTTCTTAAACATTTTAATAACCTTATTTACTTTACATACAACAATAGTGTAGTTATATATCATAGACTTATAGAAAGAGACCTTCTAAAAACATTAAAATGTATTACTGGCACGCGAAACCTTAAATTAGAGTGAATAAATGAAGACTCGGCACACCGCTTCTGAAAGGTTGCCGACCCCTGCCTTACTGCATGAGGCAGCTGGGAAGGAGGAAGACTGGCCAAACCAGCTGTAGAGACATATGTCCCATCTACACACGAACAAGTTACAAGCAAATATCCGTGTGCCAGCATAGGCCATTGGCAGGGGGAGAAACATGGTTCTCTGGTTATGGATGGCAGATCTACTCTACAGACTTCTGCTTGCATTGCTAGGCCAGTCAGAGATGTGCTGTGCTGACAGAAGCCCCTAGTGTAGACGCCTTTATACCAGAAAAATTGCATTTACCAGTATAGCTAGTTTTGCTCCGGGTATGTCTGCGGTTTTACTCTTCTGGCACAAAACAGTTTTACTGGACTAGCTACATCCATACGAGGAGTGCTTTGCCATATACAGGTATTCCTATACCAGTAAAGCACTCCTAGAGTAGGCATAACCTGTGAGTATGAAGGACAGGGCTAGTGGCTAGCTAATTTATCTCATTTATCTAATTTATCTCATTAGACTTACCTAACACTTGGTAAAGCACCCCCCATCCTTTCATGTATTTATACCTGCTCCTGTATTTTTTACTTCATACATCTGATGAAGTGGGTTCTAGCCCACGAAAGCTTAGGCCCAAATAAATTTGTTAGTTTCTAAGGTGCCACAAGGACTCCTCTTTTCTTTTTTTTTTAACACAAGAACTAATGACTTTCAGTAGGTCTATGAGTCCCACGATAGTTAGTCTTGTCTTGGCTATTGCCAAAATGTGCTAATGGAAAATGCATCAGGCTGGAGACTTAGAGTCCCTGGCCCTGCCGCTGACTCACTGTGACAAGTCATCTGACCCAGTTACAACCACCGCAGTTGAATTGTGTCCATACAACTTTTTTTTCACCACTCAGCCATGTGCTGTCACTGAGCTTGAGCTTTGGCATCTGCTTTGCTGCTGAATCATGTTGATCTCAGTGCGTACTGGGAAAAGCTGAACAGCTTAACTTCAAGCACATACTTGCCTGAATTGGGGCCATGCTTCGATTGACTTCAGTGGGCATATGTCAGGTCCCATATGACAATCCACTGTTCTAGCTAGTACTGTATAACTATAAACAATGTACACCATATTATCCTTAACAATACATTAGTTGTTCCTCTGTTTAGGCTTGTGTGGCATTGGATAGTCATGTTAAATTGAGTGGGATATTTGTAGCTCTGTCTGTTTAATTATAAGGTATTTTGTTTAAAAATATTGAAATAAAAAGGCTATGAAATAAAAAGTTTGGCAGAAACCATGACTAATTCTGGTTATTTCAGCATTGCCGGCCTCACACATTCAAAAATCATGAGTCGGGCCCAAAAAATCATGCAATTTTTAAAAATAACTTCTGAATTCTTTTTATTTGTCTTCTGCTGTTATAACCTTTCAGGGTCATATTTTCAAGCTTTTCTCCACAACCATGTGGGCCAAAACCTTACTTTTTTTGTTTTCTGCTGTTATAACCTTTCGGGGTCATATTTTCAAGCTTTTCTCCACCACCATGTGGGCCAAAACCTTAGTTTTTTTTTTTTTACAATGAAAGCTGAGATTATCACATAATCACAAGCCTCCGGGAGCTGGGGATTTGTGATAAAATCATGAGAGTTGGCAACACTGTTTGTAGCATTGATAGGGCCTAAGAGGAAGAAGCACTGGGCAAGGAGCTTGTCTTCTAGCTGTTGTATAAAATGCTGTGCATGCTAATGGTGCTTTACAAACTGCACTTATATCTGAACGGGAGTTGAGTTTTGAACAATAAATTGAGCTCAGCAGGAGAAGATGCATTTTCTCATGAGGTCTTAAAACAGAACAAGCATCCTGAGTGTTTAGTGCAAGGGACCACAATCCGGAAAGTGGACAGATTGTTTGGCTATTCTGAAAAAAAAATCCAGTTTCAGAGCCCCATGAATCTTGCTTTAGCAGTGTCCTTGTGCATGCACAGGACACTTTGCACTGACAACTGCCTCCGGTCTCCTAGACAGAGGCTTCCTGTGCTGTGGCTGATAGCAGCCACAATGATTGTGTAGAAACCTCCCTGTGAACATGAGGAAATGACTTAAGGAGGAAGCTGACAGCCTCAGCTCAGTTTGCTGCATCCTTTCCCACTTATCACTCTCAGATCTCTGATGTGGGTCTTTTATGTTAATTTATGTAGTTTGGTAGATACCCTAAACTTGCATCTGTTGGTTTAATTAGGTGCATTGTGTTATATTTACGTGCATTCACTTTTTATCTCTCTCCACTAAAGCATCATGTATTGGCCATTATTAGAGGCAGGGTTCTGGTCTGATCTTATCAGAAACCATGAGGGGGGATGGTCAGGCCTAGTGATCAGAGTCATGGCAGTTGGGCCTAGGGGTATGTCTACACTGCAAAACTGGGTCGAATTTATAGAAGTTGATTTTTTAGGAAGTGATTTTATACAGTTGATTGTGTGTGTCCCCACTAAGCGCATTAAGTCGGAGGAGTGCGTCCACAGTACCGTGGCTAGCGTCGACTTACGGAGCGTTGCACTGTGGGTAGCTATCCCACAGTTCCCGCAGTCTCCGCCGCCTATTGGAATTCTGGGCTGAGCTCGCAATACCTGATGGGGCAAAAACATTGTCGCGGGTGGTTTTGGGTCCATGTCGTCAGTCGCCCCTCCCTCCGTGAAAGCAACGGCAGACAATCGTTTCGCACCTTTTTTCCATGCGGGCGCCATATTGCTTTCAGCAGACGGTGCAGTAGGACTGCTAACCGTTGTCATCGAACGACCGCTTCCGCTGCCNCTGGCAATGTGGACATCATGGTGGTAATGGGGCAGGTTCATGCCGTGGAACGCCGAGTCTGGGCCCGGGAAACAAGCACAGACTGGTGGGATCGCATAGTGTTGCAGGTCTGGGATGAATCCCAGTGGCTGCGAAACTTTCGCATGCGTAAGGGCACTTTCATGGAACTTTGTGACTAAATCGATCTAAGGCTGTTAAATTTGACCTAAACTTGTAGTGTAGACCAGGGCTAAGGGTCAGAGCCAGCATCAGGAGTCCAGAGCAGGGTTGGA
>QXTE01000070.1:7596013-7619861 GCA_003942145.1 Platysternon megacephalum
ACTGACTTCACTGGTGCCACCGCAGCATAGCAGAGAGAAGAACGGGGCTGAAGGAGTATATAGTAACCAAGTGGAGATAGTGACGGGACCATTAGGGCTCTGCCTGTATGGGGCTTCCAACAGAGTTTTGAAACAGTTCTTACACACTTAGTTATGGCCAGTCTATATGATAATAGCGTTTGGCTGGCCAGTGTGGAAGGGGTCAAACTGTTACTATTGGGTTAATAGAACAGCTGCCCTAGGATCGGGTTCTAGAGAAGTGCACCAAAACTCCCCAAGGCTTAGAGGAAAATTTGTCCAGGTTTTAAAGAAATTTGTGATTCTTAGTAAACCTGGCCCAAGACTTAGGGGTTGTTTAAAACAAAAAACCAAGATGACTCCTCAGTCTTGCAGCTCTGGTGCAGAGGGTAACCACCACCAATTTTCCTCACTGTTGTTCCAGATTGGTGGGTCACTTGGTTCTGTTCAGTTACCTCTCAGGACTTGCCAAAGACCACAAACAGAATTCATGTCCTCTTGCTCGAGTATCACAGGCCCCTAGCATTCATCTCAGGTAAAATCTCCTTTAGTATTGGGGCTGTGAGCAGTTCTGACTTTGGCTAGTAGAGGGCAGCATTGTGCACTCTGTCACGCTCTAGCCCGTTCATTACAGTTTCCTTCGCTCTGTTCCAAGGATGTACGGATGAAACAGAACACTGCATTCCCACACTGGCAGTGCCGTACAAGGGAAGGGCTCATTATTCCATGCGCTTGCTGGCTACAGTCCATAAACCCTTCATTATTTTATTTGTGGAAAGCCGTTGTATAAAAGTCACATCTGGGAGTCTGGTCACACTGACCCCAAAGCAGTTAAGATTGTGCTACATGTCAGCCTAATGCCCGTACAACAGAGTCCTCCACAAAGGGCTTATTATACCATGCTGTAGAACGCAGTGAGACTACCCAAAAATAGGCACAGTAATTAACAAGATTCGTAGTGCCATTCAGAACAGCAGCTACTGTTTTGACTATACATGTCCTTGCCTTTTCTTGTGGCCCCTTTCTATCACTAACATCAGCACCAGTCAAATCTGCCTGTGCAGGAAGCAGTGGGGTATGAGAACTGAGACTACAAGATGCTCCTGAAGGGAGATCTCCCCATGGAATTAAAGTACTTGAACTTCAGTGGGGCTAGGAGGAGAGTCCTGTGTAGTCATCGCTATGCCTCTGTAGAGAGAAATGGTGCAACCAATCACTGCTTACTGACCAATGCCTTTAAACACAGGTGAGATTCTGCTGTTCTCAGCGCTCATGTCTGCAATGATGATTGGAGCTAGTCCAGTGCTGTAGCCGGAGTCACCTATTCAGCAACTAGCGCGGTTCTTAAATGAGTCCATTGTTCGGTGAATCACAGTGAGAGTTTTAGAGTGGTGGCCGTGTTAGTCTGTATCAGTAAAAACAACGAGGAGTCCTTGTGGCACCTTAGAGACTAACACATTTATTTGGGCACAAGCTTTTGTGGGCTAAAACCCACTTCATCAGATGCATGGAGTGAGAAATACAGGAAGTAGTATATATATTACAGCACATGAAAAGATGGGAGTTGCCTTACCAAGTGGGGGGTCAGTGCTAACGAGGCCAATTCAATCAAGGTGGACGTCGCCCATTCCCAACAGTTGATAAGAAGGTGTGAGTATCAACAGAGGGAAAATTACTTTTTGTAGTGACCCAGCCACTCAGTGCGAGTTATTATAGCTTTCGGAATGATGCAGTAGTTCTCATGTATATTAATCCAGGGATATTTTTATCCAGTATTTGCTCAGCTCTGAAAATGATCCAGTCTTTAAGAACCCGGCAGCAGTCTCTAACTCAATGACCTCCTGCATGTGATTGGCAGAGACTGTGCATACACAGCATACACCTCTTCCCTCGTTCTGTATTTACCGTCCATTTATCTCAAACACACGAGATCCATCCCATAAACAAAACTGCTCCTAGAACCTAAATGATGCTCCCAGTTTGTACTCCTCTGGCTGCAGGTTCACTCCACAGTGTGGCAGCAATTCAGTGTCAAGACCTCAGATTCCTAGATGTCCTGCTCGGGGTTAAAGGTTGTGCCCATTTTCCAGTAGAAAGTTGATTTTTTTGCTAGATGTGCAATAAGGCTTTGGAAAATTCCCTGGGTGATGGTGTATCATGTTAATGTAGGTATGGCCTATTATGATTGTTATTTAAACAGATACCTCTGCCACCAATACAGAAATAGCAGCAAGGGAGAATATCAATGATTTGCTGCTGAGATTTGATGATGGCGAGAAGTGGCAGGGGCTGGATTGGCAGTGGCTGGTGCCCCCGATGGGGGCAGGTGTGGTGTTGTATTTCCAGTTCCTCCCCATTCATTCCTCCAGAGCAGGGGTTGGCAACCTTTCAGAGGTGGTGTGCCGAGTCTTCATTTATTCACTCTGATTTAAGGTTTCGTGTGCCAGTCATACATTTTAACGTTTTTAGAAGGTCTCTTTCTATAAGTCTATAATATGCATACAACAATAGTTTAGTTATAAAGTAAATAAGGTTTTTAAAATGTTTAAGAAGCTTCATTTAAAATTACATTAAAATGCAGAGCCCCCCGGACCGGTGGCCAGGACCCGGGCAGTGTGAGTGCCACTGAAAATCAGCTCGTGTGCCGCCTTCGGCACGCGTGCCATAGGTTGCCTACCCCTGCTCCAGAGCATCTGAACTCAGATACTTGTCAGGTGTATGAAAAATCTACCTCTCTGGTTCCCTTTTGTCTAGTATGGCTGGATTGGACGGTGGAGCCGCTCCAGGAAGGGAACAGTTGGAGTCATGACCATAGGAGGAGCCTCAACCCGGATCACTTTCAAGAGCAAAGAAAGGAGCACAGATCCTGAGAACGACGTGACACTGCGGCTGTATGGGCAAGAACACCGGGTCTACACCCACCACTTCCTGTGCCATGGCAGAGACCAGCTCGGCAAGAGGCTGCTGTTGAAAGCCATACCGGTGAGTGCAGCGTGCTCATGTGGTTCATGGCTGCTTCAAACCTATCATGTTAAATGCCTTAAATTATAGTCAATGCACATACATAGTCGGGTAACATCTTCCATGCAGGAGCTTGCCTATGAGTACACAAGCATAGAGCCTGCGTCACAAGCACTGTTTATACTGGTGTGCAAAGAACGTGTGTCTGTGGCATGAACACAGGCATATACTTAGGCTTGGAAGGATTAGATCAGGGGTAGGCAACCTATGGCACATGTGCCAAAGGCGGCACTTGAGCTGATTTTCACTGGCACTCACACTGCCCGGGTCCTGGCCACCAATCCAGGGGGCTCTGCATTTTAATTTAATTTTAAATGAAGCTTCTTAAACATTNAGACTCCCTCTTCCATGCAGGAGCTTGCCTATGAGTACACAAGCATAGAGCCTGCGTCACAAGCACTGTTTATACTGGTGTGCAAAGAATGTGTGTCTGTGGCATGAACACAGGCATATACTTAGGCTTGGAAGGATTAGATTTTCATTGTTAAATGTTGATTTCACCGCACCCACACAAACCCACAAAAAAATACGTCCATCAATGATTGTTGAAATGTACAGATAGGGGAAGTTAGAAAAACGCTCCTTAAGAACTTATTAGAGTTTTGATTTAAGGATCTTTACTTTGTATATTTTGCTGTGATGTTGGCAGTTTGTATTTTAAACAGCTATAAAGCTTTAACTTTTTTGAATCTCAACATCTACTGCCATTAAATAATTATTGTCTGCCCCCCCCCACAATTTCCTGCAACTGAAAATTGAAATCAATAAAAATAGAAAAAAAAGCTTAAAAATAAACATCAATATTCTCCATCAAAATTCTATAGACAAAATTGAATTCTGCCAAGTCTACATCTACTTCCCGGATGCTGAGCAATCCGTGTACTGCATACATGGCCAGATGGACACTGTTACCGTATGTGTGAGTAACACACACACAGGTTAAAAACCGCTCGGTTGCACCTCCCTATGAGGAACTGCCCTCGCTTTAGACCCAGATTTAACCCAGAGAGACCTGCTCTGCCCCACTTGCATTATGGTAGAGTCATGGGGATCGTAAACACTAGCTCTTAAATGACTCTTGTGCCTGCAAAGGGCTCATCAGGAAATGAAGCTTCCCGCTCAAAATGCTAGTCCTAGGTATGGTACTACCCATTACCAGAGCATCTGAGCAGCGCCTCACAATCTTTAATGTATTTATCTCAAAACACCACTGTGAGATAAGGCAGCGCCATTCTCCCCATTGTACAGATAGGGGACTGAGGCACTAGGAGACTAAGTGAAATGCCCAGATGTTTATGGCAGAGCAACAATTGAACTCTGGTCTCCCACAGCTCCAGCTAGTGGTCTAACCAAATGACCATTCTTCCTTTTGATTCATGCTAGAGAATCAGTGTGACGAGAGCTACAGCAGAGTGATTAACCAAATTCCCAGCGGTGTCTCCCCAGTCTCAAAGGGATGAGAAGAGTTTGGGCGCAGGGATCTCTTATCTTTAGGGTTGGACTGGACTGGTAGACTGAACATTCATCCCAAACTCAGATGGCCTGTTCTTGAAATTTTGATAAGTCTAACCTGTGAAAATCCTTTAGCTTCCCTGCATGTCTGCTTTGGGCTGGGAAGCGGAAGGTCAGAGCAGCAAAAACAACAAGGAGTCTGGTGGCACCTTAAAGACTAACAGAGGAGCAGTATTTCTGGTCCGACAAGAAGGACCAGGAAACTTACAAGGGGCATGTTCTCTAAACTCCCACCACAAGTTCCGGTTCTGTAAGGTGCCAAACACTTGCAGCTCCCACTGAAATCCACAGAAGCTGAAAACATTCAATACCATGCAGGTTTAAGCCCCAACTTTGCAGAGGGTTAGATAGTTTGGATGAGAATCTGAATGGCAGGGGGTTGGTTTATGCAAAGCTTTAAAAATCCGCCTTCTCTGTTATAACCCTGGTATGTCGAAACCAAACTCTCCTTAGTTTCATTGTATTTTGTCTTTATTTGAAAAGTCCTGTTCAGACTCCAGCACCGCCTTTCGCTCTCTGTGCTCCTGTTTTATCCTCTCCCTCTAGGACCACGGCTATGTGAGAGATGTGTCTAATCCCTGCTGGCCTCTCTCCTATTCCCGGGCGGTTCGGTTCGGTTCTGTGCATGACGGGCCCTGCACTGGAAGTAACGCCTCTTTAAGTACACCTACCTCTGAAGATGTGTTTCATGTAACTGGCTCCAGCAACTCTTCTGCCTGCAGGAAACTCATGGGAAGTTTGCTCGACTCCTCCTTGTTCTGCGGCTTCTCACAGTGTTCCCCAAATGGAGTTTTCCAGCCCAACATAACTCGATTTCAGGTAAGTTCTCCATTACATTAAGGTGTGCTTTACGCATGGAGTTCTTAAGAGATGTACCCAGCTCAACATCTAATAAACACTGTAAGATTGACTAGTATGTATTAGTGCTCTGTCCTCTGCTGGGTGGAATTGGAATTGCTCTGGGTAGTATTGCAGCACTGCCCTCTACTGGATGGGAATGAGACCTGTTCTACCGTGTGTCATGGGCCCTACACTAATAATAGCAACAGATTTTTTTTTTAGCTAAAGTGGTAGGGGTCTCCTGTCAAGCCAAGAGGATCTGACGTGTACTGCTTCTCTGAGGTTCCAAATAGTGATAGCTTTCTGGTTAGTGACAACTCTCAAGTGTCTACGTGGGCATGGGTTTAATGAACCGGGTGTCAGCCTGGGTTACTCATTAGACCTCTAGGCTAGAAGGCTTTGGCTTCAAGTGCTATGATGGAACAGAGGCTTAGGCTGTCTGAGCCTGCAGTGAAGTACCAGGGTGCTGTGTTTCTGGAGGCGCTATCCTTTCTCAGATCTGCTTATTGTTCAGGTGGAAGCTACAGATCCCCTGGCACTTTCTAAACATAATGTAGGGAATTACTTTGATGTTCTGCCCAACATCCCCTCTCTGAACCACAGGGTCTAGTGTCCAGAGTCATGTGGGAGCCGGGGGTGAACATACGACTGCTGCAGCTATTGTACCACTGTCTGCAAAGAGCGCTTGGACAGTTTGAGCTTGAAAGGTGCTAGATGAGACCAGACTCTCTCCTGGGTGCTGGTCTGTGTCTAGCAGCTGCAGCCACATCTTTACCGTACAAGCTACAAGGGAAAGTAATTCAGCTTAGTAGCTGGAGGATCAGTTTAACTAGTTACCCTACTCCTGGCCCAGGAAGCCTCCACCAGACCCTTGGTGCAGGAGGCGGGGGGGCATGTTGGAGGCATTTCGAGGCTAGCAGTGAGAGGGGCTGGGAAGAGGTGTGGCCAGGACGGTTCTGCACCCCAGTTATTCCCTGCTGCTGCAAGCCCCAGCCGGGAGTCTGGTGCTGAGGAGCTCAAGGGCTGCCCTAGTCTGTGCTAAAGGCCAGAAAAGCAGCTTCCCAGAGACATTTCTATGGTTTGCCCCTTTGGCCAGTAAGCGGGTGTAATGAATTCTGCTTGATCTCCTGGTGCGTGTCATGGAGACGTACAGCTACCAAACACAGACGTGTTGGGAGAGCGTCCTGGGAACATGCCATATGCGCCCTCACGCCGCTGCCTCGCTTTAGTCATTCTACAAACGGGCTGAATTTTCCAATGAGTATTTTTGCTGCTGTCCTAGGTGATTTCCGAGGCTCTGGAGCTTGTGAAGAAGATGACGCCCTCTACCGACCTGGGCCAGGCAGTCGACTCATTCTGTGGGCTGTCTATGGAAGAGGTGACTGTGAGCTAACCCAGAAGTGAGGCAGGCAGCGCTTTCAGGCAAAGCCCAACTCAGACCTTCGGTTCTCCTGAAAGCGCTGCGAGCAGGTGACCCCAGCCAAGGGGAGCTTGGGGTTCTCCTGGGTGCTGGGTTAAGATCTAGCCCATTTCCAAAGCCTTGGGACTTTCAAGAAATGGGATCCAGTGAATGCAGAAATACTCTAAACCCAGACTCTCTCCACACCCTCAGTGGGCCAGATTGTGCTTGTTAGTGGGGCTGAGCAGAGGGACTCCACCGGTGTAACTGAGAAGCAAGCCCAGCTTATCCGTTATTTGGCTATTTGGTCTGATGCTCATGTCAGTATGAGCTATTCTTGTCTCCATGGATGCAGGCAGGGACTGTTCTGCCTCGTCGTCTATACAGCGCATGCGGCAGTCACCTGTCCATACATGGTACTGTGGGAATGGGTATAATAACCTAATGGGTGAGCCTTTCCTTGTACGCTTTGTAAAGCATGGCACAAGCCCCTGCTTCATCTTAAGGCAGAGAGCGAGAAAGTACTAGGAGCAGACACACTCTCCAACCTCCTCTGTGACCAGGGTGTTTCCAGCTTCTGACAACAGCTGAATGTAACGAGTCCTGCTTGGTCTCACTGGGCCAGATTTCCAAGGGCTGAACATCCACAGTCAGGGCCAGGCTTTCCAAGGAGCTCCGCACCCAACTTCCGCACAACATGCTGAGCTCTTTTCAAAACCTGGCCGTGATTGTCAGTGCTCGAGCCCTTCTGAAGATTCCAGCCATTGTGCGGCTCCTCCTGGTAGAAATATTTCCACCTCTTTGCTGACACTGAGATGTGGCCTGAATGGTTGGGTGGTTCAAGCTGGCTGGAGGTGCCATCTAGCTGTGAATGGGACTTATCTTCAGGGGGTGCACACAGGCTCTTTTATACTATATGTTTGGGACGTCCCTGGGAGATCCCAGGTTATAAAAAACTCCAAATCTCCGCCAATGTCAAACTTTGTCCAATCTAAATTTGCCTGTTTGTATTTTTCGTTTTTTATCACTGCTTTGTGGTTGTTCTGTGGCTTCCTAAGACTGCTCAGCATTGGACAATAGGTACATTGTGCTGAACAAATAGGGTCCCTGACTTTGATATAATCTGTACAGTGTTATGCAGAAGAGAGAGCTCACCCATGGGAGCTGTGATCCAAGCCCCTCTCCCTCGGCTTCTCATTTAATCAAGTGCTTCTTCCTTTGTAATAAGGAGTAGACGGGGATGCTGACTGGCCCTCCTGTATTTTACATACTTATGTCTTCTTTCCATACAAAACTATCCTCATCCTCTTGTTCTCTCCCACATGGAGCGCTCCATGACGTGAGGTCCTGCAACACCCAGGGGGCCCATGGAGATCCTTCCATGGGGAAATCAAGAGATTTTTCTTTGAAAAGACAAACACAAATGAAATTTTAAAGTGATTTGGATGAAGGAGGGTCTCTCCCTTCCCTGAGGGTGAAATAAAAGTCTCCAGCTTAGCAGGCTGAAAGAAGCATTCACTTCATAGCCATAAATAAGATGCTTGAGAGCATTCCTGAGCATTGCTGCAATTCAGCAACCGGTGGCACAGAGCAACAGGGGCTGGATTTTACCATATTAGGAGCATTCAGAAATGCAGTTAGTGAATATTTACTTGTCTAACTTCTTTTGCAAATGCTGTTAAGCTGAGCAAGAGGTTCCAGATGAGACCAGACAGTCTTGCTGATCACTGTTCTGTATCCACGTTCATCTACTATCTAAGTACAAGGGGATTCCTGTTTGACTTGGACAGCTCTGGCCAGATTACATTCCAGGAGAAGGTCAGTAATATAGTATGTGATGCTTTAGATAACAGATGTGTCTGTGGGGAGGTAGCTAACAGTGCCTGGGAGGGATATGTCCTCTCCCATGATCATTTTTGTGATATCTTACATGGATGCTGTCATTTCTGACTGGCAGCAGTTCCTCCCAGGCAAAGGTGATGTGTGTGTGTGTGGGGGGAATAGTTTGGATAAAATAAGAAATGAGTCCAAACATTCAGAACCTGAGCTATGCAGCTATACCCCAGTGCTATATTTTTATAAAATAAAGTCACTAGTCTGACAAGCAGGACCGTCAACTAAGCCACAGAAAGATTATCATCTCTGTCAGTCACTGTTGTGAAACTTGACAGACATCACGAATGAATGGGTCAAAATTCCAACCCTAACATCCAGCAAGTAGTCCTCTATTAGAATGCCGTGTATCATGGGGCGCAGGACACCGTTCCAGGTGGTAGATCAGGGAAGGTGGCCTGGAGAGAATTTAAAACGAAGGGCAAAAGGACATCTTCATGATTTTCTGAGTTGAGAGATGGGCCTGAGCCAAAAAAATCCCGAGCCGTCTGGTTTTTGAATGCCTTGCAAAGTTTGGGAGTGTTCGCATCTTAAGAGCTAGTGTGGTCTGTTACAGAGCTGGGGGCCAGCTGTGAAATTTGGGTTCAGATTCTGAATCATCTGGGGGGCAGGGGTGATTGGTTAGACACATCTTTAAAAAAAAAAAAGAAAAAAGTCACACCTCTGCCCTTCCTGCCTTTGGCCAGGACTGGAAGCAGAAGTGCCCTTCAGAAACTAGTAATCTCCTGAGAAAACCTGGTCTATTGAGTCTTCTAACCCAATTTTGAGACCAAAGAAACTTGGATAAAATTAACTAAGCTTTGGGTCTGGGCATTGAGAGATCTGTTTGAGCCTCCAGCCCTGGGCTTCACCTGTCACTAGTCACCTGCCACGAACCCAATCTTACTCTGTTGTTTTGTTTCATTAGGTTGGTAACATATCAGCTGGCTGGGCTCTTGGGTACATGCTGAATCTGACCAACACCATCCCAGAGGATAAGCCGAGTTCCCTGAAAGCGATTGAATATGGGATCTGGCCCTTGCTCTTTATCCTCTTTGTCCTGATGCTCACTGGCTCTTTCACACGCATCGCATACCGTGTGATGGCTAAGGACAACGGACAAGACCGCATCTTGGAAGGACTCTGACTGTTGTCCCAGGGGTTGTCAGCTCTCAGCAGAGGGCAATTACAGGACAGAGAGAATGAGAGCACAGAAAGGAGTGTCTGGCCTAGGAGGCGCTGCAGAGCTGTTGCATAGGTGTCAGAAAAAGCTCTTTAGTGTTTAATTTTTTTCATCCAACCACTTCTCCAAGAGGCAAACAGCCAGATGGGGCTTCCAGAGTTTGGTACGGTGTTCAGCCAGTGGGGCCTCCCCACCAAGCCAGACAGGCTGTAAACATGTAGCTTACACTGATGCCATAGAAGTGCCTGGTAAGTAGCCCTGAATGCTGGGTACATGCTGGTAGTTGTTTTCTGTGGCGCTGAGAAGGCAGATCCCAGTGGAAGAGATTCGGATTTCAATCACTCCTAGAGGGTATCTCCCTGGCTGTCAGTTACTCTGGATTTGTACCTTGGTGGCTGATAGCAGAATCAATTGGAAATCTGAAAATAATGGAAATCCTGCCTTGTGCTCTTTTGAAACTCTGGCCCACAGAGACCACAGTCAGTAGCTTTTACAGGAAAAATGGCTTTCCGAACAAGCCTCAAAGCAACACAGCACACGAATACAACTGTCATCACAATGGAGCCAGGCCATTCCTGTCAATGCTAGAAGGGCAGAGTGAAAATATGATCAGACTGTGAAGAATTTGTTGTAAAAGGTGCTGTTCCTGCCCAGAAGAGCAGACCCTATATCCACTGATTGGGAATTGAATGTCCTTAAAATTCAGCTGTAATGTAACTGCCAGTTCACTGTCATGTTCCACTTATGAAGGTAGCTTTCCAACCCCGGTAGTAATTATCTGATTGTTTCAGCATCTTAGTTTTAACAAAGAAAATATCCATGCTCGTTTTCCTGCCAGCCTCATTCTTCCATGTTAGTGGGAATCTTCAAAAACGAATGATCTCATTTTCTGGCTTTGGTGGCGGTATGATGTTTATTGGGGTAGCACCTGGAGGTTCCAATCAATATCAGGGCCTCACTGTGCTAGCACTGTGAAAACACAGAGTCAGCCCATCCCAAAGTTCTTGCAATCTAAGTACACAAGAGAGACAAAGGATGGGAGGGGAAACCGAGGCACAGAAGGTGAAGTGACTTGCCCCAAATCACGCATCCAGTCAGTGGCAGAGCCAGGAATAGAAGCCAGATCTTCCGATTTCCAGTCCAATGACCGATCTATTAGACCAGGATTAAAGTTAAGCAGTTAGTTTATATTCCAACATCCAAATTTCCTTTGGAGGGCTGCAGTGATACCTGAGCACTTCGAGTGTGGTGTGCTAGTCCAGCATTCCTGGAACATGGTGCTTCTGGGAATGATATCACATCACTAGCCAATCATTGTCTCTGCTCTTTTACCATCATTCTTGGTACTAACCCTTCGTACAGTGACATCAATCCTAGGAAGCGACGGTGGTTCCCTAGGTCAGTGGTTCTCAACCAGGGGTACGCAGAGGTCTTCTGGGGATACATCAACTCATCTAGACATTTGCCTAGTTTAACAACAGGCTACGTGAAAAGCACTAGCAAAGTCAGTGCAAACTAAAATTTCATACAATGACTTGTTTATACTGCTCTACATGCTGTACACGGAAATGTAATGCAATATTTATATTCCAGTTGATTTATTTTATAATTCTATGGTAAAAATGAGTGAGCAATTTTCAGGAATAGTGGGCTGTGACACTTTTGTATTTTTATGTCTGAGTTTGTAAGCAAGGAGTTTTTAAGTGAGATGAAACTTGGGGGTCTGCAAGACCAATCAGACTCCTGAAAGGGATGCAGACATCTGGAAAGGTTGAGAGCCACTGCCCTAGATAAAGCCATGGGTACTTTCAAACTCTTGTAAAAGAGCCCAGTGCTATTGAGGAAGTTGCTTTCAAAGAAATGGAAAGGATTAAATAAAATGAAATATAATCCTTCAACTAAAGAATTTAGAGTGTGATTTTTCAAAAATGACTTGGCCAGATTTGTATTTAGGTGCCTGGGAGTTAGGTGTCTGAATACACTTAACAGTCAGGCCCTGAGTGACGTAGGAAAACAAACCCCAAAAGTTAAAAGCATTTGTGCTTCTCAGTCACTCAGGGTACATCTACACCGCAATAAAAAGCCCCAATACCAAGTCTCAGAGCCAGGGTCAGCTGTCACAGGCTCATGGGGCTCAGGGTGCAGGGCTAAAAATTGCAGTGTAGATGTTGCACTTGGCCTGGAGCCTGAGCTCTGAGTCTCCCCCTCCTCACAGGGTTCCAGAGCCCAGGCTCCAGCGCAACCCTGAACATCTACACTGCAAATTTTAGTCCCACAGCCCGAGCCCCGTGAGCCCAAGTCAGCTGATCTGGGCCATCTCCAACCGTGCTCCAGGTCTTCTTTTGCAGTGTAAACGTACCCTTTGGGTAACATTTTTTTAAAGGTCCTAAGTGACATAGGAGCCTAAGCCCCATCTTCTAAAGGGATTTAGGGATTTAGGAGTCTAGAGCCCATTGACGTTGACTTTTGAAAATGGGCCTTAGGCTCCTCAGATGCTTTTGAAAATCCCGCCCATAATGTTGTTCATAAATGTACGTTACAGCAAAGCAGCTGAAACATTTCTGGGGCCGCTCATGCTGGTCTCAAGCCCACAGGTGGAGCGTGGGGGAGGGCAGGCCTGGGGGCACAGTGAAAGCTGAAGTAGGAACCTTCACTTTGCTTTTGGTTTTGGTTTTTTTGAGCTGCATGTCTAAGTATAACTTTATAAGTATTAGTATAATAAGTATAATAAGTGGTTCTAATGGGCAATCCATGCTAGTCTCAACCAGGCCTCGTGAACAAGAAGAGCTCTGTGTAGCTCAGAAACTTGTCCCTTTCACTAACCAAAGGCAATGAAAGATATTCCCTCACTCACATTGTCTCTCTCATATTCTGGGACCAATACAGCTACACCAACACTGCAAAGAACATTTGTAAAAATCCTTGAACTTTAAGACACTCTTTGGTCTGACACTTCCCCCAGCTGAGTTTGAAAATGTTTCATTGTTCTATATTGCCCTGGGGATAAACACTGCAATCATATTCCAGCAGGGGTCACGTCCATCCATACCCCACCTCCAGCTGTTGTGAAGAAAGATAGGTTTCCTTTCATAAACTAGGCAGATGAATATTGATGTAAGTCCCTTGGTGGCTCCATCCCTCTCTGTCCTACTAAATCTATTTTTGCCTTCTAGCATTAAGTGGAAGGAAAGGAACTTGGGTAGTAGCCAGTGCTCTCACTGCCGTAATAAGACTCTTAAGGGTATTAACAATAAAACAAACCTCCCTAAAAATTCAATCCACACCAATAACATTAGTGCGATCAGCCCTGAGGGAGCAGAGCCAGGTAACGTAAGAACATTGAAGGGATGGGGTCACGTCATCCTGCTACAGGAGAGACCCAGGTTCCAAAGAAACCTCAGAACACCTGTTCTTGGACCAGTGAAGACTGAGCATGTGGCAACAAACTGGGTTTCCAGGAGTCAGGGGGGACTGGTGTGGAGGAAAAGGTGTAAACTTCCCTCTTTATGGAGTTCTCTTTGGCCATGGAGCCTGAGTCTGAGAAGATGGAGGAATGGAAATGGTAGGAGGTAGAGACAGTGGAGTTAGTGGAAGAAGGCAGTTCTGACAGCAGAGAGATGGATGGTAGGCTGTGCATTGGTCTCAAGGAAGAGGGCTCCAATCTATAGGGAACCAGTGGGAGAAATGAAAGGACCAAAGGGGATACATCACAGCAGACACCTTTATTGGTGTCCATATGAAGCATGGCTCTCGTCAAGGCTGAGGGCTGGCTCAGAGTGCTAACCCACCTCCCTATTCTGTCCATGCTCTGCTCAGGTGCTAGGTAAAGGCATACTAGGGAATCTCTTACTGCCCAGTCCTGCAAACCCTCACTCACATGGCTCATCCCTTTAATTTCAATTCGACTACTCAGATGAACTAGAGTTCACAGGCTGGGTTTCTAAATTCTTCTCTAAGCAGACCAGGATCTTACAACTATGCCACCCCCAAGCAGGATTCCTTGATGAGCAAAACAGTGACAAAAAACGGATGAAAAACACCTTGTCTGGTTAGTGTCTGCCTTGGTGCACTATGTATCTGGATACCCACAAGATGTGGTCCTTCAGAGCCAGGGGGTGCTAATAGTCCAAACATTTTGGAGTTTTTTTTTTTTCTTAACATACCTGCCACAGGAAGGGGGTTGTTCTGTTGCTGGGTATTTATTCAGGGGCTGATCCAAAGTCTATTGAAATCAATGGGAGAGTTCCCAGTAATTTCAGTGTTATTTGGCTTGGATACTAAAGCAGGTGGGACAGTCCATTAGGAGGAATCCAAACATCATGAGGCTTAATGCCTCTCTGGAAGGTGCTCACACACCAAGGTGACGGGCCTGATATAAGAACCTGAACCGAGCAGAATACAAATGTGTATGTGTGTGACTGAAATTATGCAAATGCCCAGAGCATGGATGGACATTGCTGCTGCTTTATAAAGGGCAAGAGATTCGAATGTGGTAACCACTTATACAGTACCCGCTGCATGAAAGTGACTTGTCTGAGGTGTATTTAGTTCCTTAGTTGTGGGTTAGTTCTTCAGAATTTTGGAATTAAGCTCCTAATAACCCTCCCCCCGACAGCTCTACGTTCAGTGTAAATCCCCCGGCTCTCCAAAGGGAAACCAGAAGAATGGAACCAGAAGGCCACAGGAGGTTTTATATTAAAAAATAAATAAAAAAAGTGTCAACCCTTTTGAGGATTTCCCTGCATCCAGGTGGCAACACTTCCTGTACAATGATCCCAGCAGGGGAAAAAACTGGACTTTGGAGACTGGCTGAGGAGACTGAGAGGTCAGGGGTGGAGCTTAATATTATAATTTGTATTGCCTGGAAAAGTCTCTCAGCTCTGAAATGCTAAAGCAGAGGAGAGGGCAGTGAGAAGACGAGTGGAGCTGCCATTGCAGAGACCAGAACCAGCCATGGGGAGAGCTGCCCAGCAAACCCTCCTCGCCTTACTCTGTCTAGCAGCTGTGGTTTGTGAGGCTGAGGACACCTGCCCAGGTGAGTGAGGAACAAAGCTGTTACCTTTTAACAACATGGGTCTGACTAGCTACTTTGCAGTAGTTACTGTCCACTCCTGATGGTGAAGCGCCACTGTAGTGAGGTCACAGGAAGGGGACACAGGGCCAAGGAGTCTGGCACAGTTCATCTCATGGGGTTTCCAAGAAACACTCCCCATAGGAGAGAGGAGTTTGTGGGTGAGGGGGGCAGGGTCCCAGCCTCCAAACCCCAGAGAACTGTGGAGAAAGGAAGCTCCTCCATGCTCCTCGGCAGCATGGCTCTCTGAATAGCCACCCCACCATGCCTACCCCTTACTGTTCCTCTCTGGGAAGGGGATGCTGTGGAGTGGGAGTTCGTGTTGATGGGAAATTCCTTGGGTCCCAAACGGAGCATGTTGCTGGGACCATCTGCCCTTTAGTTCCATTCCCTCATTACCCCAGAGCCAGGAGGCCCTAACTCCATGGAGCACATAGAAAGGACTTTCCGCTGATTTCTGAGGAGGAGCAGGGAACACACATAATACCGCAGAACTCTGAACGGGGAGGAACTGGACACATCAGACTCACGTCATAGCTTCCAGCTTCGCCCCATTAGTATTAGACTCTTCTCGGGGCTGTGGCAGAGCTGGAGGGATAGCTCAGTGGTTTGAGCATTAGTCTGCTAAACCCACGGTTGTGAGTTCAATCCTTGAGGGGGCCATTTAGGGGTCTGGGGCAAAAATCTGTCTGGGGATTGGTCCTGCTTTGAGCAGGGGGTTGGACTAGATGACCTCCTAAGGTCCCTTCCAACCCTGATATTCTATGATTCTATGTGGGGATGAGGGAACCAAGGCTGTAAAATTCCCAGTTACTAAGAGAAAACCTTGAAAGACTCCTCTTCTCAAAATGAGACCATCCCCAGTTGCTCCAATTCTGGCTGATTAATCATCCTTATGAAATCAAACACTTGATTATGTGCCAGCCCCCACAAAGCCACTGTATGGGCTACACAACACTGTTTCCTCATTCCCTTACCCTTGGGAGGTATTACCCAGAGTTTTGCAATTAATGTGTAATGTAGAATAAGGGGGAAAATGCAGCTGTACTAATGCACATACAAAACACAGTCCCCTTTTAGATTAAGGTTCCATTATTAAACAATAAATGATTAACATGTTTTAATACATGGCTTGTCTATGGTTACAGATTATTCTAGAGTCCATTAAGTCAATGGGGTGCTCACCACGGCTTATAATAATCAATAACATGAATGATTATTTACTATAATAAACCTTTGAATAAAACCATCTATAACATCTTCTACTGATGTGTTTAGCACCATCTATAACACATACTACTTGAGTTTCTAATGTGCTTATAACATCTCTTCAACATTTATAAATGACACCTTAGTACAAAGGATGCACCAAAAGATACTGTTTGGTTACAGGCTCTGTAACCCTGTGCACTTGGATACTAGTAGCTGGGAAAGCTGTTTTGTTTTTTGTTTTTTCTTCCATACAGACTTGCATTTATTGAGCTATTTGATGGTGGATAGTTTTTATTGCAGGTTCAGGTGGCTATAAACCAACAGAGGCACAGTTGTTAATCTTCATTCCATTCTATTCTTCCACAGACTTCAAGTTCAGAAAGTACTTTAATGTGTTCAAGACTTGGAATTTTCTAACATGTTATATATAGTTAAATCAGCACTCTTAATACACATTCTTGTATAAATCTCATTCCTAGATCACCTTCACAAATGGCTTTCAGTATGTAAAAAACTAAAAGCTACGGTAAGAAAGGTTAGAGATACTAACCTATATGTTATATCACCTACACAGACATTGAAAACAGGGAAATGAACAGTAAAGCCATGAGCGAACAATTTCCAAGCAGAATCCTAGACTCAAAACATGCTTCTCACACATCACATTTCCTATGTGTTGTAATGTTGGCAATTTCTGCTTGGAGGAAGTTGTTGATGTCTTTATTGTTCATTTCCCTGTTTTCAGTATTTGCATAGGTGATGTCTTGTATGAGTTAGTAACTGTAACTTTCTCACAATGTGGTTTTATAAAATGTTTCTGATTCTTTTTCTAACCCTGACCCTGCTGTTATATCAACCTACAGTTGTTGTGTTCATGGCATACACACAGAGATTTCGAACCCCTTAGAACTTAAAGTGACAGCTTATAATTTTAACACCGTTGTCAATGCATCAATGTTTCGGCTGGATGGACTGGGGTAAATTGGCAATGCTCTGTTGAAGTCAATTTGCCAGTTTACACCAGCTGAAGATCTGATCCTTTGCCCCTTTCTTTCCTGCAGCCTTGTTTTGAAACCTACTGTTCACACAATGAAGGACTGTCATGGTCATGTACTGTACAGGCAGTCCTCGACTTACGACGAACGGCACGTACGATGTTTCTGAATTTATACCCTGATTCGACTTACGACAATTGGTTTAGACTTTACGATGCTCGGTCCCACAATGGAGTGGATTGCGGTTTCGAGTTACGATGTTTCGATTACGATGCAATTTTCAAGAACTAATTGTGTCATAAGTCCGAGGACTGCCTGTACTGTGTTAAAGATTTACCATGTTTAAATGTAATATCATCTCTGAAATCATGGATGAAATCATCTTTACTTCATGCAGGTGTCATGAAGATACCACCCCCATGTCCCCTTCATCGTCTTTACTAGAGGGACCAAAGGGTTTGTTTTTTAAACTTCTTTTTCTAAGGGCCAACTTTTAAATAATTATATCTCAAACTAGTGGACTTCCCAGAGGAGCCATTCTGTGCTCAGAATTAGTGCTGTAAGTTTGGGGATGATGAATTACGTGGCACATATGTAAGAAGGAGGTTTAATCCCTGCTTTAAATGCAAATCTCAATGCAGTCTGGACTATGGAAGCTCTTGAAACTTCAGTCTGTGAGCAAGAGGAAATATGGACTGAGAGGACAGGAGAGTTTGAACCACAGAGGGACAGGCCAGAAAACCCACAGCCTGAGAGGGAGTTTGGGGCAGAGGCTTTCCACTCTGATTATGGCTTCCCCCAAGGTCAAAAGAAGCTTCTTCTGCAGCCCTCCACAGTGGGAGCCACAGAGAGGCACTCTGGGGTTGGGCTCAGAAGGTCAAGGAGCTTGTTCCTCCTACTTGTGCCTGTAGCATCCCTTGAGTAGGCCTTGACACCTACATTGCTTGTTTGTATTTGCATTTCTAGTCAAGCAAAGGGCTCTGTTAGATCTCATGGCGTATTGTGCTTCCACCTGGAATTCACAATTTGCAGAACATCCCACATCCTGTGTCTCTGATAATGATTATTTTATGTCTCCAGAAGTGAAAATGGTGGGTCTCAGTGGTAATGAGAAGCTCGCTATTCTGCAAGGATGCCCTGGAGTTCCTGGTGCCACAGGTCCCAAAGGAGAACCCGGAGCTGCAGGAATGAGAGGTACATACGTACGTTCCTCAGCACTGAGTGAGAATCTGCTTTGGATGGTGCAGGCACAAACATGAATTACTCAATAAATAACCATAGTGTTCCTGATTGCAATCCTGCATGTAATTTACATGGTCGTTTAGCAATATCATCCACTGATGAAAACTGGCTTGGCTCCATTTGCTTTAGTGTCGTTTTACATTACCTGAGGATTCAGACAGAAAGGGTAGAATTGGGAGCTCAGGTCTGTTCTAATTTCTTCTGTGTTTGAATATATATAAAATGTTTAAATTCATTCTCTGTGTTTGTAGGAGAAAAGGGAACTCAGGGGAGCCCTGGGAAGATGGGACCAGCTGGGGAGAAAGGTAAAATAATAAAAAGACTAAGTAAATTTTTTTAACTACCAAATTTTTAACATTTGAATTTTCCTTTTATGAAACATTTAACAACTCCCTCACCCCCCATCTGTCTCTCTCAATTTAGAGCATGAACTGAATCAAATTTAGACCTCTCTTTGTTTTATGACTCACTCATGAACTGTTCCTGATTGCTAAGAATGTATCTGTTATCCCTGATGTTCACCAAAGTATTCTCAGCCACTGGCTGTTTTGTGAAATGCTTGCTACAGGCATTGGTAATTTATGGTGTGGACTCGCGTGATATAGTTGACTGAAACCTTTTAATATGAGAGTGATGATTGAAGAACTTCCGGTATGAATTCATGAAGTCTGCAGGACAAGTAAGTAGTTTCATTAATACTAGGAGTGATCTAAATATTCATGAACAGCAAATAGTCAGACTCCATTGAATGGACAGTAATTACATTTTGGGCCATTTTTTCACAAACAAATTCACAGATCTGTATTTTCAGTATTCACCCAGCTCTTATCCCAATAGAACCCCAGTTGTAAGCTCTCATTGAGATTGCTACGTCTCTGTTCATTCTTTCCGTTTTCCACCAGGAGCGAAGGGTGACATTGGTGTTCCTGGTCTGAAAGGTAAGAGACCTCCAATAATTTTGGCTTGTTGAGCGCTACACCTGTCTTTTAGGTGTTACCTATAGTGATAGAGACTGAGTCAGTAGGGAGTGCAGTTGTGACATGCTAAGAGTTTTCCAAAAGAGCTCTGCACCCAATGCGTCCCAGAGTCAATGAGAGTTGCGCACTTAACTTTTTGGGTCTCCTTTAGAAATTCCAGCCTTCACCTCAAAAATTAAAAAAACCCACCCCAACATACACAGTAGTTCCCCAAATTACCCCTAAATTACCCTCTCATATGTACCCATTCAACTCGGATGAAGTCCGTGGGGTGGCACTGATGTGAAAAAGAATTTGGCCCTCTCTCCTCTGTGTCACGCTTATCAAAGTCTGGAAGGGTTAATACTTTTTCCATGGGGTGGTGTAGAGGGAACTGGGGTTTTACACCAACATGGAATTAATAACAAATGCTGGGATGAGCACTCAGATCAGGATGCTGTCTCTTGGCTGTGTAATGAGTTGTTCCTGTGTGTTTTTAGGAGATAAAGGAGACATTGGAGTACCTGGAACTATAAGTAAGAACATCTACAATTTCTTTTATGGCAAGAGTATAATTTGATTTCATTTTAAAAGCAGTACACTTGACCCTCACAGGAAACGTTCAGAGTGCAATTCGTTTGCGCACAATATTGAATTTGTTAATATCCCTGTAGCTGAGGAGCTATCCAAGAGTGTGAAAAAAAACTTGAATTTGATAATTAGCGATTAGCATGGGTTGTCACATGTGCATCTGCTTTTGGATCCAGAACTGATCTCCCCTGAAAGTTTGGGGAGGCTCATATCACTGCCAATGTGTGAAATTGTACATCTTTGGTGCAGAAGGAACTAAAGTGATAACATTTATTTCACACCCTGCAATTGCCTGAATGTTTCCCAGCTTGTGAAGAATGTTAGCTAAGGTGTAAGTGGATGTTATTTTTATGGATGGGGTTGTGGGAAGTAAAATCTGTGGCTAGAGAGAATTTAGGACACTGATCTTTGCCTAGGGAAGGACTTGTCTCCACATACTGGTAGCTGGGGTCAGAGATGCGTTAAGATGCTTAACTGTCTCTTAACTCATGCTACATACAGGCCTTGTGGCCTGAGCAGGAGTTTAGGAAAATATCATTCTTTTCCTGGTTTCAATCCCCCTCCCTTGTGTTTTTCTTCCTGAACAGCCGAGAAGGAGCTGGAGGATGTACACTGTAAGACAGGTGAGTGTTTCCTAGAATCACATTACATGAGCCATAGGCGCCAACTTTTCCTGGCGCCAGTGGGTGCTCGACACCCCCTTGCCCCCAGCCCTACCCTGACTCCACCCCTGCCCCGCCCCCATACCAACCCCTTCCCCAAAGTCCCTGCCCCAACTCCACCCCCTCCCTGCTCCTATTGGACCTCTTCCCAAATCCCCACCCCGGCCCTGCCTCTTCCCCAAGTGCGCTGTATTCCCCCTCCTCCCCCTCCCTTCCAGCGCTTGCTGCCGTGAAACAGCTGTTTTGCGGCGGCAAGCGCTGAGAGCTGGGGGAGAAGCGGGGAAGGTGCGCTCAGGGGAGGAGACAGAGGTGAGCTTGCGGTGGGGGGCTGGGAGCTGTCGGTGGGTGCTGAGCACCCACCATTTTTTCCCCGTTGGTGCTCCAGCCCCAGAGCACCCACGGAGTCGGCGCCTATGACGTGATCTGTCAACTCATCCCATTCAAGGTTCCTGGAGCTCAGTTCACAGTGTAGAGACACCGTCGAAGGTGTTTGCAATTCATTCTGACTTCTGCAGTAACTAGTGTCATTGACCCCTGTTTCTGCTATGTTAGCATTACTGAGTTACATGAGGTTCAGTTATACCAGAAACCCCAGTGACTGTAATACAAGCAGGTAATCCTGTAAAATGGGCTAATGACTAAAACCCACCGTGGTTCCTTATGTACATTGCCGTCTGAAGGAGTCAGTTTCATCGGGAATGCACCGTTTTGCTGCTGTCTTTTCAAACAGGAGTCAGGACTTAGGAAGCTGGTTAAACAGAAATCCAGCACTCCAGGGTTTGGAAACTCCAAAGACAACTATTTGAAATTCCTAGTTCCTTGAAAAGGGATCAATGCTGCTTGTGTAATTATCCTTTCCAGCAAAATTTATTTATAACATTAAATTACCATCCTCTCCAGGAGCGAAGAACTGCAAGGAGCTGTTAGCCAAAGGGAACATCATGAGCGGCTGGTACAGCATCTACCCGCATGACTGTAATGCCATGACCGTGCTGTGTGACATGGACACAGATGGAGGTGGATGGATAGTAAGTGAGAACAAATCATGGAGTGCCCATTCTTGCTGCCATCAAAGCCAATGCAAATCATTGATGGATTTCACAGGGAGTGGGATGGGGCCAAGGGTTTGCTCAAACAAGTCAGTTCCTAGAAAGGACATCAACCATGTGAAGGTATTTGTAACCCTTGTTGAAAATGAAATCTATTTCTTTGTGCTGTCCCAGGGATACATGTTCGCTAGGAGCTGGACTTCAAACAGAAACTTCCCAACTTGTCTATGTGTTTAAGATAAAATTGAGGCTGAGCTGGGAGCTGGTTTAAATCTGTTCTGTTAGCATTTGGGAGAAGAGGAGGTGCACAAGATGAGGAAAAAAGTGAGGAGTTGATGGGGTTAAGTGAGTGAGGTCTTACAGGCTCTGCTTACCCTTATATCCAATACCTATAGTACTAAAAGGAAAACCCCATAGCCTATTGTGTTAAATGGGGTTGAAAAAGGAGGGAAAATATGTGCAATGCAGAGGAATTCTGTTTCACTAGGATTTCACTATGTCAGAATTTGGCTTATTTGCAAATCAGAATGAAACCTGAAAATTTTAAAATTCTCCAAAGGAATATTCTAACTTTTTTTGTTTTGGATCAATCAAAAAATATTTCATTTAGATTATATCAGCACAAATGTGTCATTTTGGTTTTGACTTTGGTTTATATTATAATATATAGTACAAAATGTTGAGGAATTCAATACGATTTTATGAAGCATTTCAGTTTCAATGGAACTGCATTTTCTGACCAGCTTTTAATATCATTTTATTCTTTTAACTTCCAATTTCCCTGTTAAACCTATTAACACAGCAGTGGGAGGATTTTCCTTTTTGGTGTTAAGGCACCAGGTGCTCAGAAAGTTTCACTTGCACAATTGGAACATGGCTGTAGACAAGCTCCTTATTGGTAATTTTTGTCCAAAGCTGCTATCTTATGACAAAAACAACGAGGAGTCCTTGTGGCACCTTAGAGACTAACTAATTTATTTGGTCATAAGCTTTCGTGGGCTAAAACCCACTTCATCAGATGCATGGAGTGGAAAAAAAACAGTAGGCAGGTATATATACACAGTATATGAAAAGATGGGAGTTGTCTTACCATGTCGGGGGTCAGTGCTAACGAGCCAATTCAATTAAGGTGGAAGTGGACTATTCAGAACAGTTGACAACAAGAAACTGCAGACTGCAAACTGGACACCATCAAATTAGGCCTGAATAAAGACTGGGAGTGGATGGGTCACTACAAAAACTAATTTCCCCCTGCTGATACTCACACCTTCTTGTCCACCTTGATTACATTGGCCTCATTAGTATTCACCCCTTCTTGCAAGGACTCCTCATTGTTTTTGCTGATACGGACTAACACGGCTATCACTCTGAAACCTATCTTATGACACTTACTTCTTCCTTATGTACAAGTCATTCCTTAGCTTTCCAGCATGTAAGAGGTGAAATTGTATTTGTTGATTGCTTTAGACTTCTATTGGTGGGCTCGATTCAGAAAGTACTGGGTGAGATTCTATGGCCTGTGTATGAGGAGACCTTCTTGACCTTAAAATCTATGAATCTATTGCAGTGCTTCTCAAAGCCCGTCCGCCGCTTGTTCAGGGAAAGCCCCTGACGGTCCGGGTCAGTTTGTTTACCTGCTGCGTCCGCAGGTTCAGCTGATCATGGCTCCCACTGGCCGCGGTTCGTCGCTGCAGGCCAATGGGGGCTGCAGGAAGCGGCTGCCAGCACATCCCTTGGCCCGCGCTGCTTCCTGCAGCCCCCATTGGCCTGGAGCGGCGAACCGCGGCCAGTGGGAGCCGCGATCGGCCGAACCTGCGGATGCGGCAGGTAAACAAACCGGCTCAGCCCGCCAGGGGCTTTCCCTGAACAAGCGGCGGCCCGACTTTGAGAAGCACTGTATTACAGCATCTATCCACTTTGTGAATTCTCAAAACAGATGAAAATAAGTACCANTCAGCCCGCCAGGGGCTTTCCCTGAACAAGCGGCGGCCCGACTTTGAGAAGCACTGTATTACAGCATCTATCCACTTTGTGAATTCTCAAAACAGATGAAAATAAGTACCAGTAATTAAATACCAATCTCAGCTCTCATTTATATCCTGTGAGGCAGAGTAGAATTTGACTTTGTTCAGGACAGAAACCGACCTGCATCCCTTTCATTTCCCCGCAGGTTTTCCAGAGGCGGGCAGATGGTTCAGTGGACTTTTTCCGTGACTGGAATTCAT
>QXTE01000070.1:7620942-7643150 GCA_003942145.1 Platysternon megacephalum
GAATGCGACACTGATATAGTGACATTTCTGGTGGAACCAAACAGTCTATTTGGCACCCACCTGCCGGCTGGGGAGCCGGGCAGCTGGGCAGCCTGCCCACCGGGGAGCTGAGAAGCTAACTGTTTTTTTGTCTATACTAGATCTCACCCTCTGGATTGATATGGGTCCATTTTCAGGGCTCCTGTGTATAATTCTCTGGTTCTAAATGGATTCTCAACTCATCCCAGCCTTCCTCAAAGGAATTTGGCCATGGTCCTGCTGGGTTTGCTGCAGTCAACAGGCATGATCTTTGAAGATATTGTTTATTTATATCATGATAGTACCTAGAGGACCTAAATGAGATCACGTACTGTTGTAGTATCAGTTAGTAGGCGCTGTACATGGTAAGAGAAGTGGCAATCTAAATAGACAAGACAGGGGGTGCAAGTAAGGAAGAATGATTTACAGCTAAGGAACTGAAGTTCAGAGATATTATGATGGCCATTTTCAGAGAGGCTTAAGGTACCCAACTTCCGTTGACTTTCTAGCAACTTGTCCCAGGTTGCCCAGGAGGTTTGTGACAAACCTGAGTAGAAAACCCAGAAATTCTGAGTCCTAGTCAGGTGACTTAACCACAGGCGTTCTGTGGAATACCTGCACCTCAGAAGAGCGGGAGGTGGTATGTAACCCAGCACCTGCTGCATCAGGAACTGAAATGGAAGTGGTTAAATTGAGCTTCAGACTCCCGTCTATAGTTCAAGGGATTCTGAGTGCCTCACGAAAGGGGGAAATGGACAGCATGACTCCAGGAACGTTAGACTTGGCCAATGAGGATCTAAACTGCCTGTGACCTGCCATAAACAGTGATTTCATTTACTTCACACAGGGGATTCGTTATCCGGCCACAACAACATGCTATTCTCAACTAAGGACCGACAGCAAGATCCTGGTTCGAGTGCATGTGCAACAACCTACAAGGGAGCCTGGTGGTACAGTAGCTGCCATACTTCCAACCTGAATGGGATGTACTGGCTGGGAGCCCATAGCAGCTTTGCAGATGGTGTGAACTGGCAGGCAGGCAAAGGGTACAACTACTCCTACAAACGGTCCGAAATGAAATTCAGGCCTGTTTAGCCCAGCAGGAAGGCAGGCGATCACACGGCAGCGAGCAGGAGTAAACTTATTTTGTATGCCACTATCAATAATTTTGGGTTTCTTCCCCCTCTCCTTAAGATTGCTTCTTTCTGCTGGCACCTGACTTGCTTTTGCATGCTGGGCCACCTTACCTGCCAGCTGAGGTTTTCCATGGTTCATCTAGTGGCAGTGCAAGGTGGGGAGAGACGGAGTTATGGATCAAAGGGTTTGAGAACAACTGGAAATCCTTCACACTGTCTGCTCTGCATTGCTGATCATTTTGAGAGCTAAATAAAACATTTCTTTATAATGTAACCGAGGCTGCACTTCTTTGTTTCCAGATAATTAGGGTTGACATAGGAATATCCTTCTAAGCAGGTTTCTGTTGTCCAGATAATGAGCATCCCCATTCTGCAATCCTATACAAAGGTCATGTGGAAGGGCTTCTGCGGGAGGGACATAGTGTTTTGTTGGCCTGATTCTTACAGGTATTTAGGTGCCTGGGAGATAGGTGCCTAAATCCCTTTAACCATCTGGACCAGAGTGACTTAGGAACACAAGTGCCATTAAAAGTCAATGGCATGTGTGCTTCTAAGTCATTCAGGGTACGTCTACACTGCAATAAAAAACCCACAACACCAAGTCTCAGCGCCTGAGTCAGCTGGGGATCGGGGTTCAGGCTGCAGGGCTAAAAATCCACAGTTTGCACTTGGCCTTGAGCCGCTCTGAGACTCTCCATCCTCGCAGGGTTTCAGAGCCCAGGCTCCAGACCAAGCCTAAATGCCTACACTGCAAGTTTTAGCCCCGCAGCCCGAGCCCTGTGAGCCCAAGTCAGCTGATCTGGGCCAGCCCCAACCATGCTGCAGGTCTTTGATTGCAGTGTAGACGTACCTTTTGGGTAAAATTTTTTAAAAGTGCTAAGTGACATAGGGGCCTAAGCCCCATTTTCTAAAGGGATTTAAGTATTTAGGAGCCTAGATCCCATTGACATTGACCTTTGAAAATGGGCCCTAGGCCCCTCAGTCATTCAGACGCTTTTGAAAATCCCACCCATAATGTTGTTCATAAATGTACGTTGCAGCAAAGCAGCTCAAACATTTCTGAGGCCGCTCATGCTGGTCTGAAGCCCACAGGTGGAGCGTGGGGGAGGACAGGCCTGGGGGCAAAGTGAAAGCTGAGGTAGGAACCTTCAGTTTGCTTTTTTTTTTTGAGCTGCACGTCTAAGTATAACTTTAATAAAAGATTGTTCTAATGGGCAACCTGTGCTAGTCTCAACCAGGCCTTGTGGGGCTTTTGCTTTGTTTTTTTTATTGTGGATATAGAATGTTTCATTTTGTTTCACAGTCAAGATTCTGTCTCTGCTCAGCAGAAGTTCCAGCCCTGTCCAATGTCATCCAGATTAGGCTGCTATTTTTTAAAATCAAGAGAGACAAGGTGGGTGAGGTAATATCTTGTTTTTGACCAACTTCTGTTGATGAAAGAGCCACGCTCTTGAGCTACACAGAGCTCTTCTTCAGGAAGAAGAGACCTGCAGAAGAGCTCTGTGTAGCTCAGAAACTTGTCTCTTTCATTAACAGAAGGCAATAAAATATATTCCCTCACCCACCTTGTGTCTCATATTCTGGGACCAATACAGCTACACCAACACTGCACAGAACATTTGAAAAAATCCTTGAACTTGAAGACACCCTTTGTCTGACACTTCCCCCACGCTGAGTTCCAGAATGTTTCATTGTTCTATATTGTCCTGGGGATAAACACTGCAATCACATTCCAGCAGGGGTCACGTCCATCCATACCCTATCTCCAGCTCTTGTGAACAAAGATAGGTTTCCTTCGTAAACTAGGCAGATTAATATTTATGAGTTCCTCAGTGCATCCCTCCCTCTCTGTCCTACTAAATCTATTTTTGCCTTCTAGCATTAAGTGGAAGGAAAGGAACTTGGGTAGTAGCCAGTGCTCTCACTGCCGTAATAAGACTCTTAAGGCTATTAACAATAAAACAAACCTCCCTGAAAACTCAATCCACACCAATAACATTAGTGCAATCAGCCCTGAGGGAGCAGAGCCAGGTAACTTAGGCACAGTTCATCTCATGGGGTTTCCAACAATTATTCCCCACAGAAGAGAGGAGTTTGGGGGGCAAAGGGGGCTAAGTCACGTAGGAGCCTAAGCCCCATTTTCTAAAATGATTTAGGTACTTAGGAGCCTGGATCCCATTGACCTTGACTTTTGAAAATGGACCTTAGGCTCCTCAGTCACCCACACACCATAATGTTGTTCATAAATATACATTACAGCAAGGCAGCTGAAAGATTTCTGGGCAGCTCATGCTGGTCTCAAGCCACAGGTGGAGCGTGGGGGAGGACAGGCCTGGGGGCACAGTGAAAGCTGAGGTAGGAACCTTCAGTTTGCTTTCTGGGGGGCTGCATATCTGTTTTTTAACTATAACTGTAATAAAAAATTGTTCTAATGGCCAATCTGTGCTAGTCCCAACCAGGCCTCATGGTGCTTTTGCTTTGCTTTTTATTGTTAGTAGCTTAATAGGCAAATGTGAATGGAGACGTTTTTAGAAGAGCATGATCCTGAAAGAGGAGGCAAATGCTAGGGGTAAGGAGAGCAACTGCACTGCACCGGGAAGACTCTCTCTGCCTTGCATCCCTGGGATCAATTGCTCCAGTTCTGAGTGACCTCTTGGGCTGCTGGGATAAGGGGGATGGGAAGGACTAAGTCTCCTACTCCCCTACCCGAAGCCTGCCGAAGCTACTTGGTGTGAGGTTTGCCTCTTGTAGAAGAAGCAGGGAGATTTCCGCAGTTCCATGTGTAAGCAGAGTCAGGATGAGCTCTACCCTGACATCTGGTGGTGAATTGTGGCAAGTTGTGGAAAAGAACTTCGGGGGCTGATCTTCTATGCATAGGCACACCCAGTCTGCCTAGCATGAGCCCACAGCAGCCCAAAATGGTCACTTTGGCTTCTGTGGGATCCCCAGTTTCTCTGTTATTGGGGCAGGAAGAATAAAGTGTTGTTAACATGATTATGTGGATCAAGGCCAGTAGAACTGTTTTATGACAGAGGGACTCACCATCAACTAAGTAACACTCGCTAGACAAGGGACATGGGTTCCAAAACCCAGTGAATTGAGAGAGGTTGGGATAGGTATTTGTACCTGATGGGATGGGCCCCTTTTGAGAGCCTGATTGCGCTTTCTTCTCTGTTAAATAGCAGAGCTAATTTTGATTCAATTAAAAATCTGAGTTTGCTTTGGGCCAATGGTGCACCAGCACTGGGGCTCCCCTACTACAAGCTGAAATCACTAAAGAGCTGAGATTACTGAGTGCTGTGTTAACTATTGGGGGGAGTCTGAAGATATATTGTTAAGCAGCTGGCAAAATGGAGCAGTTTGTGGGATGGTTGGGGTGGCCCATGGGATGGTGAGTGAAGTGGAGCAGTTTGCGGGACGGTTGGCGTGGCTCGTGGGATGGTTGGAGCGGCTCGCGGGCTGGCAAGTGGAGTGGAGCAGTTCGTGGGACTGCTGGTGGAGTGGAGCAGCTCGTGGTGAAGGCTGCAGCAGAACCCCACGGAGAGGTGGGGCAGTTGGTCTCGGACCACGTAAGGTGCCCCTTAACACCCCGTGTGCCCTTTCTCCCCCCATTTCCACCCAGGCTGGGGGGGGTAAAACTCTGCAGATAAACTTTTGAACTCTGGGGCTGCACTGACCAAGGACAGAGACTTTTGCGGTGTTGGACTTTTGGGAGATCTTTTGGGTTGTTGGACTTAAGACCCTGAGGGGAAAAGGATACTGCCAAACTTTCTTGGGGGTGCGTCTTTTGCTCATGGTTTGTGTTATGAATCCTGTTTGTGGTGTTTCCCCAACATAATGCTGCATTGTTTCCCTCCTTTATTAAAAGGATTTTGCTACACTGAGACTCCGTGCTTGCCAGAGGGGAAGTATTGCCTCTTAGAGGCGCCCGGGGGGTGGTATGAAATTGTCCCAGGTCACTGGGTGGGGGATCGAGCCAGTTTTGCATTGCGTTATTGAAATGGAACCCCTAGATACTGAACCCGGCCCTTGTTGCTGCCAATTCAGATGGGCAGAAGGGTTACACATGTATGACATTTCTCACTGCTGAAAGACAGTAACCATAGGGATATAGATTTAGCTTTAAGGGATGGTGAGGCAGGATTAGCTGATATCAATTTAGTGTTAGTGTGAAGAGGATTAAGGGTTAGAGAGATTGAATTCAGTTTTAGAATTAGGGGTGATGGAGTTGGGTTTAGGGGATGGGGATTAAGGTTTGGGGTCATGGTTTGAAGTGGGTGACTGGGGCTCAGGCTAAGTGGGCATGGCTTGAAGTTAGGCATAGGGGGCAGCCAGGGCATTAGGTTTACAGGGCAAAGACTTGAATTCCAGTTTAAATGACAGGGATGGGGTCAGAGGTGGACAGGGTGTGGGTCCCAGGGTGAGGGACTAGTTTTAGTCAAAGTTTGTGGTGGCTTTGGATTAGGGGATAATGATTTAAAGGTTTTGAGGCCTGGAAGTATGTTTTAGGTCTAGGGTCAGAGACAGGTTATTATCTGGAGGTTACATTTAGGTTTAAGGGACAAGGTCAGAGGCTGAGGAGTCAGTGTGCTTAACTTCAGGAAGTGCGGAATTAACCTTATGTTTAAGGTAGAAGGAATTCTGTGAAGACTTCCAGGAGCGCCAAGTGATGCTCTGTGCTTGTGTGGGGGACCCAGACGGTTCTGTGAGGAACGAGAATCTGAGGGGGCCATTCTACAGGCAGTTAAAAATCCAAGGGATATTCAGGCAGCTCTACTCTGATGGCAGTTTTCTGAGGGGTGGGGAACCCTTAAGGTGTTTTTCCGAGGGGACAGAAGCTCTGGGAGTTATTCTGTGAGGAGCTGTTAGCTCTGTGGGACAATCTGTGAGGGATGGTTAGCCCCAGGAGACCTTCTGAGAGAGGTTGCTTGCCTTGGACAAAGTTCTTTCAGGCACAGGGAGCCCAGACTATGTTCTGTGAGGCTGGGAGCCATAGGTGACACATTCTGTGAAGTACAGAGGCCACCGTGGGGGTTTCTGTGAAGCATGTACCCTGGGGTATGTTTTCTGAGGCTCAGGGAACTATGGGAGATACCAGAGATGCTGTGTGAGGGGTGACGGACCTGGGGAACATTTTGTGGTGTGCTGAGAGCCCCAATTAATAATATGCAAGGCTTAAGGAGCAGAGCTGGTCTGAAATTTAATTGTTCCTGTGGAAATTTTCTATGAAAAAAAAAATTAGTTTCCACATGAGTTTTCAGTTGTTCACAGAAAAATAAAAATAAAAAATATTTGGGGCCAAAACTGATGCAGAGGGGGAATATTCTTGGGCTGTGAGGGAAAGTTAAGGGCGGTGGTGAGTGTTAGGGGGAAGAGAGGATTATAGGATAGTGAAGGAGTGTTAGTTGAATTGGGGGAAGAAGGGTTATCGGGCAGCATGGGGTGGGGGCTGGAGTTATAGATAGATACAGGGGCAAGCAGTTACATAGGGAATGTTTGAGGTGGTGAAGCTACAGATTATCTGTCCCTTCGCCCAACTCCCTTACTCTTCAGAGTTGGCTTTTCAGGGGGAGGCACCCCTGCGATGCCACCTTCTGTTGAAAAAGCCCTCAAATGACAAGGAAGAGAGCAGAAGCTGATAGTGCCTCCTCCTTCCCCGTATTCTCCCCTCCCCCTTTCCTCTTTGAGATCTATGGGTGGAAAGGGCTATATAAAGAGCTAGATATTATTATTGTTAACCTGCAGGTTGGGTGGCTCCGAACAAGCGTGTCTTTAATCCAGCGAAGTCTGTGACTTCTTATAAAGTTGACAGGTGTGATAGCTGCCTTTCATTCAGGCTAAATGCGGAATCAGTTAAATGCCTCTTTGTTTAGTGATAGCTGAAACAATGGAAGCCACCACCTAAGGAATGGATTGCATGCAAGGCCAGGGCGGAGGCCAGACCATAGGGGCTGAGGGGCTTCTCCAAGGCAGGGATTCCCAAACTTGAGGCCCCCCGTGCAGCTGCAATAAGCACTGGGGGCCACTATTAACACTTCTTGAGGAAAATTATTATATACATATAAACTATAACACTGTAAATAAACAATGTACATGTTTCCTTTTCCGCCCCTTCCCTGGCAGAGCTGGGCAAAAAGCCCTGACCTCACCCCCCAAATCCAGCAGAGCTCCATGTCCCCCACTCTTTACCATAAGCAAGGTCCCTCAGCCTCTGCCCCCCAGGAGCACTGGTGTGGAGGGGGGTGGCTGAGGTCCTTTGGTGTTGCCCATCACTGGTGTAGGCGCAGCAGGTTCTGCTCAGCCCGAGTACTGCCACAGCACCAGCTCTACCTGTACGGCCCAGTTCTCCTGCAGCAGGCAGGAGAAAGCCCCCTCCAACTGGAGAGAGACAGTGTGCAGAGAAAGGAGACAGAACCTGTTACCCCCATCAGAGCAGGGGTTTAGCCCCAGAGAACTCCAGCCTGGCCCTAGGACAGAGGGATGAGGGGGGCAACACCGAGACCAATTTGGTCCAAGATGCCTCGAGGACCCTGATGACAGATGGTCCATGGGAAGGTGGAGGGGGTGGCTGGGCTGTGGTGTATGAAGAGTTAAAGGTGTTTCAGAAGGGGTGGGGCAGCCATGTTGTGGGGAGGTAGTTGGGGGATGCGGGGTGGACGAACCCCAAGTTTGGGGGAAATGGGGCAGGGGAACCCTGGGTTTGGCAGGGGAGCCCCCAGTCAGCAAAATGGCTGAGCAAGCCCGGCTGCCGGGGACAGGCAGAGGATGCTCCCACTGGCAGCTTCATACTCCACACTGGTAAGGGACAGATGGCTGGGGAGGGCACCGTGTGCAGCGTACAACGGAGGGGAAGTGGTTCCTAGCACGGACAGTGGAGATGGGAGGGGGGAAGGGACAGGTCAGTGCCGTTGTGAGGGGTTCCCCTGATCCCTCACTGCAAAACAGCACATCCACACCCCACCGCCAGCAACCAATATGGAGGGGACAGCTCTGTGCATGTGAGGAAGGGTCCCTGATACTTCCCACTGCAAAATAGATCTCTCCTTTATATTCTGTTTTTATTTTCTCTCATTCGAGTCACTTTCTCTCTGGGCAGATTTTGGCAGGCCACTGCATGGAAATCCCCTGTACCCTCCGGAAAAATTAGCTTGGAGCTTGGTGAGTGAAGGCTTCAGCTTCCACTCAGGTACTGTAGTGATTTCACTACCGACATTTTAGTTCTGTGGTTTCTGCTGAGGCCTGTAGAACTGAGAGGAGACAGGACGTTACCCCAAGAACTTTTCAGGAAGGTTAAACTAGAACAATAGACCCTGGGGAGGGAGCAGGATCCTAGAAAACCCCCTTCTTCACAATCCTGGGGGAGAAGAGGTGGTACATTCCATTAACAGGAGACCCATCTCTCACTTTATCTTCTTAATAGCTTCTGATTTGTGGATCTTCAGCTCCAGCACACTGCAATAATTACTGTGATGGGGTTCTCAATTGAATCAGAGGTTCTGGGAGTCCAGTTGGTAGTCACTTACTACTGGCTGAACCACAGAGTGCAGCGATAACACCACAGTGGGAAGCAGCTGTAGGCTCTGTTCTCCTGGTAGAGGGGAAAAGCGGATACAAGCTGAATCCTCATTCAGCCAAAGTTTGCCAAAAAGGTCCCTGAAAGATCGTACAAACTGTTAATAGGGCATGCTGAATAATTTATTTTCAGATTTCTAACAGGAAAGAATGAACTTTGTATTAATCTCAGAGGTTTTGAAAACTGTGTATTTGCCAGGTACAAGTCATTCAAAAATATAGGGCAGATGGAAAAATATAAACTGATTCTGGAAGACTTTCCTGGCAGCACTGCAGGTGGATTCTGAGCACCTTCTTAGCCTGTGATAACTCAGTCACAGACACTAAGCTGGTAAGATGTCCCCTCAAGAAACTATAGGTTATAGAACAGAGTTACTATTGTGCCGGGTTGGGTCACAGAAACCCCTTTGGGACTGCCGCCTGATGTGCTGAGACTACCTCGGAGTCCATTTTCCCTGTCAGCTTGGGACTTCAGAACCCTGCTTTGTCAGGCCAGACATGCTAGCCTGCTACAAACACAGACCCAGGTCTGAACCACGTCCCCCACAAGCTGCAGATTTAACTGAAAACAGCTTAAGAAGTGGTCCTGTCTCTAGCACCCAGACACCCAGTTCCCAATGGGATCCAATCCCCAAATAAATCCATTGTACTCTGTATAAAGCTTATACAGGGTAAACTCATAAATTGTTCGCCCTCTATAACACTGATAGAAAGATATGCACAGCTGTTTGCTTCCCCAGGTATTAATACTTGCTCTGGGTTAATTAATAAGCAAAATGTGATTTTATGAACTATAAAAAGTAGGATTTAAGTGGTTCCAAGTAATAACAGACAGAACAAAGTGAATTACCAAGCAAAATAAAACAAACACTCAAGTCTAGGCCTAACACAGTAGGAAACTAAATGCAGGTAAATCTCACCCTCAGATGTTCCAATAAGCTTCTTTCACAGACTAGACTCCTTCCTAATCTGGGTCCAGCAATCACTCACAGCCCCGTAGTTACTGTCCTTTGTTCCAGTTTCTTTCAGGCATCTCTTTGGGGTGGAGAGGCTATCTTCTGAGCCAGATGAAGACAAAATGGAGCGGTTTCCAAGGCCTTTTATATTCTCTCTTGTGGACAGAAACCCCTTTGTTCTGTGCAACATCACAACCACAAGATGGAGTCTGTAGCAACCTGGGCAAGTTACATGTCTATGAATGATTTAGTTTTTTGCAGGCCAATGCCATTGTTTACATGTTAGTTTGAATGTTCCCAGGAAAGCTCAGATGTGGATTGGTGTCTCCCAAAGTCCTTTGTTAGTTAAATACTCCCAATTACTTGAATAACCCCTTCACACTATGTTGACCAAATCTGCCTTATGTGCTTCCTACATATCTAGCTGTAATGATGCTGGCTTTGGTGGGACCCAACTGAGAGTACCAATTCAGGACAAATTGCTTAAAGCAGGGCAGTTACAGCCCAAGGCTGGGTTCCTTTGTACACTAAGGCACACCAAACCAGCCAAACAGAAAAGACTTTGGTTTTACCCCACTGGCTAACCATAAGTCACACAAGCAATTCCCTTAGACACTCCAGCTTCCCAGTATCACCACCAGTGCCACTTGTTATGGGGATGAATGGTTATGAAAACCCATACCCCAGTAAAAGGAAAAAGGTTCTCCCGATCCCAAAGGACCAAGCCCCAGACCCAGGTCAATATACAAATCAGATCTTACCCACAAATCACGCTGTTGCCAATACTTTAGAATCTAAAATCTGAAGTTTTAGTCATAAAAGGAAAAAGATAGAGATGAGAGCTAGAATTGGTTAAATGGAATCAATTACATACAGTAATGGCAAAGTTCTTGGTTCAGGCTTGTAGCAGTGATGGAATAAACTGCAGATTCAAATCAAGTCTCTGGAACATCCCCCGCTGGGATGGATCATTCAGTCCTTTGTTCAGAGCTTCAGTTTGCAGCAAGGTTCCTCCAGAGGCAAGAAGCAGTGTTGAAGACAAGATGGAGGAGATGCATCAGCCTTTTATAGTCTCTTGCCATGTGGTCTCTGCTTTCTTTGTCCCAAAGACACCTATCCAGCACATGGCATAGAAAAACCTTAGAGTTCTGTCCACAGACATGTCCCTGCATATCTTGCTGAGTCACAGGGTGTATCTGCCCTCTCTCAATGTGTCAATTGTATAGCTGATGGTCCTTAATGGGCCATCAAGCAGGCTAGGCAGAGCTGACACCAACTTGTCTGGGGTGTCACCCAGAAGTATTGCACAAGTTTGAAATACAGACAGTGTAGAGCCAATACTTATAACTTTAAATACAAAAATGATACATGCATACAGATAGCATAATCATAACCAGCAAACCATAACCTTGTCTTAGACACCTTATTTTACCCCCTTTATTCAAGATTTGGTGACACTACAGGACTTTGGTTGCAACAATGATCTATACGGTCACAGATTATGCCAGTAACGTCATACTAGCATAAAACATATTCCAGTTATGTCATATTTACACTCATAAGCATATTTCTATAAAGCCTTATGGGGTGTAACGTCACAACTATTAATTCCTCATAGATGTTATTTTAATAGTTTACCCACCCATCTTCTAGGTAGGAATTCTGAACCTGATATCAGGGATGTGAAATTTCATGAGTGTCCAGTTAAGCACAGTGACAAGGTGTTTGAGATGGAATGGGAAAGTAACACCTACCTGCTTTGGGCTGGTGCCTTCAGGTAAACTCTCCCCCACCCCCACTTCCCAAAACAAACAAACACCAAAACCCACCCAGCCCTCGACATCTATCTCAGCAGCACAGGTTCAAGATAGATCAATGACACCTGTGGGGATTTTCAGGTGCTATAAGCTTATTGCCAGAGCACTAGCTCCATGAGAAGAAATTATGGTAACTCTAATCATTATAATTTAGAAGAAGGGGAAGCAAAATACTCCTGAACCTCAAGCACTTCTCTGTTCTGAGGTAGGTACATTTTTTGCCAGACATCTTGGTAAATTTTTACTTTTTTAGAATGCAGAAATTCTCCTTGGGAAAAAAATGTATTAAAACTATCACACAAAACTGCCAGGATGAACTGGAGTATATATCTCTTTACAAGCATTTACTAAAATCTGAGATCACACCCATTCCATCAGGAGATCATTCTATGGTCAGTACACATCAGTGACTATAGATGTAAGCCAATGGGGTGAGTGAGCTTTCTGTGGCCATCTATTGATGAATGAGAGGAAAAGACCTCATGAGCAGATCTTATTTGCATAAGTGACTCCCACTGTATCAGAGTGATCATTTTTGGCTGTTTTGGGTTAAAATTCACTTAAGTCTTAGATGTAGGGGTAATTAAATGGTATTCCCTGTATTGTATGAATAAAGGGTGGTAGAACTGAAATTCATATGCCCTGATAAAGGGGGATCACCATAACCTATAGCTCATTCTTGAACAGCTGGGTAGTGAGCCAAAAGCCAAGGAGAAGGGTCTCTTTCTCGGGGAGTGTGTAGCTTCTATTTAAGGGTCTTATATGTCATTTGAACATTTTCGGTCCCTTCCTATCCCTGCCCCAGCCAGAGCAGCTCCTCTTCCCCCCACAGCGGTGCATGTAATGCAATCTACACACACTGACAGGAGTTCATTGCATGATCTGCTCCCAACGTTCCCCATTGTCATCCCTGAGGCTGTAATGCCTAGGGAGTCTCCTCCTTTTCGAGCACTGGGCTCAGTCACTTTGGACAAGCAGCTCCTTTCTGCCATTCCAGGGCACACTCCCCCCGAGGCTAGAGAAGGAACAGAACCCAGAAGTCCAGACTTCTCCTGGGAAACCATTCCCCACGTCAAAGTCCCTAGGCAGAGCAAGCCCAGGGCCCCCGCCTTTCCCGTTGATTTCCATGCTCAGCAGCTCACAGGGTCTGGCCCAGCTCAGAGACGCTCAGCCTGGGGAACAGTCTCCCACAAGGGAAGGGCTGGGAGCCCCAATGCTGGGACCTTTCCAAACACACTGGAGACGGCTCTGGAGAAGCCCCTCCCCGTTCTGAGAGCGAGGGGCTCCTGGGGGCGGTTTGCAAATCCAATCTCCTTTGGGAGAGATTCTCTCCCCCTCTTTCTGCCTCTCACCAGACAGACAGGGGACGCCACCGAGGAACCCTAATGCCACTCACTTGCTCTGGTGACGGAGCGATGGATGGAGGATGTTCAGGGTCGTCCCTCTCCCTCCTCCTCATTCCCCAAGCCCAAGGCAGGCTGGAGAGGGTGGTGACCTGAGGAGTTACCCTGCCCAGCCAGCAGGCAGGGTGATGACACTGGGTGATCGACTGGCTGTGAAAACAACAGTCTGTCTTATTGCCAAGGGACGGAGAAACTCAGCCAGCAGCATGCGGGTGCAGAACACTGCCCTAGTGCGGGGTGACAGCGCCTCCCAGCTCCTGACATCCCGGCACTTCCTGGAGCCTCCCAACCCCCCTGGGCTGTAGGGGCTGCGACCCCAACCCTACTGATGAGAAACAGGCCTGGGGCGGGGAAGCTACTGGCTCAGGGTCACACCAGGTCTCAGAGCCAGGGATGGGACCCAGCAGTCCTTATTTCCAGGCCCCTTCACTAACCACTGCTGCACACTCCCTCCCACAGCTGGCAGTAACAACCAGGCCCTCATGTCCGGCCCCCCTGCTTTGAGAGGGAGTGTGCTCTGCTGTAGTGACTGGACCAGGGGACTGGGAGTCAGGACTCCTGGGTTCCATTGCTGGTTTTCCTATTGAACTGTGGGACTTTGGGCAAGTTGCTCCCCCCTCTAGGGCTCTGTCCCCAGCAGTCAAATGGGGATTTCATACTTTCCCACTATTGGAAAGTGCTGGGAGAATCCCCCAGCAAAAGCTGCTCTGACAGTGCTAAGCAGCATCTGACCATGAAAGGTCGAAGGGCACTGCCCAGGAGGAGGAGTGTTTGGCTCTGGGGTTTCACTTCAGCCCAGTCTATAGAGAGGGGCCCAGCCATGGAGTTTGGCTCATGAAGACCAAGTCTCCAATTTCTTAAGGGCGTTTTGAATTCCAGTCCTCTGCTCCAAAGTGCTTGGTGTCATCTGCAAATTTTAGAAGCCCTCTCCACTCCATTTTCCAAATCCTTAATGAAAATATTGAATAGTAACGGACCCCGGACTCATCCCTGCTGGACCCGCTAGGTACACCCTCTCTTTTGGACAGCCAGACATGGAGAAGGACTCTTGGAGTATGGGCTTTCAACCAGCTGTGCACACACATTATACTAATTGCATCTAGACCACATCTCCCTAGTTTGCTTGTGAGAATGTCCTATGGGACTGTGTCCAAAGCCTTATTAACACCAAGACAGATCACATCTACTGTTTACCCACCTCCACTAGGCCCGTAACCCTGCCGAAGAAGGAGCTAGGATTGGTTTGGAATGATTTGTTCTTGACAAGTCCATGCTCACTAGTCCTAAGAACCAAATTGTCCTGTAGCTGCTGACAAACTGATTGTTTAATAATGAGTTCCAGTATCTTTCCAGGTATGGAAGTGAGGCTAGCTAGTCTAAGTCCCAGGGTTCTTTGTTCCCCTTTTAAAGACAGTGTCTGTCTTGTTAATGGATCTCAGACGAGAACTGGGGCACAGCACCTGATTTGTTAAGGCCACAAAATGGAGGCAGGCACCTCTTCTCTCCTCCTCGCACCCCAGGTACCTAAAAGAGTGGGACTCACATCCCTGAATGGGCTTTAAAAAAGACAATGGTTACAATGTGGCCCCGACCATTTCTGGTTTCTGCAGACTAGATGTTTTAGCAAAGTTTAGAATTCCTTGGTGCTCAACACCGTGAAACTCCCCTTTCTCCTTCACAAAGGGCTTATCTCACCCAGGCTCACGACTGCCCAGAGTTCGAGAATTGTCCCTGTTCCCATTGCACAGATGGGGAGCCTGAGGTACAGAGAAGGGAAGTGACCTACCCAAGGGCCTACACAGCAAGGCGGTGGCAGAGCCAGAAAGAGAAGCCACCAGTCCTGACTCCTGTTCTAACAGACAGCAACCCCCCCCCCCAGAGGCAGGGACAGAGCCCAGGATTCGAGATGGGGGGGGGGGGATTTCATTGAAACCGTTTCTGTCCGAAAATCCCATTCAGACTAAACCAGTTTGTTTCTTGAAATCATAACAAGTGGGATGAAAATTGTTTGCAAAAATATTTTGTTGCAAAACAAAAGCATCTCCTGTTTGTCACGGTGTGTTAAATTGTCTCATCACACACAAAGAGGAGAGACTTAGATCTCAAAAAATAGATAAGATTTGAGCTAAGTCTGAGCTAAGTAGTTGCTGCTCTTAACAATTGCAAAATAATACAATACAAATAAAATAGACTATATCAGCTATTCTATTATGTCATAATCTGATCTGAGTAAACGTGATAGGACACCTCATTTTATGCTCTGCTCCTAGTGACACTCTCCAATGGATCCCCATCCTCCACCCACCGTGAGGTAGTTAGGAGCGGATTGAAAGAGGGAGAAGCTAAGACTGAGAAAGGAGAATTGACTTGTCTTAGGTCACACAGTCAGTCAGTGGCAGAGTTGGGAATAGGACCCAAGAGCCCTGACTTTCAAACTAACCATCGGATCGAATTTCATACATTGAATGACCTGAATAAAGTGCTCTCACATGAGCTCCACACCAACAACAGTTCATAGTAATTATTCAGCAAGTATTTTAGGAGAACTGGAATGGTAGAGAGAAACATGAACTGCTCAGAGACAATTATTGCAGAGAAGCAGCAAAATTTGTCGAACATATGACTGGTTATGACTTATTTACTTGGTCTTAAAAGAGGACAACAGGGACCTGAGTCTCCTCCCTGTCAATAACCCCCTGCTCAGCCAATCAGGGTAGAGACCGAGGGGCGGGAGGCTGAGGGTTCTCACCAGAGAGCCCAAAGGATGGCCCAGGTCACCGGTGGGGATCACTGTCCGAGCACTATTTCAGCCCCACATTTTTGGGTGGACCTCCCACAATGGGAGCTGCAGAGCACCCCCCACCACACACACACACACACACACATGCACACACCCCTCCTGGTTGTGGGAGGGGAACAGGGGAAAGGACAAAAGAAGTAAGAGATGAAGAGAAAGGAGGGAGGGATGGAGGAAAAGGTAAAACAAAAAGGACAAACCCTAATGTCCCCAGTGATTCTAAGGGACAAAATCCCAGGTGGGGAATAAAATTCGCCCACCTTAAGCTAGTGTTTTCCATGTCTACAATTCAGCTGGCGCCAGATGGATCAGACTGAACAGGTTCCAAACCTCTCGGAGGCTCTTACCTTCTAAACAGGGACGTCTGTTTTCTAGTAAAATCAGAAAAAGAAAGGAGAAAACTCAAAAGAGGTTCCTCCTCGCGCTCATGTACGTGAACCCTAATACTCTCTCAGTCCTCAAAGAGAGACCTCAACAAGGAGACTTGCTGAAGCAAAGCCACACGGGTCTCCGAGGTTTCCCTGGCCCTGCTCAATCAGTGTTCATTCTAGGAAGCAAGCCGGCTAGACAGTAAAACATCAGACGCTGCTCCCAGTGCTACACTCGGTTTTTCAGAAATGAGTAGACTTTATGGCCAGAAGAGACCGTTACTGTTATATCCTTGGGGGAACACTTTTAGGAAGAAATCACTGGAGACACAGAGCTGTAAACCTTGAAACAGCCATTTATTGCCACACTCAGAACTAACCAAAAAGACAGCCAAAACTGGCTGGGCTATCCCCTAATAATCTAACTCAGTTGCCATAGCAACACAAGATTCTATTACCACCACAACCAAATACACAACATATTCCTCCCCCCTTAATAAGAATGTCCCCTAAATAAAACAAACACTAAACTAGAGAAGGAGGGTAGACTGCCTCCATTACTGGCTAAACCTCGGGGATTATTTTGTCCCGTAACCGTGGGTTCGCCCTAGCTAAAGATCCAGCCGACAAGGAGGCCTTCTCTCTCTAGGTGGATTACGGCAGACTTCTGGTGTTGTTGCACTCGAAAGTGTCTTGGGCGCGGGCCTGACAATGGGCTCAGGGTTCGTAGGGCGAATGGGTGAGGATGGGGTATCAGCTCGTGCCGGGCAGAGGGGTATCTCTGCCGCTGGCAGTAATGGAGGGGAAAAGACAGGAACAGGTGACTCTTGATTCGGTGTCTCGCTGGAGGTGGTGAAGTCAGGCAACTCAACTGAAGATGTGTCCTGAGGACTGGTATGACCTTGTTGGTGTCACCAGGCATCACCCTAGGTTACTCGGGAAGAGAGGAAGGCCATAAGGGCCAATGAAGCTCTCTTGCTCTGGGTCTATGTGAAGCCACAGTAACTCCATCTTGTGAACTCTCACCTACTTCCATGCTAATTGCCCTGATGCTGAAGCAGAATATGCAAGTCAGCACTTTTCTAGCACAGCTGCAGTGTTGCACTTTTCTAGCTAAGGCAGTAGAGATAAGAATGGGGGAAGAAGGAGGGGCAATTTGCCTGCGTCTAAGCCAGCAAGGTCGCAGATAAGCATGAGAACTAGTGAGAACTAAAAGTTTCCTCACATGTAACAGTTGTACTGCTTACTGTAACTACTGTCAGGAAGGGAGGGGTAAGAGTGAAATGAAACAAAGGCTTACTCAAAACAGCTTGGAGTATAAAATGGAAAACTTGTTTGTATTTGCGGCGCTTGATTTGAGACATGCTGGTCTCCTAGTGCCTATTCAGAGCTCTTGAATAAACTTGCTTTGTTTCTCCACCTCGGTGTCTTCATTGGTGCGAAGCACACCGGGCAACGAACCCCCTGTTGCCCCCTCGGGCACCCTGTGCTGGCAACAACCTGGCAGATGGGAGCAGAGGGCACTTGAGGGACTGTTCTGCCCTTCCCAAGAGCGATAGCACCGTGTCCTAAGAACATAAGTCCGTGCTGAGGCAATGCTTGTCATTAATTAGCCTGGCTAAAGAGCTGGGTTGGAGCTTCTCCGGGACAAGCTGGCTCCCTCCTCCTCATGGAGGTGAATTCATCTTCCTTCCCAGGAGCACCTACTCTCCCTCTCATTCCCCACCAGGCTCCTTGCTGCCAGGCCGGCGAATGGCCATAGGATGGGAATGAGGCCTGGGCCCCGCCCCAATCTCCTAAATCTAATGCAGCTGCTCACCTTGTCCCCCATCAGCTGCTGGGATTCACCTAGGAGGGAGTAGCCGAGGAGCAGCCCAGCCTGGCTGACATGCAGCAGGGGGCGTGGATGGCCAGCACTGCCATGTGGACGAAGAACCTTCTCTGCCCCTCCGAGAAGAACTTCTCCAAGACCTAAAACCAACAGGACGTGAGGCATTAGCAGATTGCCCAGAGCCAGGCTCCACGTCCTGGGGCTAGAACGGCATCTCCGTCTAGTGGCCCCGGGAGGCAGGCACTGCAGGGGACCCAGCCACCCCCACTCCCTGAGCTGTCTCATGCCCTGGCAGAGTGTCCTTACCTCCCCCACCCTGGCTGTGTTCCTGTAGCCCAGGAGCCTGCTGTCCTGGGGCCAGTCCCAGCACCACAGGTCTTCGGCCTCATGGATGGCCAGCCCTGGGAAAGAGACACACACACATTTGTCCTTCTGGTTGCAGTGCTCGTGTCTTTCCAATCCCATTGGTGGCTGCACAGTGGGCAGAGTCCTCGCTGCGTGCCTGGCCCAACAGAATTGCAGGGGGTGATGTAGAACAGAGAAAGAGATAGAGACTCGTCCTCCAGCCGGGGTCAGTCTGAGAGAAACTGGCTGGGGTCCCAGTCTCACTCTTCTAGCGGGTGCCATTTCCCAGCTGGGTTCCTTACCCCTCTGGTGCAGCAGCAGCTGGTAGAGCCGGTAAACCCCCTCCCTGGCCTGCTGGCTGATGTCCTTGGCTGGGTCACCGACGAACAGAGCCAGCTGTGCCACGTGGTGTCCCATCCTGGGGAATTCGGCTGAGTTCTAAAGGACGGGAGAGGGAGAGAGGACTCCATCAGCATTTTCCTGTCAGCTGCCAGTCCCCCCCGGGCCAGGACTCTCCTTCCCCGCAGCCCCTCTGCAGGAGATGCTAGAGGATAGGAGCTTGAGCCAGACCCTTAATTTCCTCTGCCCCCAAGGGAGCCTGGAGCACAGGGCTGTGGGCAGGGCCCTCCATGAGGACTTGCTTCCCCAGCTGCTCNCAGAATTCGGCTGAGTTCTAATGGACGGGAGAGGGAGAGAGGACTCCATCAGCATTTTCCTGTCAGCTCCAGTCCCCCCCGGGCCAGGACTCTCCTTCCCCTCAGCCCCTCTGCAGGAGATGCTAGAGGATAGGAGCTAGAGCCAGACCCTTAATTTCCTCTGCCCCCAAGGGAGCCTGGAGCACAGGGATGTGGGCAGGACCCTCCATGAGGACTTGCTTCCCCAGCTGCTCCAGAATGACAGGAAGGCATGAACCTGGAGCACGGTCCCCTTAAAAGCCCAGAGTCACCACTTAACCAGGACAAGAAGAAATTGACGCAAGCCAGGCTCATTCTCTGCTCTGACTCTGCCTCCCCAAGAGGAACACTCTTAACCCACAGCCCCTGCAGCAGCAGATCCTACAGCCCATCGGAGCCAGCCCACCTACGCCTGGAGTTAGGAAGCTGGGGTCAGAGGTCACTTACGTCAAACTCAGGGAGGGTGATGGTGAATCTGAGCAGGGCCGTGCTGCTCCTAACGGCCCTGGCTCTCTCTTGTGACACCCTGGACACGATCCAGTAGTTAGTGTGCTGTGAGGAAAGGAGGCAGATCAGGATCAATGGGCAGGTGCACGTGTTGTGGAAATGAGACACCCCCTCCCACCATCCCCAGGGGGCTGAGACATTGTGCATAGGGTGGAATATCTGATTAATTGATCGCAGAGCTTTAGAAGGGGATTGTTGCCCGCAGGACGATTCCTGAATCCTGCAGGTCACAACTTGTCATTGTCTCTCTAGACTGGAACAATGTTCAGTGATGAGGCTGGTCCCATCCTCCCTGCACTCCTGATACCTGAACAATCCCCCCAGAAATCTCAGGGCCCGTTGGAGAGAAGGGCTGATTCTCTGGGGTCCTCCTGTTTCTCTAGGAAGGAGCCTGTGACTCTTCTCTGAGGACCATGTTCTGGATCTCCCAGGAGGGGTTCAGACTCTCACTCCCCAAGCCAGCCGGGGGCCCTGTGGTTAGTGCTCAACAGAACCAGGCAGAGCTCTAGCTTGAAGTCCCAGCTCCTTCCTCTGTCATTCAAGGAGGAAGGGCCTGACACTGCATTGCACTGACTGCCCTGACCAAGGACGCCCAACGGGGGTCCGGCTAGGAGGACAGACTGGTAAATGGATCTAAGAGTGAAGGTAAAATTGCCCCCACCCCTCTCATCAGGCTCACCTCCAAGATGTAGTGGAGCCTGTTGGTGTCTGGGGACTCTGCCAGCAGGTTCCCCAGCATGGCGTCCAGGAGGTCTGGCAAGAGCCTATGCAGATCCTGCAAAGCAAGGGAGAGCCATGGGTCAGAGTTAGGGAAACTGGGGCTACACCGGCCACAGGATGGGAAGAGGGGGTCTCTGGGAAGCACTGGTGAGACCCCCCCAAACACATATCCTGGCCTCTCTCATTCACATCCCACTGCAGGCAATTAGCAAGGATTCAGGCAGGATGACAGCTGGCTCTTCAATCCATGACTTTAGCATGATCTACCTGGACTTGGGTGGTGTCCTTCTCCGTGCCCAGGGTGAAGAAGGTGTGCAGGGCAGCGCGGAGGAGGTGGGTCTCCAGCTCCGGTTCCAGGGCAGGTGTCATGGTGCTGGCAAGAGAGAGGAGCCGGTATTAGACTGTGCAGTGCGGGGGTGGGACTGGCACTAACACGCACGTGAAACTGCAGGGAAATAGGCACAGACTGGCGAGAATGGAAACTGAGGCACCGAGCCAGGGAATGACAAGGCCAAGGTTTCCCAGACAGACAGTGGCAGGGCAGGAATAGCACCTGTTCCCTGGACCCTGCTGCCCCTCCTGTATCTGATCCTGGGAGTGAGCCTCTCCCCAAAGCCATTGCAATGTTACTGGAGTGAAAAGAACAGCGCAGCCAGGAGAGAGTGAACCTTCCCCCCACCTCTGCCAGAGGAGCCACCCTTGGGAGGTGACCTGGGAGTGGGAGGGGCAGTGACTCCCAGCGCTGGGCCTGAGCAGCACCGGGGTTATGGGAACCGGGCGGGAGGGTCTCGGTACCTGAGGTTGCCCACAGCAATCAGGGAGTTAGTGAGGACGGCGCTGGGTGGAGAGTTATCAGGCAGCTCCTCAATGAGCTCCTGTGAGACCCAAAGGAGACAAAGGAGCGTGTGAGATTCGGGCCTCACTGACACTTCCCAGTGAGATTATTATACAGCCAGGGCCCCACACAGCCAGTAGGATCCCCGCACCTGCCTCCCGCTCCTCCGATTCCTGCCCACTAGTGACCAATCTCCGAATTTCTCCCGTCTCTTCTCCCCAGTCTTCAGCCCCAGCAATCCCTGCCCTCAGCTGCCCCTCCAGCACCAGCCATCCCCCATCCATTGGCCTGGGGAGACCCCTGCCCCTCCCATGTCTCCGTCCTCCCTCCAGCTGCTGGGCGCCGTGTCTCGCTCACCACAATCCTCTCCACCACAGCCGCCTTGCAGCAGTGTGGCTCCAGTGTGTCCTGCCCTTTCTGCTGTGCAGCGAGACACGCGGGGTGGATGGCGTGCAGGAACACGAGCTGCTGGGCCTCCTCCTGCACCCAGCAGGAGTGGGGTTAGTGGAGAGAGGGCCAGTTAGCCAGGGACCTCCCTGCCCCACCCACACCAGCTGCAGGACTCAGGCCTGAATGGGGGATAGTGGGGACCCGCCCATTGTCCAAATCACCCACCACTCCGACACAAGCAGAGTCAGGAACTGGGACAGTGCCTGTGGGGGGAGGAGACCCCGGCTGGGGGTCCCAGATCATGGAGCAGAAAGGTCCCCATTGGGGCTGGTGGATCATCAGGGACAAGACCCACTGCAGGGGGTCAGGGTGCTGGGAAGGGGCAGGACAATCTGGGTTCCAGCACAGCTGGGGAACGTTTGTACCTTGTCTCCGCCGTGGAGCTGCTCTCGGATGTTATTGAGAGCAGCCTCCTCTGTGGCCACGTCCACCCATTCGTCCTCCTCCTCCTCCTCGGAGTCCCTGGCGGTCCCTGCACCAGGGAGAGAAGGGGACAGGGTGACGCCTGCTGCCACTCGGGGGAAGGACAGGGGCATGGTGGGGCAATGTGCCCCCTTCCCACCTCCGGGACGCAGGGCAGATCGGGCCCCACACTCCCCCCTCTCAGTGATGCCTTCAGCCCCCAACTTCTTAAGGATCCCATAGCAAAGAGACCCCCCCACACACTGTCTTGGACTCCCTGGGAGGTGCCTCCCCCCCCACCCCAACTGGAGCACCAACGACCAAAGTGGCAGCATCTAGTGTCAGTGGGGTTCACGTGGCTCAGGCCAGACCCCTGG